>JADLZK010012889.1:0-48900 GCA_015847255.1 Hyparrhenia diplandra
GCTACCCTAGGATAACTATGGATAGTGAGGTATCTTTATGGGCTCGGGTTTCAAGGCGAGGGGATTTCTAGGGCTTGTTATCTCCTTTGCCGGCACAGGCCGCCCAAGCCGGGGCGAGTCCGTCAATTAGCTCTATGACACTGGCCCAAACGTGGGGGATTTCAAGGGGCGGTCAAGGCTTGTCACGACCAAGCCGCCTACCCCCTCAACCGTGGGATGCACCGCATAAAGGTAGGTGAACACTAGCCCAAACACCACGTTTGCACTACCATCCACAACTCTTGGGTCGATCAAGGTTCCCGGTCAAAGAGTTCCTTCTCCAAGAGTTACGACCCGAAGAAGGTACGACTACCAATCCCGCAAGTCTATAACAGCTAAGATAATATACTTGAAGAACAATATGCCAAAAGATAATCACAAGCTTTCTCACCAAAGTGTAAGTAGCTTGTAGTGGTACAAGTGAAAGCGGGTGCCGACAACTCGGCACTCCGACTTCCTAGGAACCCATGCACACAGGGCGGACCGACAACTCAGGTAGAAGGAACCAAACTTCCTTCTAGCCTTTCCTCTCTCACTCTCCATTAGAACTAAGAGTTGTAAGAAGAACAAGAATGGAACTCTCTCCTCTCTATTACATTGTGGCTCTTCCTTGTGTTGTATGGAATTGGTGTGTGTTGAGGAAGAGGGAGAGGGCCTCCTTTTATAGGTAAGAGGAGAGGGGGCTTGTTGGAAAATGTCCCTCCCCATATGGAAGGAACCAAACCGACCTTGGTACACCTTCCTAATCAGCCCAAACCGACCAACCAACGTCGGCAACACACTTTTTGGAAGGTAATGCACCGCCTCGAGAAAGCTGGGCCCGGTTGGCAGCCGCCAGGGTGCGCGCGCACCACTTGGTGCGGGCGCACCAAGATGTGGGCCGTTTGGCCTGAAATTTTGCGGGGAGCGTGTGGGCCTCGGGTAAGCTTCGTTTTGGTGGTGGGACCGAAATCCGATTTCGTATGAGAAAGTTATGCCCAAAACATTGAACCCATGTCCTGCGACCCCCGGTATGATTTCATGTTGGATTTGGGCCTCGACTTCTTGGGCTTATGTATAGATGTTGATATTCATGTTTATGGGCATTTCTCCTCTCTTCTCCATGCTTTGCTTATGTCCATTTAGGGCCTTGTAATTCTTTATACGTTTTCCTTTACTTTTGGCCCGAAATGTGTACGTTTCCAACATTGTCTTGCAAAACAAGTGAAGTACCAAAACTTGTGGAAATGGTTAGCTCAAAGCCCTATCACTATTGTGTTTTGGTAGTTTTATACTAATGTTGACGGTATAAAATATGTAGTTAACGACCGTCAACAAACTCCCCCACACTTAGTCCTTTGCTCGTCCTCGAGTGAAGGCATAGGGACTAAAGTGGTTCAATCTCCAAGATGTAGACCTGCATACAAGTTATTCCGGGCCTCACCTGCTTTGTGAGCATTCAAGAGTGGCTACCATGTTTTCTTGGACGATTGAGCAATGGAACGGTCATGAAATCGTATCTCCTTGCTACTACTCATGTGCAAAGACTTGGTTGGTTTTTTTATTATTATTTTTTTTTTAAGATAAAATAGCAATGCTCCATGGTTGATTCTCACATAGTCACTCATTTGTGTTTCCTTGCCAAAGCACTCTTCGCTCTCACTCATCCTATCTTTTTGCAGGGTTTTGTGGATCTTTGGAGTGGAGTGTTGCATACGTACCTCTGTATGTTTTGTCGGGTCAAGCTCTGGATCGTTGGAAAGAAGTGCCATACCCTTAGATCGAAATGTGCAAAAGTGTGTGGAGAATATTGATGATATATTTTCTTTGTGGTTACTCCTTGACCCATGATCTTTTTTCCTTTCTTTTTGTATGCTTACGGAGAGATATAGGCTACTTTTCCTTTTGTCTTTCTTTTTCTTTTCTTCTCTCTTTTTTTTTTTTTTTTTTTGGAGATGTGGGCTCTACTCGCCCTCGGACACGTGTCCATTTTTCATCTCTTATTTTCTTTTCTTTTTTTTTTTTTAGCTTTGCATCTTTCTCCTGCGTTTTTTTTTTTCTCGATAACCGGAGATGATCATGGTATAATGGATGGAGTATTTATTTGGTGGATGGTAAAGATGCATGTTGTGTGCAATTTCTCAATGAGAAGCTGGCGTGTATATGTGGGTGTACGTGTTTTCCGATCTTGAGGGTATGAGCCTCTCTCAACTTGAGATCAACGGAGTTCGACAAAACTCAATATAGCAAGAAGTAGCTATAGTGGATATTCATGTCATTATTCAGGCTTTGGTAGGATTTGTCTAAGTCAGACCAGGAGCATGCTTTATTTGAATTTTTGAAATAAAACCAAGTCTCATTGCATAAGAGAGCAAGCATCAAGTCATTCTACCATATCTCAAAGCTCAATTGTTTAGATGAACATGGGGTCCCTAACGGGTAGTTGCTCATCAAAGTATGGTTTTGGCAAGGAATAAAGAGTATACATGCCATTTCTCAATTGGTAGACTAGAGATGGTTTTTTTTTCAAGAAGTTTTGTCTTTTTGATTTGTTCAATTTCAAACCTCAAAACTTTATGGAGGATGTGAGAGAGGGAGTAGCACAAACCACCGTTTGAAGAGGAAGGAGTTAATGGTAGTTGTTCGTCTTGTCCTTCTTCGTCGTGAATTTCTCGGTGCTCGTGCATTTGTGCTGGGGAGATCTCGGATGGGTGTAATTGAATGCTTGAGAGGTCTCCCCCACACTTATTCTTATACTGTTTTATTCAAACAAAACAAAACAAAAAGAAAGCACACACATGGCTCTCCGGCTTAAACACCGTGGAGCCTTTATTATGAGAAAACTTTATTTTATTTTTTTTATTTTTATTTGTTCACCTCAACATGACTCAAGCAAGGCTCATAAAAGAGGCATCGTAAGCATAGCCTTGATTCATCTCCAAAATAAAATACTTTTGTTGATCAGGACAACAAAGCTCTAAGTTCATTAACCTAGCTCCAACACCATGTCAAAGCTTCATTAAAGGAGATCTCTTTAACCTAAGCACCACGCTTAATTTAAAAAGATCTATGGATAAACCACATGAGTACTTCATGGGAGAATATCCAAACGAGCAAATGTCATAAACAAGAGAAGCATGAATTTAAATAGCCTTATGGAGACAATTATGAGTATGAGGGTTGGTGAACGTTACCTTTGCATACACGAGTATAAGTACCGACAACAACATAAGTGGATGGAGCATCGAAGTTGTCATTGCAGGTTTGCATGATGGCCTGCCAGGTGCATCTCAAGGCTAGGCCACACATACATGACATGTGTGCGGGCCATGGGCCTTGATGGTAGCAACAAAGGATGAGAGGAGGGCCTTCTTGCTTGTTGAAGCCATGAAGGGTGGAGCGGCAAACACATTGGTATTTATCGTACCATGTGGGGCCAACCTACTCCTCTCTCTCTCTTATTATTCTTTTCTTCTTCTCTTTTTTTTTCGACATCATATTTTTTTTCTTTTTCTCTCTCACTTTTTTTTTTTTCACTTTTCGCTCTTTTACTTTTTTTTTCTCTCTCTCTCTCTTTTTTTTTTTACTCTTTTCTCTCCATCTCTATTTCTTTTTTTTTTTAGCAAGGCGGGGATGACATCATCTTTTATTCACCCTTATTTTTTTTGTATGATCCCTTGGAGGATGGAACTTGGGATTGTCACCATCTTCCCCACACTTAGACTTTTTGAAAAAAGTCAAGTGTGCAAAGGTCGGGTCTCCTCTTGAGCATGTTCCATCACCCATGGACATCATAGTTTTTTTTTTTTGTGATGTAGCCCTCATGTTCTCGAGCGTCGCATGCCTCTTTGTTCTTCTCAGTCGATCTCCACCTGAAATGGTTAGCGACAAGAATACCCGAAGGTACATACTAACTTGATAACATGTTCTTGCTTTTATTAATAAGAAGAGAGAAAGACTTTTTGTGCTCTTTTTTTTTATGATAGTCCAGGGTATCTCCTGGCAGTGCTTTCTTTATGGTCGTAAGCTTGACCGTGGGAGAACTTCTGCGGTGATGGTGGTGAAGTTCCCAATTTCACCACTAAGAAGTTGGCATTACGCTCAAGCTGCAAGGTTAGCGTCATCATGCTACTACGAGGTTTGCAACCATTCTCTTAAAAAGGTTTTCAAAGAGAACCAAGAGATGGTTGTGATCTTCGTCGAAGCACTCGGCTAGAAGCAAGACAAACTCAAGAAGACCCAAAGGTGAGCATGTAGGAAGTCTCAAGTGACAACTTGTTATGCTCAAAAACAAATTTCTGCTTGGTCTCAAGAGTTGTCGCTTCGTGCATGTCCATGGCACATGAGGTTTTCTCCTCAAAAGATGTGTCATGAAGGATGAACGTTGAATCTTGACCATTGTCAAGAACAACGTCTTAGCGGCCAGAGGGACATGACTTGCGTTCGTGTGAGGGCGACAGGTGTTTCGTTTCACTAAGATGTGAAAACAACTTGGGTGAAACGAGTAGAGTTATAAACTTCGCCCCCTCGAACGGGTTTTGGTTGGGAAGATGCTTCGCCTTTGGGATGTCAAGGTGTGAGAAGCGGAAACATTCTTTCCCAACTTCTCATCACGGCTCCCCTCTATAGGTTTTTTTCATGAAAAAGCTTTTTCGAGAGGGTAGCCTATGAGAAGATTGAAATCAAGGATGGGGTATATATGGGAGTCTAAGCGCACCTCGGCTTTCGAGGTTCTGCCACCATCCTTGAATTCAATCGCGAACTCCGAAGGACGAAGCATTCCTTCCTTCGGTGTTCATGGTTCGGGAGAGGGCTCAACAGTCGGTTCTAACGATGGTATGAGGAATGGTTCGACTGATGAGGGCTCCTCAAAGCTTGACATGCCCTTGTCATGGAGGGGGGTAGGTTCTACAACGGGAGAAGCAAGCTTCTCTAGGATGTGTTCAAGGGTTTTCCTATGTTCCGTTGTAGGTTTACGTGCAAACAACCCTCCAACGGTCATGTCATGGCATAGGGCAGCATCTATGTCAAGACCAAAAAAACATATGCAAAGGCACACTATCGGGTAATGACAAGTCTAGGCCAAAAGGTATAAACATTATAAATCTGGCCTAGGCTGCACCTATGGACTCCTTCTCATCCTACTTGAGATCGAGGATTGTCCTTGGTAGGCATTGATGGGGAAGAATGCTAGACAAAAATTGTCGTTGAGTTCTTCTCAGTCCCCATTCAAACTTCCTACGACAATAGTGTACTATTGTTTTGCTTTCCCTATGAGGGACAATGTAAAACAAATTCCACATGTGAATTTCTTGGATCATGCCGGGAATGGGGCATGATCTTAATTCCTCGAAAATCTCGTAGGTGGCAACATAGATTTTCAAAATGGTCACCAGAGATGGAGTGTGCCCGAACCAAAGGTTTTTTTTTTTTTTTTTAATTAGGGTGAGTTCATAGCCGGATAAAAATTTTGGTTTTTGAAAAAGATTGTGGCTCTTGTGAACTCCCCATTGAAGCGAAGGTTTTCGAAATGGAGTAGGCTTCAATTTTAAAAAAAGAAAAATAAATAACTATTTTTTTTTTTAGATACAACACACAGGTGCTCTAGGCTCGAGAGAGAATTACGACAACCATTCCCCAAGCAACGGCGCCGAAAAGCTTGTTGACGTTTCTTAACGCACACGAGATAAATCCGCAAGCGCACGGAATTGTCGTTGTAGCTTTCACCCGAAATATTCAGGGTATCGTATTTTCCACGGGGAAACGGTTGCGCTCTAATCTTTGAGCGGGGGCTACCCTAGGATAACTATGGATAGTGAGGTATCTTTATGGGCTTAGGTTTCGTGCGAGGATTTCTAGGGCTTGTTATCTCCTTGCTTTGGGCACGGCCCTCGCCCAAAGCCGGGCGTAGTCCGGCAATTAGCTCTATGACAACGGCCCGAACGTGGGGGGATTTCAAGGGGACGGTCAAGGCTTGTCACGACCAAGCCGCCTACCCCCTCAACCGTGGGATGCACCACAAAAGGTAGGTGAACACTAGCCCAAACACCACGTTTGCACTACCATCCACAACTCTTGGGTCGATCAAGGTTCCCCGGTCAAAGAGTTCCTTCTCCAAGAGTTACGACCCGAAGGTACGACTACCAATCCCGCAAGTCTATAACAGCTAAGATAATATACTTGAAGAACAATAAGCCAAAAGATAATCACAAGCTTTCTCACCAAAGTGTAAGTAGCTTGTAGAGGTACAAAAAGCGGCGGGTGCCAACAACTCCGCAGACTCCGACTTCCTAGGAACCGCGGCACACCAGGGGCGGACCGACAACTCCAGGTAGAAGGAACCAAACTTCCTTCTAGCCTTTCCTCTCTCACTCTCCATTAGAACTAAGAGGAGTAAGAAGAACAAGAATGGAACTCTCTCCTCTCTATTACATTGTGGCTCTTCCTTGTGTTGTATGGAATTGGTGTGTGTTGAGGAAGAGGGAGAGGGTCTCCTTTTATAGGTAGAGGGGAGGGGGCTTGTTGGAAAATGTCCCTCCTCATATGGAAGGAACCAAACCGACCTTGGTACACCTTCCTAATCAGCCCAAACCGACCAACCAACGTCGGCAACACACTTTTTGGAAGGTAATGCACCGCCTCGAGAAAGCCGAGCTTGGGTACACCTTCACCAATGTGCGGGCGCACCAAGATGTGGGCCATTTGGCCTGAAATTTTGAAGGAGCACGTGGGCCTCGGAGTAAGCTTCGTTTTGGGCGGTGGATCACGAAATCCGAAGTATGAGAAAGTTATGCCCAAAACATTGAACCCATGTCCTGAAATGATTTCATGTTGGATTTGGGCCTCGACTTCTTGGGCTTATGTATAGATGTTGATATTCATGTTTATGGGCATTTCTCCTCTCTTCTCCTTGCTTTGCTTATGTCCATTTAGGGCCTTGTAATTCTTTATAAGTTTTCCTTTACTTTTGGCCCAAAATGTAATGCGTTTCCAACATTGTCCTGAAAAAACAAGTGAAGTACCAAAACTTGTGGAAATGGTTAGCTCAAAGCCCTATCACTATTGTGTTTTGGTAGTTTTATACCGTCAACAGATAGGCTAAACAATGCGATGAGGGAAGTAGTGAAGAAGGAAGTTTTGAAACTATTGCGTCGGGGATTATCTATCTGTGCCGCATAGTGAGTGGGTAAGTGTTGGCGTTTCTTAACGCAATCACTAAGAATAAAAATCCTTAATTGAACTCATGATAGATAAATTGAATATTGCAAGGCCGGCCCGGATCTATGATTTCATGTTGGAAGGGGTTTAGATTTAATATGATGATGATAGCCTAAACAATGTATGTATTCTTAATTGGGGTAAGGCTTATGTATAGATGTTGATATTCATGTTTATGGGCATTTCTATTCTCTTCTCCTATGTCTTTGCTTATGTCCATTTAGGGCCTTGTAATTCTTTATACGTTTTCCTTTACTTTTGGCCCTACCTCAAATGTGGGATGCCGGCATTTTTTGATGATTCTCTTAGACCTAAGAAACATTGTCGGTACCTTCGAAATTACGGATCGCAAAACAAGTGAAGTACCAAAACTTGTGGAAATGGTTAGCTCAAACTCTAGTTGGCATAATATGAATATAACATGAGGATAACTATTATTGTGTTTTGGTAGTTTTATACTAATGTTGAAAGAGATAAAATACCAAAAGTTAACAAGCCCTCCTTGAAGCTTTGCTCAACTCGAATCCTACTACTAAACTAATGAAGGGCTAAACAATGTAATGATGGGAAGTAGTGAAGAAGGAAGTTTTGAAACTATTGCACATGTCGCTCCAAAGGATTATCGGGAACTTTTTATCCCGAATATTTTGTCATTCACATGTTAGTGAGTGGGTGAAGCCTTTTATTCCAAGTTAATTTGTTTACCTAAGAAAGGAGGTAATTTCTATTCCAAGAATACAAGAAATGACAAGAATGATGTTAATTCCTTAGAGAACCGTTGGTTATGGTTGAAGGATGTGTATTGATTACGTTGAAAAGCTCAATAAGGCAACTAAGAAGGATCATTTCCCTTTGCCTTTCATTGATGAGATGTTAGAAAGATTGGCCAACCACTCTTTCTTTTTGTTTCCTCGATGGATATTACGGATATCATCAAATCCCCATCCATCCTAATGATCAGAGTAAAACCACCTTTACATGCCCCTACGGTACCTATGCATACCGTAGAATGTCTTTTGGGCTATGTAATGCTCTAGCTTCTTTTCAAAGATGCATGATGTCTATATTCTCCGAGATGATTGAAGAGATTATGGAAGTTTTTATGGATAATTTTTCCATCTATGGAAAAACTTTTGACGATTGCCTAAACAATCTTGATAGAGTTTTACAAAGATGTGAGGAGAAACACTTAGTCCTTAATTGGGAGAAGTGTCATTTCATGGTTCAAGAAGGGATAGTGCTAGGACACTTAGTGCCCGAAAGGGGGATAGAAGTAGATAAGGCTAAGACAGAGATAATAGAGCAATTACCTCCGCCTGTTAATATTAAAGGCAGTCGTAGTTTTCTTGGTCATTGTGGTTTTTAACTCCGCTTTATTAAAGATTTCTCATTTATTGCTAGACCCTTGACCAGTTTATTAGCAAACGATGTTCCTTTTGTTTTTGATGAGGCTTGCATGAAATCTTTTAACATTCTTAAAGAAGCCCTCATCTCTGCACCAATCATTTAACCCCCTGATTGGTCGCTACCTTTTAAAATTAAGTGTGATGCTAGTGATTATGCTGTAGGAGTTGTCTTAGGACAAACTAAGGATAAGAAGCATCATGCTATTGCCTATGCTAGTAAGACTTTGACAGGAGCTCAGCTTAATTATGCAACCACTGAAAAAGAGCTTCCAGCTGTTCTTTTTGCTATGGATAAGTTTAGATCTTATTTAGTAGGAGCAAAAGTTATTGTTTATACTGATCATGCTGCTCTAAAATATTTGTTTACTAAGAAAGATGCTAAACCACGCCTGATTAGATGGATTTTGTTACTTCAAGAATTTGATTTAGAAATAAAAGATAAAAAGGGAGTAGAAAATTCTATTGCAGATCATTTGTCTAGAATGTATTTTGAGAATTCACAGGAACTGCCGATCAATGATGCACTAAGGGATGACATGCTCTTCAAGATCACCAGATCAGACCCCTGGTATGCAAATATTGTTAACTTTATGGTTGCAGGTTATGTACCTCCAGGGGAGAACAAGAGGAAACTTGTATATGAAAGTCGCCAACACATATGGGATCCGTCATACCTCTTTAGAGTATGTGCCGATGGTCCTTTCGGAAGATGTGTGCCTGCAAGCAGAGGAAGGCATTCAAATTATTGAAAGATGTCACTCATCATCATATGGAGGACACTATGGAGCATTCAGAACTCATGCAAAGATATGGCAGAGTGGATTCTTTTGGCCAACAATGTATGAAGACACGAAGAGTTTCATACGAAGATGCAATGCTTGTCAAAGGCATGGCAACATAAATTCAAGAGATGCTATGCCACTCACCAACAATCTGGTCGAGCTCTTTGACGTGTGGGGAATTGACTACATGGGTCCTTTCCCACCATCAAAGAATTGTGAGCACATTTTGGTGGCAGTAGATTATGTTTCCAAGTGGGTTGAAGCAATGCCATGCAAGAAGGCAAATTCAAAGAGTTAAAGAAAGATGTTTGAAGAAGTAATATTTCCAAGATTCGGAGTTCCAAGGATGGTAACAAGTGATGGAGGATCACACTTTATTGATAGAAAATTCCATGACTATCTATCGAATCATGGAATTAGACACAACGTCGCTACACCATACCATCCTCAGACAAGTGGCCAAGCAGAGACATCACATAAGCAAATCAAGAATATATTACAAAAGACGGTCAACGAGATGGGAACTGTATGGAGAGATAGACTACCTGAAGCACTTTGGGCATATAGAACAGCATACAAGACACCTTTGGGTATGTCTCCATATCAGTTGGTCTATGGAAAGACTTGCCATCTACCTGTGGAGTTAGAGTTCAAGGCACATTGGGCTATCAAACGATGGAACATGGATCTTGAAGCCGCAGGCGAAAAGATGCAACTATCAGAATTAGAAGAATGGAGAGAGAAAGCTTACCATAATTCCAAGATCTATAAAGAGAGAACCAAAAGATGGCATGACAAGAGAATCAAGAAGAAGGAGTTTGCACCTGGAGACAAGGTATTACTTTTCAATTCCAGGGTGAAATTATTCGGGCATGGAAAGCTTCGGAGTAAGTGGGAAGGACATTTCACGGTGGTCAATTCGTCATCACATGGAGTGGTAACTCTACAAACCAATGAAGGTACGTTATTCAAGGTAAATGGTCATCATCTTAAAATTTTTCTTGAGCCTGATATTCCTTCTACAGAATTGATAGTATTGATTTTTTGCATTTTGCCATGATCTATTTTCGAAAAGATTTAAAGTCATTAGTATAAATTTAGGGGCTATTTATGAGCTAAATAAGAAGTGGGAAAAGACAGGGGCGAGAGACGGCGCCGAGGCGGCGGTGCCGGGCGGCCCCATGCATGGTGCCGCGCGGCACGGGCCTATGGCCATTCGTGCCCAACCTTTTCCCATTATTTTTCATTTATTATTATATGTTCGAATTTATATTAATGGGTTAGTACCATATCGCGAATCTAGGAAAACCTGAACCATTCTCTGGACTATATATTAGACCCCAGACCTATTCTTTTTCTTTTCATTCTCATCTGAGGAACCTACTCATCTTTTGAGAGGGTTCCACCACAATCAATTTTCCAATGGCTGAACAAAATGAACTTAACCTGAACATTGCCCCACGCAACACTGCTAGAACTTTGAACCCTAGTGGTTCCGGACCTCCTAGATGCGCTCATCCCCGAACAACGTGTCTTCGGGCGGGCCAGGCAGGTGGTCCAATAGCTCAGGCTCCATGAGCCTGTCCAAATGGCACCACCGAGGAGGAGCAATGTTGTCATCCAAGAGGGAGGACAAGCAGCAAGACCGGCGGTCAGGAGGACCCCAGCTCCAGCTCCTGCTCAAGCTCCAGTTGCCAAGAGGGCACTTGTGGCACTTTTGCTCCTACCCGCGGTATGTGGTAACGCAAGGACTACCACCTCTACCTAGGGCATACACTGTGCCAGGGAAGACTTAGTACCTACCTCAGCTCCTCACCCCTCCTACTGAGAAGAAGAGGCCTGCTCCCGAGGAATCGTCGTCGTCAACGGCGAAACGCTCCAGGAAGACCGTGGAGATGGTGGATGAGAAAGTCACTCTTGTCCACGACACACTTCAGATGGCCATCAGAACTGGCACTACACAGGCCGAGATTGTTAACACCACTTATGCCCAAGTCCAGACTCTTAGGACTCAGGTTAGCCACCTGGGTGATTTGATCACTGCCATTGGAGAGGCCATAGGTTTATTCTAGAACCTATAGATTGTGAGTGGGAAAGAATAAAGTGTCGAGTCATCGAAGTACATTTCAAGTCTTTATATTTTGAGTGCTTACATTTCATGTTGAGTCGGGTTTGTGATGAGTCGAACAATAAATAAAAAAAAGTATTTTTGAGTCTTTGAGTTTTTCTTAAGTTTTTACTTTGTTACTATTCTCTCTATTATTTGTGTGTTTGGAAACGCACTTGTCTCCACATGTTTTGCAAAAAATTAAGAAGTACAAAAGAGACAAGTGTGGGGAAGAGATCACAACAACACAGCCTTCAAACAGGTTACAAAAGTTCTAAGTATTCCTTACTTATAAATTATTAATCATGTGTTATTAGAACTAGGCTTGTTTCTTAGTAATCTTTTATGTGCTGTTTAGTCTTGTCCTATTTAATGCTTAGACTGTTTTCAAATTCAAGTTGCTACGATATGATCTTTGCTTTGACATGCTAAGTTTATTTTAGTCATAACTTAAGTGATAGACTTGCATAATGTTTCACGAAAATCTTGTTGCTATTGGGAACTTGTTTATTAGGGACCTCATTTTACTTAAGTTGTTGTGGAGTATGATATAGCGAGGATAATGTGAACTGAATCTTGACATCTTGTTTTACGGAGAGTTTTTATTTCTACAATGCTTAAAATGAATAGCTATGCTTCTCTTTGTGTGATAAATCCTATGTCCTACCGAGCCTTTTATACTTAGAAATATTTAGAGAAAACTAGCTCATATGCTACTTATTTTGTGTTGAGTTATTTTCAATGCTTGTGACCTACGTAGTGTGGGTCATCAAGAGCACTTGCACCTAGATATATTTGCTGCTTTCACACTGAAAGTACGCACAAACATGTTTTCTTTCCATCCAAAATCTGTTCCTACACTGGGAATAGATACAAAAATATTTAGGATTTGTTAAATGCTCATTCTGTTCATCTGTATATCTTCAAGTTTGTTGCAATAAAAGAAAAGGCATGGGCTATGCAAAAGAATAAAGTAAAAAAAAAAAAAAGAAAGAAAAATAAAGAGAGAGTAAAAAGGACAAGTGTCCACATGAAAACAATGGGTACTTAGATGCCCGCCTCTCTCAATAAAAAAAAAGAAGAAAGAAGATAGCCCATGGTCCTTCTTCTTATGTCCTTTCACTGTTCTAAAAAAAAGAGAGAGACAAGTTTCTTTTTGAGCATAGTAGAATTAGTTTTAGCCACTATATTTTCCACACACTTTGCACTTCTTGAAAGAACCCTACATAGATCCTGGTCTTGATTTTGACAATATATGCAAGATAAGTATGCTATTCCTTGACTTACCTGAAAATCCATATAAGCGATATTTACTATGAGCACATTATTGCTTTGGTGAGGATCCAAAAATATCACATATACTGAGTGATTGAGAGTATCACCTATAGGAGAAGGTATGCTATGTTTTCTTTTCAAAAACTTTGCAAAAACTCCAGTTAACTTGACTAAAGATAGAAAGGTGATCTGTTTCGGCTGTTCTGCTTCTCAACCGCCTAAAGTTTTATGGTAGACACTTTGAATCCCATAGTACGGGGAAAGATTAAGGAACATTTATGTTTGATGTCTTGATCTTAAGTTAAGTCTAAAGTAAACCATCCTTTTATCAGGACGAGTAAAAGCCTAAGTGTGGGGGAGCATGTTGATGGTAGTTATTGACCACTTTTATATATATGAAATGCTATCAATCATGGGATGAATGCTACTAAAGTTTTATTATTTCTAATGATTTCCATGAGTTTTGGTGCACACTCAGTTTTGCAGGAGAACTCCGGAAAATAGCGGAAACAGAGCTGAAAAGAGAGAAAATAGAGAAACGGGAGAAAAGGACTAAACAAGGGCGATTAGTATAAATTCCAAGGGTCTAAAGGACAAAAGAAGAGAGCTCGCGAAGGCCGAGGCCCACATGTTGAGATGTGGGGCCGGGTGACCCCACCAATGGTGCCGCACGACACCCCCTGGTGGATCCATGTGTCCTGCTTCTAGAACCTTCCTACAACCGACCTATGAAGTAGATCTACACCGTCCAATGAAGTCGGTTTGATCCAAGGGCTGAGATTCATCCTATGGGGCTATAAAAGCAAGGGCAGAGCTACCCCCTGAAACCCTAATTCATTATAGGAATTCATTCTTCAGATTTATTCTGAGAGTCTAGGGTTAGAGAAGTCAAGATCTTATGATTAGAGCTAGACACTTCTAGACTAGCTACTATAGATCTTGATTAGCAATCGAGTTTATTAGAAATAGAGAGATTAGTAAGGAGTGCTTTGGAGGAGTTCCGGCCTGTCGGATCTTCTCTCTTGTATTCTGAGGGATCATTCTCTTCGCAAGAAGAGGAGTGTGTTCAGAGATTCTCTGGTGTTCGACTTCATAATTAAAGTAAGTTTTGGTTTATTTTATTCTTCAAGTTTGCAACTCTTATTGAGTACTTTAATCTTGGTTGCTCTTGATTAGAGGGATAGTGTCTAGTGTAGGCGCGGTGCTTAGACTAGAGTTATCTGTGAATGCCCCTTTTTGGCTTGGAATCAGTGGTAGAATCATAAAGGTGACTTATAGCTTTATTGAATCCTCTGAGCCCACTTCCCGCCAAGAAGTGAATGGTAGGCTTTTATGTCAAGCAGCTTTCTTAGTAAAGTAATTTTGCCTTACTTTATTAAGGATTAGCGTCCAAGATAGAATAAATAAACTGAGGTTTATCGAGGTTAGAATTAGAAAACCAGAGTTGTCTCCTAGTCTAGCTAGTTTCTTAAGTACTCTTGATTGTGAAGTGGATTGGGTAAACGCTAGTTATATTCACCTACTATTCCTTTGGGTTTGATATTTAAAACTGGGTGTTCATCTTTTGGTGAAGTGCTACAACGGTATTTCTATCTGTGCGCTTGCGGATATCTTTATCTTTATTGTGTGCATATAATTTATACCAACGGCGCTCAGGGAGAAGTGAAGGCAAGAAGGAAGAAGAGGAGGCGGCGCAAGCAGTGGGCAAGTGCGGAAGGAAAGAGGTGGTGCAGGCTGCCGATATTTATAAAACAGCACAGTGCCCCAGCAGTTTCTGCATGGGGAAACGTGCGGGTTGTGGGCCCGTGACTCCTCGAATTCCGTTGGGTGGAGCGCGCATGGACTGCGGCTCGACTGTTTCCCATAGTTGTGAATATTTTGGGGCGCGTGCGCGCAGCGCCTGACGCCTTTCCGTCTTCCATACGCCATTCGTCCACGGTTCGCTACTCCTATTAAAAGACCAAGTACACCTTTTCAAATTCTGGGACACGTGTGCAGAAGATATTCTTTGGCTGCGAGGATATCATGAAGGGGCGCCTCGAGTTTCATGGGGGACCGATCAAACGCCCTTTTTAAAAGGAGAACAGGTCCACGGGGATTGGCGTCATTTTTCTTCGATCTGTGACACGGCTCCTACGTCATCATACCACGGAGTTCGGGACCGTGATATACACAAACTTTCTGGGCTGCCTATCTCGGGTGGACCGGGGGGTTTTTTCTCTAACCGCTACAAGTTTCCTCATCTTATAGCAGGCTCGGGGACTACATGGATACATGTCATCGGCGATGACATTTATTTTTTTGTCGGGGCGGTTTCGGCCAAGCTAGGGACTACTTTTTCTTTGACCCTAGTAGTACTTGACATGGTCATCTACTACTAGGCTCGGGGAACTAAGTGGGCACACTTCACCTAAGTGGTGAATCGTGCTCTGCAGTTTCAAGACGCACCATTCCAAGTTCTTTCAATCAAAGTGGGCACACTTCACCAGAAAGAAAAAAGATTTTCTTTTCGAGCACCCAACATCCAGTGAGCGATTTCGTCAAGACTAGGCAGTCGAGGATAATAGGAACTGGTCGACAAGTTGTCATCATCATCAAGGACTGGTCGGGTAGCGCTCCTGACTAGTCGGTGACACTTCCAGGTGGTCGGAGATCGTCAAGACTTCATCACCAGAAAGCATGCGGCGTGCTCGGGGGGACTAGGCGGGGGATAAACCCCCTATCCCCTCACGGCCCACCTTGGGCTGGCCCGCCAGGCCGGCCCAGGCCACAAGATCAGGCCCGAACAGGTGTTAAGCTGGTCGGCGGCCACCGCGAGGATTATGGCGACTACTTGATCATGAAGGAATGCCTTACTTAATACGTAGTCAATCGTATCTGATGTAAACTTTCCTATTGCAAACCGACCAGGATAGAATCTATTGGCCAGATTCGATCTGTAACCCTGCCCCCCGGGATATATAAGGCGGGCAGGGACCCCCTCTCAAACAAGTTCAATCTCATATAGAGCAATACAAACCCTAAGCAGGACGTAGGTTTTACGCCCTCACGGCGGCCGAACCTGGGTAAACCCTTGTGTTCATCATCCTTCGTCTTGCTTAACGTCTTGTTAGTCATCATGCGCACCTCCGCCGATAACAATCTACCAGCTTGGGCATACCCTTGCTGGGCTATCGACCATATGTCATTGATAGACACTTGTCCATTTTTCTATTCTTTTTTTTCATAGCCTCATATTTTCTCCAATCAAAAAGAGAATGTTCATGCCTTGAAGGAATTTATTTATATAGTGTACGTGAATCTTGATCTTGAGAGCATGACTATAATCTCAACTAGTGGTCACAACAATTTGACAAAGTTCAATATGATAACAAGCATGATATAATCAAATTAATTGGCATTATATGAGGAACTTTTTATCTTTATGAAAACTCCGGATATCAAGCTTCTCTTAGAATAATATCATAACAAGTTCTATTTTACCATGTTCCACAACTACTTAGACGAAGTTTCAACATATGCAACCCACACGGTTTAAGATTTCCAGATAAATATTATAACCACTAAACTCAAATCTTGGGGAAAACGAAGCTATAAATTAGACACGGATGAGACATAAAACAGAGCATCTATTCATCATTTCAATAATGGAAGAAACTTAGAACATTACTTATATCACATATTTGGAGTGGAATTAATATTTTTGGTCTTTTATTTTTTTAGATTTTTTTAATTGCATAAATAAAATTGCAATAATTTAAACATGCTAAACAAAAAATTACAAATGCACTAAATTAAATATGCAAATGCAGATACAAGTACAAGTTACCTCTGTGGGGGTCCTCCCCATGCTAGCTCATTGAGGCAGTCCAGGTGGATAGAATCCTTGGTGCCGCCAATACGCCATCCATCGATCTTGTTGCATCTTCAATGTCGTGTTGATGTCCGCCATTGTTTGCTGTGTTTGCTGCTGCCACTGGGTAGAGTCCTGTATATAGGTAGGTAGTGTATTTTGAACATCACCTACCTAGATCTCCAATCCTCCAATACGGGTGTTGAGGTTCTCAAGCTCTTGTTGGTAGGGGACCGACTGTCGTGGCATGACAGGTGGAGGTAGATCCTCGGAGTCGGAGGAAGCTATCATAAATTGCCTTCTTCTTCTCCACTCCGCTTGACTAGCCTCCGGCCACTCAGAACTTCCAGCTTCATGCTGATACGAGGGTTGATCCCAACCAGGCTGGTGTCCAGTAAAAACAGGAACCTGCCCAGCTGGAATCCACCCTGCATATGACATGGGCTTCATGTGAACTGGAGTCTGTGGCTGCTGTGAACTTGATGCTGCTTCATGTCTTGCTCTACTCCTTGTCAACCTGCTAGAAGAAATACTCCTGCGTGCTTCCTCTTGTTGCTCAAGAATGAAGGTTAGTGATGGTGACTTATACAAATGAAGTCTCGGGTTAGGAAGCGGAATTTCATTTGTAAAGCCAGAAAAAAAAAAAATACAAAGGGTTTCCATGTTCATCATGTTTCAAAGTACGTCCTTGCACTAAGTAATGCTCATCAATGATAATGCGTGCAGTGGAAATATAAATAACATTATTAGTTTCGTCATCCAATGCACCACATTTCATAGCAATCCTAGTGATAAGTGATGTGAAGACAAATGAAGATTCCACTTTGATCCATGATTACCAAAAATTAATTATTTCTTTAACAGGTGAAACTTTGATTTTATGAACAATAGCATAGAGCAATTTTAATTCAATATCTCTAACACAGCGAATATCATCACTAGCAAACAAAGTCATGGCAATCCAACGATGTATGAATCTCAAAGTAGGATGATGAATTTGTAAATTGCGAGGTTGGAATTTGCCAGTAACAGATTGTCCAGAAATTTCACCTAAAAATTTATGGCGGTTATAATTTCTAAGAGCATGGTTCAAATCAATAGAATATCTCCTATTAAAGCCTATGTGTAAGCTTAAATTTTTCCATGGCACAGAATATTCTATGTTAAAGAACCGAAATGAAATGCCATTATCAATTTCTTTCGAAGAGCAAGAATTGGATTGTCAGAAAGCGCGAACCTTCCTCCCAAACGGGATCAACGTTCGACCAACCGACAGCAGTGAAAATAGAATCGAACTCGGTATCCATACCTATTTTGGTGAGTGTTGGTGTTTCTTAGCGAAAGCAGGAAATCCGCAAGTGCATGGAAAAACCGTTGTAGCACTTCACCCGGTGGTAAGCAGGGTATCGTATATTTTCACGAGGAACGGTTTTGTAGCGGGTTCTCTGAACAGAGTCTCCCCCGAGCAAGATAGGATTCTATGGGTAGTGAGGTGTCTTATAGGCTGATGTTCTTAGGCAAAGATAACTTGGTCACTATAACCTTACTTCGGGCACCGGCCAACGCACAAAACTAGGCAGCTTCCACCAATTAGCTCTACGCCGTACCTGAACGTGGGGGAGTGCAAAGGACGAACAGGGTTGTCACCACCTGCCGCCTACCCCTCAACCGTGGAGTACGACGCAAATGATAGATAACCACTAACCCAGACACCACGTCCACAATAGCGATTATGACTCTAATGTTGGCCAGGACCTTCCGCTTGAAGTTCCTCTACCAGAGTTCCGCCCCGAAGGACAAATTATCGATCCCACAAGATTATAGTAACAAAGGTAAATTACTTAAGAACAATGAGCCAAAAGATGAACACGATCTTCTTACCCAAATTTTTAAGTTGATCGTAGAGGTACAAGCGTAGCGGGAGCCGACAAGTCCGGCACTCCGACTACCTGTAACAACCCTGAAAATACCAAACACCGAAAATCACAACTAACAAATTTTTTTTGCGAATGAACCCATGATTGGTGTGTGACATGCTAGGAAGACACCTTGTAGTTGCACAAGTATACCCTAACTAGCATGATTGAGCATTTGCACTCTAAACCAACTTGTGATTTGGCTCTTATGAATTTATGTGATGAAATAAAAGCAATTAACTTTACTTGAGCAAATCGATCTTGTTTGTGTTGCTAACCCTTGGAATGGTCCCTAAACCCCTAAGTGACCCCTAGTGGACCCCACTAGGAGGTGTACATGCTTGGCAACACATGTATACCAACATAGTGCCCATGGTTTAGTGTAGAATGGAAATAAGAAATGGAAGGAAATTAGAAAAGGAATTGAAGTGAGTGGAAAATGGCAAAAAGCCATTTTGGCCCAAAGATTGGCTGGATTGACTCAGGGGCCTACTCGACCAAGCCCGGCCTGCCCTGGGTTTGGCCCAAAGACGTTACCGCCCGGCCCGGCTAGCCCAAAGCAAGCAAAGGCCCGGCCAGATCAAGGCCCGGCCGAGCCGGCCTAGCGGGCCATCGGCCTCACCTTAGCGCTAACGCGACAAGGGAGGGGGAGATGAGCCCATCGTTACCTCTCTGGCGTGTAGGACCGCCCGTCGTCTCCCACCTTGGTCCCCCTTCATCTCTGCTTTTCCAAAAGTAGGGACACCGCGACAAGCCGGGGCGCGTCCGTCTCACGCCGACTTCGGACCCCTTGTGGGCGCCACCCACCCTGCCGTAGCGGGAGGGCGCCACGTCGGTCGCCCGCCTCCACACCCGGTTGGCACCGGCCGCGCCCGTGGCGCGCCATGGCGCCACCGCTGTGGCTGCGCCCGCCACCCGCGCTCCCCACCTTTGACCGCCGCCCGTTCGAAATTGGAGCGCTGAGCGAGCGGAGCGCGTCGCGGCGCGGGAACCCTAGCTTGGAGCTCCCCCTCGCCGTCCGTCGCGCCCAACCAACCATCGGCCGTCCGCCCCTTTGCCATTACCGCGGGCGCCTATAAAAACTAGGAAGCGGAAGCCCTAGCCCCCTCCCATCCATCGCCGCCTTTGGTGGCTCGTCCACGCCACCCATCCGCCTGCATCAAGAAAGAAGGAGGGAAGAAGGGAGGGAAGGAGGCGGAGTGAAGCCATGCCGCGCCACGCCGAGCGCCGCCGAAACCGCATGCACACCGCCGCCGTTCTTGGGCGGTCGAGCTCGCCGGCGCTTGGATAAAATTGATCGGTAGCCGCCATCGTCATCGCACTTATAAGCCGGAGTCGAGAAGGGAACCCATGTACCTCGCCGACCCCCAGCCTTGCGCCGGGCCGAGCCAAGAGAAGAAGAAGGCGAAGCGGTGCCGGAGTCGCCACGCCCGCCGCCGCGTCGTCGCCGTACCCGCGAGTAGGAGCCTGAGGGGACGCGATGCGACTACCGACGCCCGAGCCGTCCCGCTACCAGCTGCCCGAACTACTCAAAGGTGAGAACCCCACCTTGCGCAAGACCGGTGTTTCGCCCGTCCTAGCCATGTCCGCTTTGGCGTAGCCCGGGTTGGAGGCCGAAGCTGCTGCTTTTGCCTATAGATAGACGCGGCACACCCGCGCACACGCGTGCGAGCCAAGGCCCGGCCTTGCCAAGCCCCGGCGGTTCGGAAACGCCGGGCGCCCTCGCACCCGAACGCCACCGCACGCCGCCATGGCCGCGACACACCCGAGTTGTCGACGCGTTCCATAGTTTGGAGGACCAAACGCGCCACCTTTGGCCATGGCCAGAAATCACACGCACACACGCACCCAACTAGCCAAGAAGCTGCCTTCCCGAGCACTAGAGGCCCAAAACGCCGAGGTGCCATTCTCGTCTTGGCGCATGGGACGCCATGGACGAGCTTACCATGGCGCCGGCCACGTTACTGGTTAGCCAAGATCCGATTAGGAGGCCGCGACCCTAAATGCGACTTCTGCTTCAACCTAGAATGCCCTAAAGGCTCCACCTTTAGGCCCTGGTAGCCCTAGACCACCGAGACCCTCACCTCGCCCGGCGCGGTCACGCTCTAGGGTGCCGCCATGCCGCGGCGCGCTGAGACTATCTCCGGCCGCCTCGCGAGACGAGGGCAGCCGTCGAGCCTCGCCGAAAAACTCTATGCTTGGCATGCCCCGCTACGCGGGCGAGCCGTCGGAGTCCATCGGCGTGCCTCTGCCATTTGCGCAAGTGCCGCCATGGTGTGCCACATCTATTCCGGCCACCTCACCAGGCGAGGACATGCTTTTGAGCACTACCGTTGCATACCGAACCCCACCGCCTAGCTACTTAGAAGGAAAGCCCCGTGTTGGCACTTTTACGCTGCCACCTCGAGCTCGTCGGAGCGCCACCGCGCACTTTGCCACGACCGGACTCCGTTGTGCTGCTTGGTCATCGCCGGTGAGTTACTTCACTTCCGGGTGACACCAATCGGGGAAAAGAAGGCGGTCTTTGACCCCAATTTGAGCCGCTTTAGGCCTTGCGGTCAACCGCCGTCGGCACTGTCGCCGCTTGGTACGCCATGACTAGCCACCGCGGTTCCCCGTCGGCCGACCCCGGACTCTTGTCCACCGCGTAGGGGCATGGAGGGGTAAACTCGTTGAGCACTCCCATGCCCGCCCAAAGGAACTTGGAACACCATCAACCAACGCACGCGGTGCCGGCGGGCGAGCCGACCCGCCGTCGTCCTCTCGCCCGCCTGTTGCATCGCTGGCCGCAGCGCCGGGCACCCAAGAGGCCAAACCGCCCGCTTGGCACCACGGTCGTGCGGCGCTACCGCCCTTTCGGCCACCCGGCTAGCACGCGGTTCCGTTGAGCCCGCCAAGCGCGCAGCGGCCGCTAGTTCGTCGCCTGGCCAAGCTCGGTCGTGGGAAGGAACAGAAGGATTGGGGAGAAGAAAAGGAGCCGCAGAGGTGCACCTGGTGCACCATGAGTCTAGAAGGAGAAAGCGGAGATGGACCTAGTCCACCACAGACCTGGTCTGTGGTCTATAAACCGGTGCCTCCGAGTCCACCATGGACCACCTGTACTCGCACCACTGCTGAGAACCCAGCCCGATAGGGGCCCAGTGCACCACATGGCCGCACTAGTAGCCCGACACGTGTCCGGGCCGGGGCAGCCCAACCCGGCCCAAGTCCAACCCATGTCCAGCCCACGGAGCCCAGTCAGGCCCAGTCACCGATGACCGTTGACCGATCAGCGCTGACCTAGCCCCACCTGTCATTGACCACCCGGCCTGGCCCCACCTGTAAGCCGTAGTAGCCTGGACCCATAACGTCATAGGTGACGTCAGCATGACGTCATCCTAGACCTACCAGTCATACCCGGACCCTTGTATCATGATGACATCAGCATGATGTCATGATGACATCAGCACGACCAGTCCTGAACCGCCACGTGCCAGCCAGTGTTTTCTCTCTCCCTTTTTCTTTTTTTCAAAAGATGATTTAAACTTTAGAAATTCGTAGAATATTCATACAAACTTAGAAAATTATGAAACAAGAGTCCAAATTTTTCTAAAAAGGAGCTCTATGTGATAGGGTTATCCATGAGTGCATTTGGATCTTTTTGGATATTTATTGCTTCTTTGTGGAACTCTATAGGAGTCGCTTATCGTGACTCTACGTTATGTTTCAGTCCCGAAAGAGGAAGTACTCGAGGAGGACGACCCAGAGTACTCGGAGGACTTGTCGTACGATCTCTAAGGTGCTACTTTCCCACCCACCTCGTAGATCCTATTAGGCATGCCATGATAGATTGCTAGCGCTTTACTTCTGTTGCAATGCTATGCTAGGACTGCATGATAGAATGCTTGTGAAGCCTTTACCTTGTCGCAACCCATCACCTGCTTACCCGCTAATAGAATTAGCTACGCGCTCATCATATTCTTGCTGCTATCTGCGCTACATCTCACTTACGTGTATATATATGAACCGGAGTATATGAGCCGGACGATGACTTATGGTGCCGGGTGGCTATGAAGCCCGGTGACTAGAGATACTTGGTGAGTGAGATTCCGCGTGTGCCTTGGGTGCGTGGTGGTGAGGGTTGTGTTGACCAGGCAGGATCTATGATGAGTCACGAGGACGAGTCTTGCCGGGGTGATGCTTCTGGGCATCCCCGTGTTGCGTAGTACCTGTGGTGGGTACATGGTGATTTTTCCCGAGGAACCGGGATGGAGCGCCTTTGTGGAATGAAGCCCCGGAATGGAGGTGCTCTAGGCACAAGGAACACGAGTTTCCCCCGAAGATGTCTTGTCTGGTCCTACCTAAGGACTTATATCTCTGAGGACCCGAAGTCTTGGGAATTGGTACTCACCACACGTCCTCCGAATGGGCGGGGTGCAGATTGCCCCTTTTAGTTAGGCGATGCCATTACTGCTAGGTTGTGAGGGGTTTAGGGTGGGCGGTGACAGAAGGGACATGCCTGTACCATCCTGGATGGCAGCACCACTCATGGGCCCGGTGTTGCCTTTCCCAGTCTCAGCGATCCGGTGGTACTCCGGACTTTCCAAAGTTGAGTGGCAGGATGGCATCGTTCTAACTAGGAGGTCTCCGTTATCATCCTAGGTGCTTGCTATGCCGATGATGGTGATCTTGTGGTCTTGTGTACATGCTCTGCAGAGTTGTAAATCTATACATATAGTCCGGCCTACGGGCTAGGACCTGTTTAGACCTGGACTTGCTAAGGTTGCGCCGGCCTCTTTGCCTGGACTACCCACGGCTTGCGCCGGTCTTTTGACTAGGTTTTCCCTGGATTTCCCTTCTCTAAGTAGTGAGGGTGTTCTTCTCTTCTTACCCCGAGCTGAGTTAGTGATGTGAGTTGGGTTATGGTGGGGGCCCTGAAGGGAATTTGAGAGCCGATTAGGCAAGGCAGAAGAAGTTAAAGGGCTGTCTTGTCGCTAAGCGATGGTGTGAGTTGTGAGATGTGTTGTGGGAATGGACTTTGAATTGGATATGATGCTGGATTTGGGTGTCACACTAGGGTTGGTGTGACGTTGGGAATGGTGAATAAAACTTGATTATTATTATAAAACTTGATTGCTTGCATAGGAAACTACAGCCATATATAGGCGTCTTTGATATACCCTTTGCATTCCACAAAGCAAAGCAAATGCATAGGGTGGGGAAATAGTAGTGAAGATGCGCAATGTCTTGAAATGCGGTTTTTAGATTGCAAGGTGAACTTCGGCTACAAGGAAGATTAGACGGTTTCGTGCCTACGTTCAAGCTGGAGTTGGATGAAGATGCTTCCGCGACTTTCTTCTAGCTGTTCTGGATGCTGCATTACTGTTAGCTTCCGCCATGTGGCGATGTATTAATGTAAGCCCCTTTACTTGTATTCTTTTTATTCGAAGTTTGACTCTGTAATCGACTGTAATTCGGATAATATGATGGAATGATCCTTGGGACTATCATGTTATACTTCATTCTGTGGATTTCCCTTCGTGGAAATTTGAGGATGTTACAGTTGGTATCAAGAGCCATGCTTGACCGTAGGACGAGACCCCTAGGTTTGGACATTAGCTTTAGGAGTGAAACTTGCTTTCTTCGGTTATATTACTGACCTTGCATCTTTATATGCATGGCTTACCCCTTTGTCTGGTAATAATATTAATCCTGCATCTCTATACGAATGGATTACCTCTCTAGCCGAATACATTACTGATCCTGCATCTTATATGCATGGATTACCTTTATGGCCAGAAATATTACCATCTTTGCATCTTTACATGCATAGCTTATCCCTTCTGCTAGCTCCTAACTCAAGCTTCATGAGCAAGTGCAGATGGCACCTCCCTTTTGGACTCCTAGTCGACGGAGGGAACCATGGAGGGTTTGCTCAAATGCGTTGTGAGGTTCTCTACGTGCTTGGTGTTTGCACCGAGTACATGGAGCATTTATGTTGAGCCAAGCAAAGACTTAATGGATCTCAGGGACACTACATGACTCACTTCAGTAGTAGATTAGAATATCCCTCTTTTGGAGCCCAGCTGCAAGTAGTGCGTTTCTCGCGAGTCTTCTAGTGTAGCTACTAGAGACATCGCCGTGTAATAAAATCATGTAATGAATGCTTGGATCTTAATGCATCTTATGGTTCTCATTGCTTCCTTGTTTGAGTGTATGATTAGATTAAAATGTTTTAAATTGCTTAATAATAAGTCCTTGCACACACCCATAACCCTTGAGCCTTATGCAGTAAGATGTCAACCCGTTGATCTGCTCGCTTGCGCCACCGTTCCACGTCCCCTATGCCCACTTTGGGCCGAGGACGTGATCGTGGCCGTCGTGGAGGAAGTATGGGAAATGACTCTGCCCACTTGCGGCAGGAAGAACCCCGTACACCTTCCCCGCCACCCATTGGCACACATGCTGGAGGACCACCACATGCTGGAGGACCACCACCTGCTGGAGGACCACCACCTGCGGGAGGAGAACCCATTCAGGAGAACCATCCCCCACTTCCACCCGCTCTGGTCAAGGTAATGGCTCGCCAGACCCAGCTCATGGAAATGATGGTGGAGAACATGCTAAACCGCCAGGGAGGTCACGATAATGACTTCTAGAAGAAGCTGGAGGGTTTCCTCAAGCTGAAGCCCCCCACCTTCGATGGCACCAACAGTGAACCGCTCGCGGCCGATGATTGGCTGCATGAGATCAAAAAGAAGCTCGACCTAACTACTTGCTCCGACGAGGAGTGTATCAGGATCGCGACCCACCAACTCACCGGTGCTGCACGCGCATGGTGGGACTGCTACTGTATCGCGCACCCCGCTGCCTATGAGTTCTCATGGAATGAGTTCACTCAGGCGTTCCATGAGAACCACATCTTGGAGGGTGCCATGGATGCCAAGGCAGATGAGTTTCGTGAGATCAAGCAAAAGGGTGACAAGATTGTGGAGTACGCGATCCGCTTCACCACACTACTACAGGTATGCACCCCGTGAGTGTATCACCAATGAGAAGGAGAAGATGTGTTGCTTTCGAAGGGGTCTGAACTCATGCATCAAGCTTTCCCTCTCGGGAAAATCTTCTGCAAACCTTCAAGACATGATCAACAAATGTATGGAGATCGAGAAGGATCAAGTAGAGGCAGATGCTCTCAGCTCCAAGAAAAAGCGAGACATGATCAACAAATGTATGGAGATCGAGAAGGATCAAATGGAGGCAGATGCTCTTAGCTACAAGAAGAAGCACCTCATTAAGGGTACCTCTCACGCCCTGCCTTCTCACAGGCCACGCACGGGAGCACCATCAGTGCCTCGTTCCCATTCTGCTCAGAGAGCTGCTCATGCTTTGAGTCATCAAGGTGGTACCTACACCGCCAACGACCACCACCAGCTCAGAGCCCCGGCACAGGGGAGGCCGCTACGCCTACAGCTACAGGTGGCGCGCCCTTCAACTGCTACAGATGTGGCCAGCGAGGTCACCGTGTCTCTAGGTGCCCAGAGAAGGACCTCGCTACACCTACTTAGAGCATCCCTGTCCAGAGCTATCCAGCTCAGAACCCTGGCACGTGGAAGGTCTCTATGCCCACTGCTACAGGTAGCGCACCCAACACTTGCTATGGATGTGGCCAGCCAGGCCACCGTGTCTCCATGTGCCCAAGGAAGAACCCCGCTCCACCTTCTCAGACCCCCGCCAGGTCAGCTCATGGTACTACTTCTAAGAGTGCCTCTCGAGCTACCCGCGGGTGTCTCAACCGCCTTTCTGCAGTGGTTGCCCCTGCGATGGAGTACGGTATGTTCTTATGAATGCAGTTGATATTTCATACCTGCTTTTAAAATTTTGGTATTGCATTTTCTATGCATATTATACCAAGCCTGCATAAAAGCCTAGTCTACCGGGGACTCACACAAAACAATCCATGGACCCCATCTTCTTGAGAAAAAATTCTATGTCCTAAGTGTGTAGGTTGTGAGAATCCTGACTTACGAATACAACTTTTCTAGCTATTCTCACCTTCTACCCTTAGAGTGGTCTAGATGTTTTCCTCTGGGATTGGGAAAGACCCCTTTCAATTAAGCATGTGGTCCAAGGTAGTACTAGCTAAAAGCAAAGTGGCGTTTACGTCAAGCAACTTGGAAGCTGAAAAGACGATAGAAGCCATAGTGTGTATAGTTTTCCGATGTTTCCTCGCAAAGTCAACAACAAGACTACGGGATCGAAGAAAGGACAAGACCAAAAGCAATCGTCAGTCAAAGACCTCCGAGATGGAGTGGTACGCCACACCTTGAATCTCGGGGATGAGATTCCTATAAGGGGAGGAGTGCAGAACAACCCACGAAAATACCAAACACCGAAAATCACAACTAACAAATTTTTTGCTTGAATGAACCCATGATTGGTGTGTGACATGCTAGGAAGACACCTTGTAGTTGCACAAGTATACCCTAACTAGCATGATTGAGCATTTGCACTCTAAACCAACTTGTGATTTGGCTCTTATGAATTTATGTGATGAAATAAAAGCAATTAACTTTACGTGAGCAAATCGATCTTGTTTGTGTTGCCAATCTTTGGAATGGTCCCTAAACCCCTAAGTGACCCCTAGTGGACCCCACTAGGAGGTGTACATGCTTGGCAACACATGTATACCAACATAGTGCCCATGGTTTAGTGTAGAATGGAAATAAGAAATGGAAGGAAATTAGAAAAGGAATTGAAGTGAGCGGAAAATGGCAAAAGCCATTTTGCCTGGCCTTGGCCGACCAGCTCTGTAGGCCTACTCGACCAAGCCCCGGCCTACCACGGTTTGGCCCAAAGATGTTACCGCCGCGCCCAACTAGCCCAAAGGCAAGCTAGGCCCGGCGCAGATCAAGGCCCAGCGAGCCAGCCTGGCGGGCCACCGGCCTCACCGCCCGCAACGCGACAAGGGAGGGAGACGAGCCCATCGTTGCCCTCTACCGCCGACATGTAGGACCGCCCCGTCGTCTCCCACCTCGGTCCCCCTTCGTCTCTCGCTTTTCCAAAAAGCGGGACGCCGTGACAAGCCGGGCGCGTCCGTCTCATGCCGTCTCGGACCCCTCGCGGACGCCACCCACCCGCCGCGGGGGAGGGCGCCACGTCGGTCGCCCGCGCCGACCGCCCCGGGGCACCTCGGGCCGGACGCCGGACGCTGAAGCGCCATGACGCCACCGCCGTGGCCCGCGCCTCCCACCCCGCTCCTCCACCTTTGACCGCCGCCGTTCGAAATTGAGAGCGCCGAGCGAACGAGAGCACGTTGCGATGCCAAAACCCTAGCCTGGAGCTCCCCTCACCGTCCGATCACGCCCAACCAACCATCGGCCGCCCGCCCCTTTGCCATTACCGTGGGACGCCTATAAAAACCAGAAGCCGAAAGCCCTAGCCCCTCTCCCATCCATCGCCACCACCGGTGGCCTCGTCCACGCCACCCATCCGCCCTGAGACCAAGAAAGAAGGAGGGAAGAAGGGAGAGGAAGGAGGCGGAGTGAAGCCGTGCCGCATCAGAAGCCGAGCGCCGCCGGAACCGCACGCACGCCGCCGCCGCCGGCCGCCGCTAGCAGAGCTCGTCGAGGCCTTCGCCATGGACAAATGGCAGCCGGTAGCCGCCGCCTTCGCCGCACCGTGAGTGAGTCGAGTCGAAGGGAACCCGTGTACCGTCGTCGACCCCAGCCTCGCGCTTAGGCCGAGCCAAGAGAAGAAGAAGGCGGCCGGTGCCCGACGGAGTCACCACCGCCACCCGTTGTCGCCGTCGTCATACCATGAGTAAGAGCCTGGGGGGACGCCATGATGACTACTTCGACGCCCGAGCAGTCCCTCGCTACCGGCTTTGCCAACTGCTCAAGGTGAGAACCCCACCTTGCCGCATACCGGTGCTAGCCGTCTAGCCATGTCCGCCGCCATGTTCTTCGGGTTGGAGGCGAAGCCGCGCCTTTTTGCCTAGGATAGACGCGGCACACCCGCAAGACACACGCGCGAGCCAAGGCCCCGCCTTGCCGAGCCCCCCGTGGGCTGAAAACACCGGCGCCCCGCTCCGCACGCCACCACACTCGCCATGGCCGCGACAAACCCGAGATGTCGACGCGTTCCATAGTTTGGAGGACCAAACGCGCCACCTTTGGCCATGGCCAGAAATCACTTGCACACACACACCCAACTAGCCAAGAAGCTGCCTTCCCAAGCACTAGAGGCCCAAAAACGCCGGGGTGCCATTCTTGTGCGCGCATGGACGCCATGGACAGAGCTTACCATGGCGCCGTCATGTTTTGGTTAGCCGAGATCCGATTAGGAGGCCGTGACCCTAAGTACGACTCCGCTTCGACCTAGAACGCCCTAAAGGCTCCACCTTTAGGCCCTGGTAGCCCTAGACCACCGAGACCCTCACCTCACCCGGGCGCGGTCGTGCTCTAGAGTGCCGCCGTGCCGTGCGCGCTCTGCACTATCTCCGGCAGCCTCGCGAGATGAGGGTAGGCCATCGAGCCTCACCGGAAAACTCTATGCTTGGCACGCGCCCGGCTGGCGCCGCGACGGCCGTCGGAGTCCATCGGCGCCGCCTCGCCATTTGCGCAAAGCGCCGCCATGGCGTGCCGCATCTCTTCCGGCCACCTCACCGGCGAGGACATGCTTTTGAGCACCACCGTTGCATACCGAACCCCCGCCGCCTAGCTACTTAGAAGGAAAGCCATGTGTTGGCACTTTTATGCTGCCACCTCGAGCTCGTCGGGTATTTGCAGCGCACTTTGCGCTGGCCCGGACTCCGTCGTCTTTGTTTTGTCGTCGCCGATGAGTTACTTTACTTCGGGTGACACCAATCGGGCAAAAGAAGGCGGTCTTTGACCCCAATTTGAGCCGCTTTAGGCCTTGTTGTCAACCGCCGTCGGCTGTCGCCCGCGGCCGCCATGACTAGCCACCGCGGTTCAACATCGGCCGACCCTGGACTCTTGTCCACCGCCGCGGGGCATGGAGGGGTAACCACGTTGAGCACTCCGTGCCCGACCAAAGGAACCGGAACACCATCAACCAAAGTGTGGTCTCTTGGCGAGCGACCGCCGTCGTCCTCTGCCGCCTTGTTGCGCCCCGGCGTCAGCCGGGCGCCAAGCGGCCAAATTGCCCGCTTGGCACCACGGTCGTGTCGCGACTCGCCCTTTCGAAGCCACCCGCCTAGCACGCGGTTCCGTTGAGCCCGCCAAGCGGCGTTGCCGCACTAGTTCATCGTCGGCCAAGCTCCTTCACGGGAAGGAACAAAGAAGGATTGGGAGAAGAAAAGGAGCCGCGAGAGGTGCACACAGTGCACCGTGAGCCTAGAAGGAGAAAGCGGAGATGGACCTAGTCCACCACATACCAGTGCGTGGTCTATAAACCGGTGCCTCCGAGTCCACCATGGACCACCTGTACTCGCACCACTACTGAGAACCCAGCCCGATAGGGGCCCAGTGCGCCACATGGCCGCACTAGTAGCCCGACACATGTCCGGGCCGGGGCAGCCCAACCCGGCCCAAGTCCAACCCATGTCCGCCCACGGAGCCCGGTCGGCCCGGCCACCGATGACCGTTGACCGGTCACCGCACCTAGCCCCACTGGGTCATTGACCACCCGCCCTGGCCCCCACGTAAGCCGTAGTAGCTCGGACCCATAACGTCATAGGTGACGTCGGCATGACGTCATCCTAGACCACCCGTCATACCCGGGACCCTTGTATTGTGATGACGTCAAGATGATGTCATGATGATGTCGATGTACGACGGTCCTGAACCGCCCGTGTCGTTTTCTCTGTCATCTTTTTCTTTTTTTCAAAAGATGATTTAAACTTTAGAAATTCGTAGAATATTCATACAAAATCAGAAAATTATGAAACAAGATTCCAAATTTTTCTAAAAAGGAGCTCTACGTCATAGGGTTATCCATGAGTGCATTTGGATCTTTTTGGATATTTATTGCTTCTTTGTGGAACTCTATAGGAGTCGCTTATCGCGACTCTACGTTATGTTTCAGTCCCGAAGGAGGAGCTACTCGAGGAGGGACGTTGGCGGTCAAAATCATACACTTTATACCGCCAACTTAGCTCTAAATAAGAGGGAAATAGCACACTTATGTCACATAAACATTTACTACTCACCTAGTTCCACTTGTATTCAAGAAGAAAATCTGTTTTGCGAGGGATAAACATGGAAACGGTGGTGAAAGTACGCCAAATAAAGGAGGGAAGCGCAACTCAGGAATGCACATTGCCAAGGGGAACGTCACCGGGCGAAACCGACACAAAACGGACCAAAGCACCTCCGAAGACGCGACACAGGAGGGCCACAAGCCCAACCGCCAAGGCATGGCACCAAGCGGGCCAAACTTGGGCTGGCCGCCGCCACCACGGCGCCCCGTAGGTGGGCTGCCTCCCGATCCTGCCGCACCTTTGCCTTGACCCGCGTCGGAGGAGAGAAGGCGGTTGCATGCGGTGTTTTTCGCCACGGCACCAAAGACTCCCCGCCAAAGTTCCCAAAACTTCCCTAGAATGAGGAGAGCCCTCCATTCTTCCTTCTCTTCTCCTATATAAAGAGGGGCACTCCACCATTGTAACACACACAAACACACGAGCTTTTCTCTCTTCACTTTCTCTTCTTCCTTTTATTAGTTAGGAGTTAGGCACAATGTAGAAGATCAAGATCTTCTTGGAGATACTTGGTATGATCAATATAGTTTTCCATATGTTGATCAATAGTTTGCTCTCCACATTATTCTTGTTCTTATTATCAATAGCTAAATAGAGCACGATTCATGCGATATGATCTTAGCATATGAACTAGCATATAGTTTGCATGTCACGATCTTGTCAAATAGAACTTTATGCTTAAACGACTTATACATACATGATTAGACCATGATGAGTTCTCCCTTAAGTTAATTCTTGGTTACTTGTCGGTTTGCGGGTTCGTCGTCCGCCCTTGTGGCAGATGCTCTGGTAGAGGGCCCCGCATAGAGGGTCACCCTGATCAATGCTAGAGTAGTAGTCATACCATAGACATGGTGTCTAGGCTAGAGGCTACCTTTGTTTGCCTCGAACTCGCACGGTTGAGGTGGTAGGCGGCAGGTGGTGACAGCCCTGTCCGGCCCTTTGTAATCCCCCACGTCGATTGTTCGGGTAGAGTTGTAGGCCGGAGATACCGCGCACGGTATAAGCCGATTGCCCGAAGTAAACCAATAGTGATTGAGGTTATCTTGAGTTAGAATCTCTGACGGTATAAGGCATGCATGTATAACTGCTATCTTAATAAAGCTATTTAGGATATCCTTCTCCTAGCTGTTTTCTTTTTATCCTTTGAGATTGGTTCAAGTGTGTGTGTCAAACTATCCTTTACCGTTTATATTTCTATTATGAACCTTAGTCGATGCGATCTTGCCTACACTCATGTTAGAGACTTTTACACCATGCCTTCCCATGGGAAAATATAAATGAACAATACCCGAATACTCCCGGGTGAAATGCTACGATGATAGATCTGTGCGCTTGCGGATTGACCTTTGCAACATATGAATCCATCTATCACTGGCGTTTCTTGACGTTGTCACTTTGGATATTATTTATCTTTTGTGCCGACGCTAAGAAATGCCAACAAGCATTTCGGTGCCGTTCTTGGGGATAGGTTTTATATCTATTTCGCCGATTGTCGCCACCAACCTCTCCCATTGCGGCCCTTACAATCACGGTGTCAATACGCGTGTTCGAGGGTCACATCTACACGAGCAAGAGGCATCATCACCGAAGTTTTTCAAGTCAAAAGTGTCAAGACAAAGCAAGGGAACTTAAGGCGGCTTGAAACCCCAATCACCTTTGATGAGTCGGACGGATGGGCAAAGATCCCATACATGGGTCGTTCTCCCTTGTCATCACGCCACGATCAAGAAGTGCCAATTTAACAAGGTCCTCATCGGCGGTGGCGGCGCCATTAATACGCTCTTCGCGCTGCGCCTTAAGGAACTCGGCCTTACCAAGGCCGATCTCACCCCGACGAGCGCAATGTTTTGGGGTGCGGTCCCCGGATGCTAAACTACACCGATCGGCGAGATCTCTCTCCTGTCGGTTCGGGTCCCGAAACTACCGGATAGACGTCATTGACTTCTACGTCGCTGATTACGACAACACCTACCATGCGATCCTCGGCGGACCAGCTCTAGCAAGGCCGATGGCGGTACCACACTATGGCTACATGCTCGATCAAGATGCCGAGCTCGGTGGCGTTCTTTTCGCTACGGTCAAACTTCCGCGGCTCGAAGTCGAAGGAGAGAACCACGACATCGAGATCGCTCATGAAATCTCGACCAACAAAGTTGCCATCATCGTCGAGCTCAATTAGCCTTGTCCGAAGACCTAGAGATTCCCTAGCCTTTGGCGTCATGGGCTTATGTCAAGTCCCATGACACCAATGAAATCGGCCTAGGCCTTTACAGTCTGGCGAAGACGGCAAGAATCGGGACAAAACTTGACCTCTCACTTGAAGCCGAGCTCATCGACCTCCTCCAAAAAATGCCGACATCTTCGCTTGGAAGCCCTCGGACATGCGGGTGTACCTCGAGACAAGATTGAGCATGAGCTCCGCGCATTCCTCCCAACGCCAAGCCGGTCAAGCGAGAGGCCCCGGCGTTTTGCACCTAACCACAAGGAGGCCATCAAGGCAGAAATCAAGCAGCTCTTGGCGGCCCGGATTCATCAAGGAGGTACATCACCCCGATTGGTTGGCAAACCCGTCCGCATCAAGAAGAAGAATGGGGAGTGGCGGATGTGCGTCGACTACACCGACCTCAATAGGCATTGTCCAAAAGATCCATCGGCCTCCCATGTATTGATGAAGTGGTCGACTCTATGGCGGGATGCGAGCTCCTATGCTTCCTTGATTGCTATTCTGGTTATCACCAGATCGCGTTGAAAGAAGAGGACCAGATAAAAGCGTCATTCATAACACCGTTCGGAGCATACTACTACACCACAATGTCCTTCGGCCTCAAAAATTCCGGAGCCACAAATCAGCGCTCTATCCAGGCGTGCCTTGGTGATCAGATACCACGCAATGCCATGGCCTACATCGACGACATGGTAATCAAATCCAAAACAGCGGGGGGATCGATGCGCCCGACCTCAAAAAACTTTTGGAAGGGTCAAGGATTTCGGGTGGAAGCTAAACCCGAGTAAATGCATTTTCAGTGTCCCTTGGGGATCCTCCTCGGCTACATTATCGGTGCTAGAGGAATAGAAGACAATCCAAAGAAGATCATGGCGATCACAAGAATGACCTAGCTAGCCTCCGTCAAAGACATCCGAAGCTCACAGGTTGCATGGTAGCTCTCGGGCATTTCATCTCCAGTTTGGGAGAAAAAGGACTCCCCTTCTTCAAGCTCCTCAAGGCGGTAACAAGTTCGCCCTAGACAAAAAGAGGTGGATGCGGCTTTCAAAGACCTCAAGAAGTACCTCACCACCCCACCCGGTTCTCCACGGCCAAAAGCGGGACGAGGAACTCCTTCTTTACATAGCGGCAACCAATCGTGTCGTCAACACCGTCATTGTGGTCGGCGAGAAGAACCCGGCACGTCTACAAGGTTGGCGCCCAATATATTACATCAGCAAGGTCCTCAACGAGTCAAAAACTCGTTACCCGCACATCTAGAAACTCTTGTATGTTGCGATCACATCCAGGAAGCTCCAAAGGTATTTCAAGACTACAAAATTGTCATCGTGTCCGAGTTCCCATTGGGGACATCCTCCACAACAAAGGAAGCCAATGGGCGCATCGGCAAATGGCGATCAAGCTCGGCTCTTACACCATGGAGTACAGAGCCGACCGACCATCAAGTCACGGGCACTAGCAGACTTCATTACGAATGGAATGAGCTCAACGAGCCCATCTCACGGAGAAACCGAGAATCTTTGGGACGATGTACTTTGATGGAGCTCTCAACCTAGAGGGCACTGGCGCTAGCATCCTTTTCATCACACCATCCAAAGACAAACTCCGATACGTCCTTCGGCTACATTTTCCGGCATCTTACAACGCCGTAGAATATGAAGCCTGCCTCCATGGCCTCTGGATAGCAATCGAGCTCGGTGTGAAATGCCTCTAGGTCTTTGGCGACTCCATGCTCGTCATCAAATAGTTGACCAAGGACTGGTCCACTACCAACAAGAAGATGGAGGCCTATGTGTCGGCAATCAGGAAACTAGAAGGCAAGTTCTCGGGCATTGAGTACAATCATGTGGTCCACGATCATAATCAGCTGGTCGACCAACTCTCCAAGCTAGGCTCATCAAGGGCTCCAGTACCACGGGGTGTTCTCACAAGACCTCACGACTCCATCGGTCTCGAGGAAACCGACCTCGCGGCACCTCCACTGCCGAGCCACTTGTACTCACCCACGACCTTGGCGGCACGGATTGGCGAACGGAGTTCATTAAGTATCTCACTATAGCCGGCGTCCCACAAGGCGAGCGAAGGCGAGCACCTCATTCGGCACGGCAAGAATTACATCTTAGTTGACCACCGAACTTCGGGTGCAAAAAGTGCTAGCAAATGGCGTCCACCTCCGGTGCATCACAAAAGGGCAAGGCCTAGAGGTCATAAAAGAAGTGCACGCTGGATTACGTGGCAATCACGCCACTTCAAAAACACTAGTCGGCAAGATTTTCCATTCTAGTTTCTCTTGGCCAACCGCAATCGCCGACTTGAGAACACTTCATCCGTCACTATGAGGGATGCCAATTCTTTTGCAAAAGCGGAACCACATCTCGGCTCGGGCACTACAAACCATCCCTTCCTCATGGCCGTTCGCATGCTAGGGATTTGGACATGATCGGCCCTTTCGAGCAAGCTCCGGGAGGACTCAAATATGTGCTCGTCGCAATCGACAAGTTCACTATATGGATCGAGTACAAGCCCATCACTACACCAACAGCAAAGAAAGCGGTCGAGCTGATCGGCGATATCATACACCGCGGTATCCCAAATACGATCATCACCAACATTGGCTCAAACTTCACCGGGTCACTAGTTTTGGGATTTCTATGAAGACAGATGCATCCTTGTTAAATATGTGTCCCCTGGCTCACCCTTGAGCTAAGCTAGGCAGGTCGAGCGAGCCAATGGGATGATCCTTGATGCACTACATAAAAGACTCTTGAGGAAGAGATGACAAAGCAGTTCGGGAAGGTGGGCCAAGGAGCTCCCGCCGATGAGTCCAGGGGACTTCGAACTCGGCCGGGCGCAACAACCGGAGTCTCCCCATACTTCATGGTGTATGGGTCAGAAGCTATCCTCCCTGCTGATGTCCTATTCAGGTCACCCTGAGTCGAGCAATTATCTTGAAGATATCCCCGACCTATCACACGAAGTGGACATCGACAAAGTCGAAGAAGAGCACCTCATGTCCGCCCCCCGCACGGCCAAATACCTCGAAGGCATCCGCTATTACTACAACCGCAATGTCAAAGGTCGAAGCTTTGGCTATGGGCGACCTCGTCCTTTGCCGGGCGCGTAAGACCAAGGACATACATAAACCGGCCTCCCATTGGGAGGGTCCCTTCATCGTCAAAGAAGTTACGGACACGGCTCCTATAGGCCGATGGACCTCAATGAGGTCAACATCCCCAACTTCGTGGAACATTGAGCACCTCATGCAATTCTATCCGTAGAATTCCGGATATGTATCTTTGTACTTCTCGGCCTATAAGATATGATTTTGCTACATAAGTGTTTTCCTCGCATCACTTTTGTCTTGCAATTTGGTTAAGCGTTTTCAGCGCAACAATCTCGACTTCTGCCCGGCGACTACTCTTTGAATATGCCTTGCTTCCTTAAGCACGACGCATACACCGACCTCTTCTACGACCACACGAGTCGATCGCGGGCGTGGTTTGTGTTATTTTCGAGCCAACCTTGTACGTAACCTCTCCCTACCGCCCGGTCGGTCCTAGGAACTGCGTTATGGGGCGTCGGCAGCGGTTCCTAGGTGACGCCCATACCTCCTTACATGTGCACGGACCTAGGTCCAACGTTACTGTGAGGTGGGCTAGCCTAGGCTAAGTCCGGCACTATGGGATCATCGACCTCGTGCAAGAGAAATCTAAACTACAATAAACAACTTAAGCAATGGGAATTTACATATTCTTTCCGTCTTATGACTTGTTTCTCGATTTTTACATGATACTCTTTACAACATCTACTCCGTAGGAAATAATTGCAGGTCCCATCCTATCTCCGTTCCTATGGGCTCGCCCCCGGTTGAGGTGGCGATCTCGGCATTCGAGGCCTCGGTGGATATCCCCGAGATATTAGCTAGAGGTCGACGATCGAATAGTAGGGCGCACAATGGCGACCGTGGTGCGGGCCCCGACATCGCGGCGGCCAACACATAGCTCTTGAACGCTGGTGCGCCCTCCCCGCATCGTCCCATGAAAGCATGGGGAGGCGGGGCAGGCCGAAGCACGGAACCTCACGGAACCACACAATCGACCACGGTTCAATGGCCCCCTAGATCTCCCGCGGCTTCGGTCATGAGCTTTGAGGGCTACCGCGGCCTTCTTCTGTTCAAGGCGTGCCGTGTCTCGTTCTCCCTCAAGAATTTGTGACCGGCTCTCCCTCGAAGCAAGCTCTACATACCACAATGAGAGATTCGAGAATAGAGCAATGAGCAACCACGGGCAAGGAGCTTTGAACACCTTACCATCACGCCGCCGCGCATGGATGCGAGGAGGCGATTTCGGACCTCCTTGAGCGTTTCTTCAAGGCTCGGTTTCCATTGGTCGCCCAGCGATTTTCTTCATACAGCGGCGCGAGACTTCTCAAGCATGCGCCGCTGGCGTATCAAGCGTCGGGCGACCTCCTACGGATCACCCTTTTAGCAAAATGGGCATATTCGCTATGCATTACGAACTTTGCAAGAGAAACATATTACCTTGGCCAAGCTGCGCAGTGCGGGAGCACGACATGATGAAGAACCGTAGGTTCTCATCGTCGACTTCATCTTCAACAACCTCCTCTAGCTCGTCGGCGCCCCGACCTTGTGCCGGTATGTCCGAGCGAGTTATAGCAGGTCGGTCGATTGGTGGCCGTCGTGGGATCTCTTCCATGACCTCCGCCCAGCGACAAGTTGTGGCTGTCTTTGCTCGAAGCTCCGGGATGCTCCCTCTAATACTTTCGGGGACTTGGCATACGTGATGTTTCTCCAAAGTCGGCGTTTCCATAGGCCGACGTCGTCTCCCGGGACCTTACGTCTTCTTCTGCGAACGGCGGAGTTCTCGACATTCGTTGGCCACGCCAAAACCAAAACAGGTCGAAAAACGCGATCAAATGACATGGATAAGCGAGTGTTCTCGTGACTTCGCGGCTCTGCGACGGGCGCGGCCAAAGATTCGTGGTCACCCAGACCACGAAGTTCATCCGCTTTGTCGACCTCATTTGTAGATACCTCGGCTGCGAAGCCATGCTGCGGGATCCCGAGAGGATGTTGGCGTCGTCGCACTCTCAACTCCACGCCGGCGTCTCGGGAGAGCGGGGCCTCGTCGTCCTCCTCGACGATGACGACTCGGGCATCGTAGCGTATTGGCACTTCTTGATCGGAGGCGGCACGGGGCTTACGCTCCTCTTGCGCTTGGAGGTTGTGGCGGCATCGGCAGGCGTCACCGACCTTCTTCCGTGCTTCATAGGTACCTCATGACCTCTTCGGGGGGCGCCACGCCTTTTTTGTCGACCTCGAGCGGCAGCCAGACTTGCTTCCCGACGGTGATAGACCGGGAGGCGAGAGAGATACTTCTTGCGACCCCCTGCAATCATCAAAGCAAAACTCATATTCAGCACAAAAGCCACAAGCCGCCAACCACAGAGGAGGTTAGGGTTACGAGGAGCAAAGATCTTACATCAAGCCGGGGATGTCCTAGGCGTATGGTATCTCTTTTCGCCCTTTATTGGCAATCATCACCCCCTTTGTCAAACAATTTTGAAGCCTGCGGACCCTTTACAAGCTTTTTGACGGCCTCGGGCGCCTCCCTAACACCGGCTTCGTTATAGTACTCATAGCCAAAGTGCACCCTTTCCTTCAGGGGCTGGTACCGACACCCCATAAAGTTCGGGGGTGACCACAACTCCGTCGACATCTTTCTTCTTGAATTTTCAACAGCTTGGTCACTGCTCCATCTCGGACTCACCGGGCAGGTCCGACCCGGTGTGCGATGGCTACAGAGCAACATCGATATCGCCGGGCGGGCTCCCTTCAAAGCATTCTCCGTATAGAACCATTTTGACCTCCACGAGGTCCCACTAGTGTTCAACCGCAACGCGATATACTGATCCTCCTCGCGCCTTCGCGAACGGCAAAGTAGCAGCCTCCAACAACCCATTGCTCACGGGCGTAGGTTTTAGTTGGTACAGATATTGCGAGGCGCAAAATGCGGATAAATTCGAAATGATTCACATAAATCAACGAAAATGGCCACTTGGTGGATCTTTGTTGGGAACTAAATTACAATGGTAGATCCCTGTATCACTGCAACAAACATCGAAAACCAAGGGTTCACCGACACACCAAATCCGCGGGGAAGAAAGATTGAAAGACTACGAGCTCACCGGGATGAGGCATCGGGTATTCCTCCCACTGCGGCACATGGTACCCCGACGTCTCCTCGCGTGGGAGCACGTCCCATACAAGCTCCTCAAGATCCGCCGCCGCCGTCATCGCCGCCGCGACCACTACTATTGACACAAAAAGCGTCTTGTGCCTCACACACGGCAAGCCGGAAAGCGTGGCTTCACCCGGGCTTCTTGAATCCAGAGGCGTGCCAGTCAGTTTGACCTGAAAACTAACAAGGGATGAAACCATGAGAGCAGGAACATGCACGGTGAGACCATGATAGTTCCGGATGTACGGCCCCTGAAGCCACTACGACGACATATAGCTATAGAAGCTATCGCCAACAAAGGTTTAATGATGCATTCGGCTAACATTGAAAAAAAGCATGTAAAACCACGGTTGCGAATGAACATAAATAGACATGTTTGAACAAGTGAAAGTGATCATAAAGATTATGTATAACCTAAAGCTCATAGCATAGATCAATACCCATTGTAAACATGATAGAATTAAGCGGTAACTCATAAATATAGATCTATCCAGGCAAAGCAACACATAGGTTATACCGACTAGTCTGCCGCACGTCTAGCTTTCTAACCCGTCCAGCTTAAACCCTAACAAGCTAATCCACCGCATGATACAGCTTGTTATAGATCTAAACCACGCTTTACAATTAGATTAATCCACCGCATGATATGATCTAATTGTAAAGAGCTAAAAGCATGCATGCACTTGAAAACAGATAGATAGATACTCGCTACTCGTGAAAGCATAACCGTATTCGGCAAGCTTACCGAATCGGGGTCCATGAAGAAGGAACAAGCAAGTGAGACGTAAACAAAAACCTATAAAGACCTGCATCTACCGCACGGTACCCAGTCTCGTCTAGGCCAGCTATACATCTAACGTGCATGAACCCGCAACATGTAACAACTTAGATTGATCTAAGCTCAGCTATAAAAAACACGTGATCTGTTCCTCCTTTGATGTTCTTATGTTGCCTTGTCGTGTCGACTAGATCTTATAAGTGCAATAGATCTATCCTTCATGGCAAGATGAACATAAAAGCATCGAAGAACGAACGGATCTATAAAATATGGAAGCCGAGCCCTATCAATCTAAATTGGGCAAAAAGAGTGATTGCAATCATAATAAATATAAATATAAGAACATTGCAACACATGATAACTTAATGAATCTATCAGATCATGCCAAATCTATCGAGCCGATAACTATCTTTACTCCGCCTTAATCTGCCGCGACGATACAAGACATAAGCAAAGACTTCCCGCAACGGCTTAAATCCACCGCATGATACTAAGCAAAGTAAAAACGAGACTACTTACATCATAATCTAAATCCACCGCATGATACTAGACATGATAGCAAGGTTGCCGGAACTTACGGAGGTCGACGGATCGAATAGCTCCTCTCGTAGAACTCGACGACACGACTTGGACTCGAAGGGTGGCGCGGAGCCGGTTTTTGGTTGTATTGATTGTGAACAGATTTACAATTGCCGCACCCCCTTCTTATATAGGTAAAGGGTATACGGTCTTTGCGTACAAAACTTGACCTTAAAGAAAAATCTAAACTAAGATACATGGATTCTATCTTTCCTTTCTATAGAATTCCGGCCGCTGAAGCCTTCTGGACCGACGCACCTCCGGTTCAAAGTCATCTTGCCGTGCACGGACGTGAAACCAACTAGCCACGTGTATGCATGCACATAATATTTTGTCCTTGATGTCGGGTTTATCGTCAAGTAAAATAACTCCCTTTCCCTCCTTGCGGATGAAGCTTCTAATCTGCAAAAACGCTTCTGATCACATATTACCCGAACATGCTAATCGTGTGCATGCATGTCTCTCTTTTCTTGCCTTGGCCGAACCGTCAGCATGGACTCCATCTTGAATCATGAAGCTTCACGTTTCCTTCCAGAAATAGCTGATTTATCTCCCTACGTACGTAGCCCGGCCAAACAATAGTAAAATACTCATCTTTGATCCCCTTTGCTTCACGAGATAGCTCCTGCATGCCGATGCCTTTCCCGAATATGCTTGAACAATCTTCCTTAACCGATTTGCCCTTCCGTATGGGTGTATAGCAACAGCATATATCCATATATATATGTGGCCAATTAATAGAATAATATATCTTCAAACTGAAGGCTTGTCGTAACTCCTATTTTCTCACGCCATATACTTCAGCTGGTTCTGCTTCCTTTAGGATTTTGCCGATCAGCTGACTTACCGAATGATCTTACCGAACGCTCTTCCTGGACCGATGACGTCAGCTTTACCGAATGCTCTTTTCTTCCCTTCAGGATGACGTCAGCTTTGCCGAATGCTTGCCGAATCACCACAGATAGCCGACCGCACAAACAGTTGCCGAATGTTGCGTATACTCATCCTTTGCCGAATCCCCTTTATTAGCATCTTGTACTGGCCCACTTGTCATCCTTTTAGATTTACCAAAATTCAGTGTTAACACAGGCCCCCCAAGTTCGGAGTATGAATTTCCATGCTTCGAACTTATTTTGATCCAGCCGTCTTCCCTTGATGCACTATCATTGCCGGTGAGTCTTTTGTTCCCTTGAAACATGTTCGCTTGGAAAGATAGCCTCCACCATATTGCCACACACCTGCACGCTAAAGTCCTGTAAAACAATAACTCTCCAATACACGTGGAAATAGGTTAGTAGCAAATGCATATGTGCATAGACATTATAATTCTCTCCATTTTTGTTGATCAAGTGATGTTGCAATGCCGATTACATTTCAAGAGTATCATGTTTATAACCAAAATTTCTTTTAAACTTGAATAAAATGGTCCTCTACTCACCCATCTATCTCTTCGCCATGGGGCTTTTAATTTTCACTAAGTCTTCAAGCAACTGCAAACAGAACAGCTAAAGAACTGCTTATCTTTCATTCTTTGATCACTTTCCTTCCGGAGTTTTTCTTTATTTATTTATTTTTATTAAAACTTTAGCACATAATATTGCAAAGCCAAAAACTGAACCATTAGGAGATACAAGTCATATACTTAGATCAAGAAGTGCAAGTGAATAGTTTTTGTATTTTTATTTCCTTGTACATCATCTTCTCTCTAATCATTTTAAAACTATGAGGCTATTGGGCCTTCGCCATCTTTTATTTTTATTTGGCGATCACATGACCGTCATTTTTTTTCTTCACGGCGGGCATCAGAGTACCCATTGTTTTAATTTTGGCGGACACGTGTCCATCGTTTTTTCTGTAATTTTTTTTTTTAGAATAGCCTCATATCTTGTTCTAATCAAAGAGAGAATGTTCATGCCTCAAGAAATTTATTAGCTTATAACGTGTATGTGAATCTTGTTCTTGGGAATATGACTATAATCTCACTAGTGGTCAGAACAGCCTGACAAAGCTCAATGTGACATCAAGTAAAAATTTTGTTATTTTATTTTAAAAAATTCTCCAGATTTCAAGTATCTCTCAGAACAATGTCATAGCAAATTCTATCTCCATTCTTATTCCACAGGTATTTTTTAGACAAAGTTCAAACTTTATGCAACCCAGAGGCTACAAAGATTTCAAGACAAATATTATAACCACTAAACCCAAACTTCAAAGAAATCGGGTTATAAACTAGACATAGGTGAAATATAAAACAGAGCATCTATTTATCATTTCAACAACAGATAAATTAAAACATTCATCACATATTTGGAGTGAAACCAACATACAAATGCAGATGCAAGCATAGGTTACCTCTGTGGGGATCCGCTTGTTGCGAGCCGATGATAGAAATGAGTCTGTCCAATTTATCTTCATCACTTTGTACTTCTTCCCTCCTTGAAAAGCATCCCGGACGGAACCTCGAATATGGCTAGTACTTATCAAAATCATGGTCGGCCCCATCAGCTTTAGGATGGGCAAGGCTCGGAGCTGATGGAGATGAAGAAGCACAAAATCTCTTCTTTCATTGCGTGGTCATCAGATAAATTTTAGGACCTTTGACTGTTCATCTGTTCAGCCGATTAGAACTGGCCCCCGGAGTTCATAATAATTGGCTATACAGAGGCAGCGAAAAGTGGAATAGGAACGTAGATTCCTTGACGCATAGTGCTGCCTCATTGTTAGCTTTCCACAATGCACCGAATCAGCAGAGCATGCTTTCGAGTTTGTCTGATGGCCGATTGTCCAGTTCATGATCAGCCTGATATTGATCTTGTATTTTCATTCTGAGCTTGACTATTCTAGCATACTCTGTGACCTCCTCCTAGAATATATTGATGGACCACTTGATGAGCAACAGGCCCCCGGGCGTAATCAAAGTGGTGCCAACATTTTGTTTCTGGTAGGAAAAGTATTCGTGCACTGGTGTATCCATCGACTGCTTTACGTTGGTGCTGTAAATACTAAGGCCGAACTGACTAAACTCTGGCCGCACGATCTCGAACACGGTCTGCGATCATTGACTTGTGGAAACACAGTTAAACTTCGTCGTTGAGTTCCTTTGTATGAATCTCCTTAGCTTCAGTGGCGACGAATAATGTGCTTAAGCTTTCCGGCCTTTATTTCCGAGAAGAAAGGGGTAATGACATGATGATTTCATCAAGCTAATCTGCAACACAGACCTTCTTCCTCGTCGGAACCTCAAAGGAGCAGACTGCAGATTTGCTCTGTCTTTAGTATCCATAATAATACTAGCTTCATGATCCAGTCTTGCCGCTCGGCTGATGCTAACTCCACACACGGAAGGTTGCTTCGTCGATCCTTATTGTAGTTATCATAACAGGAACAGGTCACCCTGCTAATGGGCTGCAATCCGAACCGAACCCACACCGATCCATTTTGATTACAAGCACAGTTAATAAACCAAACCAAGCCAAACTATTTTAGAGTTCCATCCAATCCCACCCAAACCATAAGTGTTTTTCTCTAAAACTCATCAGCATTTTGGTTTCAACCCATGGTTTCGGTCCATGGTTTCAGCCCGATGACGCTAGGTTGCGAAGCAGCATCACGACACGGCGGCGGCGGCACCTCGCGTCCACGCATCGCGGCAGGCCACCAGAGCTCGCGCAGCCTTGGATCGGGACCATGAAGGATCTTCCTGGGGCGGCGGCGCGCCAAGGCGAGGCCGGCCGAGGCGACGCATGGGGGCGGCAGCGTGGCTGGCGCCAAGCCGGGGATGTCGGGGCTTCTTCGGGGCAGCTGCGGGAGAAAAAGAGGTGGATGTCGTGCGCGAGCCAATCTCCCAGATCCGACAGGAAGCGCGTCAGGAGGCAGAGCGGTGAGGTCGGAGATATTCTAAACTGCGGCAGCGCCGGTGGCTCCCTGGTGTTGGATGACCCACGCGTGGGGATAGGAGGAGTCCACAGTGATAGTCCAACCCAAACCAAACCAGCCCATTAGGACTCTTAACCCATTCTCCACCAAACCAAAGCAAACCATTTAAAACCAGCCCATTAAAACCATTTTAATCCAAACCATTAGCAGGGTGAGGAACAGGTACCGCATGTGTCCAAATTTGTTGCCGTTGCATGGACTCGTGGTTGGCAGTATCAGCTTCTACTTTTGCCTAGCGTCACAGGTTCTTCTGATGTATGCCAACCAGTAATCTTTATCAGCTTCATGTTCCGGCCGCACTTAATGAGGAGCAAACTTGGAATATTGTTTTGAATCCCAAGGTTAATAGTCGATTCGACTTGAGAACAATCGATCTGATTATCTCATCGGCTGTCAGGTTGCCAACTTCCTCTGATGCGACCTCTCATGATGCAATAACTAGGGAAACTAAGATTATAACGACCATGTTATTCCTGCCTGTAGTTGTTCGCTGACGTGGTCGAGAGTAATCATAGCCAACAAGAAGATAATGGTGCTAGTGACGCCAGTGAGTTGATCGTCGTCGGGGTTTCCAACACCAGACCTGCGCAGGTGTGGCCGACACGCTTGTAATGTACCCCTGTAGTCACTTCTATTATTGATGCACACTCAGAGGCCTCATCTTGAAGTAAATCTTCTTATCTTGTTTTCCCTTTTCGTATGAACTCTGGCTAATCTTGGACAAGGCACGCCACTGGCCATACCTTCCTGGAGACTGCTGAGTACTCCTCATTGTTTTTCCTGTCAGGTACGCTGTACTGAATCATCCGGAAGTGCCATTCAAGTATCAATCTCCAAGAAGCCAAGACTCGTAGACGATTCTCAGGAGAAGCAACCAGCATGCTAATGGAACCAATTTGCTGATCGGGTACACGTAATCAGTCCATCGGTCATGTGCACATATATATATCCTTTATAAGCCAACTCGATCCTGACATCTGGCTGGCTTTCCTTTTTCTTCTCGTTTTCCTCGAGGCACATATCCTCTGGTTTCTTGTTGTACGCATCAGATTGATGGTGCGCTGCTTTCCCCTCTGAGGAACGTCACGGCGACGAAGTTGATGCTGAATGTGACGTAGAAGATGAAGATACGCTCGGCGGTATGTAGATTCATGCGCGACGGGTTCAGGCCCCCCGAGCGCAGTTGACGTGGGAAATCAAGACGCCGAGCATGTTTATTTCTGGGATTTTCTCAACGCTAACCCTTGTGATGTCATGACAATAACTTAGCTTTGAAGCTTCATCTTTGGTTCGTATGTCCAGGATCGACCTCTTGCTGGATGCAATGATTATGACTTTCTTTCTGTCACCAGACTGAACTTTGTCTTCCTCAGGAAAAAGCAGAGTCGCATTGATAAGAGCCGATAAATCTGCCTCGTCAGCTTTCTACTTAGTACGCATCTATCTTTTTCTTGTCGAGGAACTGGAATATCCAGGTGAGCATTCTGTCAGTTAACTCAGGGGTAACACCGAAAAATGTCCTGTCGACGAAGCTGATGTTGAGCGCGCCGTAGAGAATGAAGGCTAGCTCGGCGATGTGCAGATGCGTGCGCGCAACAGGTTGAGGCCCCGGGCTGGACGCGCAGCTGATGCAGGAGCTAAAAATGCCGAACTTATTCATCTCAATGCCCCTCGGTGTTGGTTCCAGTGACAAGTTGATTATAGCATGACACCCGCTGGTACATGCTGACAGGAACGAACAAGCCAAAGCAGATGCTCTTCCCAAATCTGAAAAATAGCACTCTGGCTTTTAATAATCCTTTAGAAAACCAGCTGCTATTTTTCCTCTTCACTGACTACTTCATGCTCTGATGCTTACGGCTGGTTGATTCAATATGCTAATCGTTGGTCTTGATGCTCTGGCTCATCAGCTGCTCGCTAGGTGCACAAGAGTCAAAACATCCCGAATGTGATAGTCAGGCCACTGATCTTCCGAATCTTCTGTTAGCTTCCTTAACATATGCCGAGGTGCATATGTGCATGCATGATACTTAGTCGATCCTTGAACAACCCCAGTTTGGCCCGTCAGTATTGTCGTTCTACAGTATTTGGCTTTTGTGACTAGCTTTAGCATATATTTGAAGCAATCTAGCCGATGGTTAGGTATTTGGAATCTTTATTAATCGGCTATTTCCACATGATGTAATTATGTATTGGCATAAAACTTAGCTCCCTTATTATCATCCGATATGTCTGCATCTAGACTCCGATGAACTTGTACCCATCTATGATGATTGTCAGGATTCCATTGTTCTTTTTTTTTGCTAATTGCCCTCTGACGCCAAGTCAATTGTGAGATATCGAATACCGGAGCACGTTTATCTTGTGGATTTCTTCAGTGTAAATTCCTGTGACAGCCTGGTGAGCTGTACCTTCGGTGTTCTTGGCCTCTGAACTCCCGTTAATCACTGAGATCCGCTGTTCTCGTCCATGACATTACTTGTTTGCTTTGTGCCCCTAACCGCCGTACTTTTAGTTGGACGACTCTTGGTTTTGATTCTGATTCTTACGCCAGGAATAAGCGACTCGATTTTTGGTGGTCACCATGACTTTGGCCAATCGGTCACAGATTCTACTGGTTTGTATGATCTCTGATGCCCATCAATCATTGGCAAGGAGATGAGGATGCAACTGCCAATGAAGAATTAATCTGATCTTGATTATAAGGGACCATGGAGAATCGGCCTCCTTTTCTGAACAACCGATTTTTCCTTTCCTCTGGCCGATTCTTTTTATGTAAACTTATCAGCCTAATATCTTGAAATTATCAAAGGTGAAGGGCAACCATTTGAACAGACCTCGCAGGCCATCAGCTTGTGCATGCGTATGTTTCCTGGGATTGTGAAAAACGATCCGCATGTATATATCCTAGAATACCTTCCATCTTTTAAGATCCATGCCATGCATGCATGCATACAGAATTGACCTGCGAGTCGCATTCTTTGGAACTTCTGCTTTAGCTGATTGGAATAACAAACGTAATCGGCTATCAGCGGAACATCACGAGTAGTCAATTCTATCCTTTGATAAGTTGAACCTCAATAGCCGAACGTGCAGGTCAGGTGACGATATATACATGTACACGTCCTTCGCTCTCTTTCTCCAACCTTTTTAGCCGATTGACAGAATCGACCATTCGTTCCATGATAGCATAGGTGCAATCGGCTGGTGAAATTCTCCTCAATATCCATCTTCTCAAAAGAGCAACTTCTCCAACACCAACAGTTATTCAGAAATAATAACCAAATGCATTCCAATTTTTATCTTCTATGGCGTATACTGTCCGATCACGTTGTTTTCAAACAGCTGACCCTGCTCTCCAGTAGCCGATTCTGGAATCGCCGATTTCCTTGGACAGCCGAAAACGCTCAACAACCGATTTCTTGAATTGCCGATTTTCTTGGACAACCGAATCCGTTCCTAATAGTCAACTGTTTTCCTTTGTCTAGGTTTGGCAAATCGACGCCTTGATGCTTTGTCATCGGCTTTTATTTCCTCAAACTAGGATCAGCTCTTTCTTTTCACGTGATGAACTCCTCGAAATCAACGCTCTTCCAAATATACTGATATATATCTTCTGGTCATCCACGTAAAATATTGGGTGGACCGACTTTTCTTCCTGGATAACCAAATTCTCCTTTTGACCACCAATTCTTCTATCAAGCACAAATATCATTTTCCCGATCAGGTTTTCGGCCTCTGTACTTGGATAATCATTAACTAATCCAGTATAACAGTCAATCGGCTTCCTTTCTTTAACTCAGTGTGTACGCCCTGGACTTCTTCACTGAACCTCCATGATCAATAACATTGAACACCTTTGATGATATGTAGGCAGAGTGATGACTATCGTGTAGATATGCCTGGTTGTGACAGAGAATCCCTTCAGCTTGTCATTCGTCCTGCGTCCGAATAAGTTTCCAATTCTTATAGTTGACCTTGAGTCAATAGCTTTGATAATCTGAAACCAATCGTGTCGTGTATATGTGTGTATATATATATACTTTCTGGACCTGAGCCATATATGTAAGTCGCACTTGCTTAGCCGATGAATTTTCTTCTTACAATTGGATAAAACAATTTTCTTGGATTCCCCTTGACGTTGACGTGTTGCTTCTGGATCGGCCATCAAGCTGATTTAAAGTTGGACTTCATCTGAATCGCTTCCTTACGGCCGAATCTTGTCGATAAAATATAAGTTGAAGGGCATCCCATCGTGATCTTGAAATTATTAAATATTTAGAGAGGATCTGACTTCCGATCAAACAATTGTGGTTCCACCGGCGTGCCAAAAAGTGTGTTGACAC
>JADLZK010012890.1:0-274405 GCA_015847255.1 Hyparrhenia diplandra
GGTTGAATCTTTAGGAGAAGAGGATGACGTTCTTGATTTCTCGGGTGAGTTTGATGAGCTGGTGAAGGATTTGCGCTGGCTGGCTCTGTTTAGGGTTCATACCCAAAAACCCTTCAGCCATGCGGGCGTTATTCAACGGCATGCGCAATGCTTGGGCAGCAGCGAAGGAGGGACTTTCAAAGTCCCGAAGCCGAATCTGTTTCTAGTCCAATTTCATTGCCTCGGTGACTGGACAAAGGTGATGGAGAGGGGGCATCCATGGCTCTTCCGTGGAGCTGCTGTTGTGATGGAAGAGTATGATGGCTTTACTAATGTCTCGAGTACAAACTGGATCGGATTCCAGTGTGGGCTCGGATCCAAGAGGTTCCTGAAGTGTTGATGAAAAAAAGAGAATTAGCGGAGAAGGTGGCGAAAAAGATGGGAGGATCATCACGGTGGTAGTAAATGATGGGAAGATAAATTCAACTCCATACTTGCATGCAAGGGTGTGGATTGAACTGGATAAACCCTTAGTCCGGTGGTGCCAATTACACTTAAGGAGAAGAAGATGTACTTAGTCCAGTATGAGAAGATCCCGGTATTTTTGTTTCTTCTGTGGTGTGGTGGGCCATGAGGTATCTCGAATGTGGTGATGGGGTGCATAGTAAAGCAAGTTGCCAATGGGGAGATTGGTTGAGAGTCCCTTTTAATACTATGGGGCTGAACCGGGATGATTTCAGTAGTGGTCGTGGTAGAGGCCGTGGGAGAGGTAGAGGTAGAGGTGGAGGTAGATGGGGTGCATGGATGGATGAAGATGATGCTGATCTAGATGGTTCAATGGGAACGGAGAATGAAATAGGCAAGGATGAGGCCAAGGAGCAAGAGGGCTCAGCTCAAAATACTGAGGATATGCAAATTGTGCTGAGTAGTGGAATTATTAGCCCTTTGAAGGAGCAGGAGAAGAAGAGGCCAAGAATGGAGGTTGGGGGAGAAGGAAATTTGAAAAACACAACTGTAGCATCGGCGCTCTCCTTCGAGGAGAGTGGCGGGGAGCAATGAAAATCCGCAAGTTCCCGAGCAGTTCGTGCGCTTTTGGAGGTCCAAAAGCGTGATAAGCCAGATGTGTTTTTCCTGTCTGAGACTCATTTGGGTAAAGCAAAGGCAGAAAACTTGAGAAGGCGTTTGGAGTGTGATAATTTCATCATTCACGAAAGTGACGGAAAGAGTGGGGGGTTATTACTTTTTTGGAAGAAAGATGTAGTTGTTAAGCAACTAAATGTGTCCCAGTACTACATTGATGTTGCTGTGGGAGAGGGGGAGCAATGGAGATTTTCAGGAATTTACGGTGAACCGAATTGGTTACAGAAAGACCGAACTTGGGAGGCTTTACGTCATCTCAACAGCTGCAGTTCATTACCTTGGCTTGCAGCGGGAGATTTCAATGAGATTCTTTTCCATTATGAGAAGGAAGGAGGCAAGGCTCGGTCACAAAGACCAGATGCAAGCTTTTCATGACGCTTTGCAGGACTGTAATCTGGTGGACATGGGATTTATGGGGGATATTTTTACATGGCAGCGGGGCAAGATCCGAGAACGCCTTGACCGGGGTGTCTCAAATCCCCAATGGTCAAGTCTGTTTCCAAATGCGAGCTTGTTGAACGGGAGCCATACAAAGTCGGATCACCGGCCGTTGATTATTAATACTGATGGAGCTGGTGAGGCAAGCGCACCTGCTGGTAGGAGCCTGAAGCGCTTTGAAGCCAGGTGGCTTAAAGAGGATACGGTCAATGAAATAGTTCAGACTGCATGGGCACGTGCGGCACAGGAGCGGGGATCTGCTCTTATGACGAAGGTTAATAGGGTGCACTTTGAACTTCATGATTGGGACAGAGATGTGCTGAAGAAGCCTGTCCATAGAATCAAAAAACTTAGACAGGAGTTGGAGATGCTGAGACGCGAGGAGAAATGACTGACCAATCGATAGCAGCTCAAAAGGAGGTTCTTCTCCAGCTAGAGCTGTTATTAGAGCAGGAGGAGATCTATTGGGTCCAAAGGGCTCGAGCTAATTGGTTGAAACACGGGGATAGAAACACTAGTTTCTTTCATCATCAAGCTTCCAATCGGAGGAGGAAAAAATTTAATTAAGTGTTTGGTGGATGATGAAGGGGTGAGATATGAAGATAATGTAGCGATGGGAGCTCTAATAAAAGATTATTTTTCCAATTTATATACAAGTGAAGTCCAAGAGGTTGATGACGCAGTTTTGAATGATGTTAACAGGAGGGTGTCAGCTGAGATGAATAATGAGCTGTTAAACCCATTTACAAAGGAAGAAGTAAAAGAAGGCTCTTTACAGTATTGGAGATCTAAAGGCCCCGGGGCCCTGACGGTCTTCACGCGATTTTTTTCAAGAGGTTTTTGGGGTATGTTAGAGGATGATCTGGTGAAGGAGGTATTGGGAGCGATTCGAATGTCTCCATTCCATCGGGTTGGAATGACACGACGATTGTTCTGATTACAAAGGTGGATAATCCAGATAAGGTATCACAGCTTCGTCCCATATCTCTCTGTAATGTGGTGTACAATTTCTAAAATGCTAGCACAAAGACTAAAGGCTTTTTTAGATAAGGTATCACAGCTTCGTCCCATATCTCTGTAATGTGGTGTACAATTTCTAAAATGCTAGCACAAAGACTAAAGGCTTTTTTTACCGGAGATTATTGATGATCATCAGAGTGCTTTTGTCCCGGAAGATTAATTACAGATAATATTCTTCTAGCTTATGAATGCATCCATGCTATGAAAAAGAAGAAAGGAAAGAAAGGGCTTTTTGTGCTAAAAAAAGCTAGACATGCAAAAAGTGTATGATAGAGTGGAATGGGTGTTCTTGGAGAAAATGATGGCCAAGCTGGGCTTTGATCAGAGATGGATTAATTTAGTAATGGCATGTGTCCGATCTGTATAATGTTCTGTTTAATTCAGAGGAAACTGAAACTTTCTCTCTGACTAGAGGTTTAAGGCAAGGTGACCCTCTGTCACCTTATCTTTTCCTAATGATAGCTGAAAGTTTGTCATGTATGATCAGTAAAGCTTGAAGTATGTCAGGCTCTCAATATTATGACGGAATCTCTGAATGACAAGTATCTAGGCTTGCCGACGCTGGTTGGACTGGATCGCAGTGATAGTTTCTGTCACTTAATTGATAGAGTCATCAAACGGATAAATGGATGGAAGGAGAAGACGTTGAGTATGGGAGGGAAGGAAGTTCTCATTAAGTCCATTGCTCAAGCTGTCCCAGTATATGCAATGATGGTGTTTCAAATTCCGAAATCAATTTGCAAAGGAATCACAAATGCCATCTCGCAATAATGGTGGGGCGATGACAATGAACACAATAGAATGCATTGGCAAGAATGGTGGAAAATGTGTCTTCCTAAGTGCAAGGGAGGAATGGGTTTCAGAGATTTGCAATCTTTTAATTTGGCAATGTTAGCCAAACAAGTTTGGAGGCTGTTGTATGAACCGAGTCTCTCTGTGCCAGGGTGCTGAGAACATGGTATTATCCCGATGGGGAAACTGCTACAAGCAACAAATAAGAATGGGAGTTCTTATACATGGCAAAGTATCATCGCTGGCCTAAAATGCTTCAAACTGGGTTATATATGGAGAGTTGGGGATGGTACTCAAATTGATATTTGGAATGACAATTGGATCCCAGGTAGTCACAATCTGAAAATCCAAACGATCAGAGGCAACAACTTGGTAAATAAAGTGGACGAGTTGATCAATCCAGTGACTATGCAATGGGATGTAGACTTTGCTGAAGGGTATATTCCGACCGATGATGTCTATCGTATTAGACAAATCCCGATCACCTTTGCTAGGGATGATGTGGTGGCTTGGCATCACAATAGAAGTGGTTACTTCTCTGTTCGGTCAGCTTATCATTGTCAAGTGGAAGGAAAAATATGGGCAAAAGAAGTCATCAAGTTCAAGCAAGTATAGCATCAGGGAATCTCTTATGGAAAAAAGCTATGGAAATTGAATATGTGCCGGGGAAAATTAAAATCTTTGGCTGGCGGGCTCTGAAAGGACTTGTTCCTGGTCGAGCTATTCTGGCCAATAGACATGTGGGAACATAGGGGGGTTGCCCGGTCTGTTTCAATGGGGCTGAGGACATAAAACACTTGATGTTTACTTGTGACCGAGCAAAGGTAGTGTGGCAATCACTTGGTGTTTGGGAGAGATTACAAGGCTATCTAACTCTTGATAGGCCGGGCTCGGTGGTGATCGATGAAATAATAAGACGAGATGGTGGCCTCTCCGGATGTGGGATTTTAACTTGTACTCACGGCCGGGTGGTATGTTTGGTGGGAAAGAAGACAGCTAGTGCATGGTGAGTCAATCCAAAGCTATGTCTATCGCCGCTTTGGTGAAGAATTACCGAACGCAATGAAGAAGTGTTGACACCCAAAAATGGCATAGGCTAAACCACCATAAAATTCTAGACTTAGCCATATTTTGGAGGTCCAAGTCACGCGCAAATTTCGGACTTAGCCAAATTCTCGAGGAGGATAAACTTTACGGAAGGTGGCCGGACTCAGCCGGAAGGACTCGGCTGTCGCGTCCGTCCATCCGTCGGCCAGCGTCCCGGTCAGTCGCGCCTGCAGAAAAAGGCAACGGGACACCGGCCGGGACGCACCGAGTCCGGTCAGCGTCCGGGTCGGCGCGTCGGGTCGAATCGCGCTGCGAGACCTCTGCGGGGCCTTGACCGGAGCGTCCGGTCGAGTCATCGACCAGCGTCCGGTCACCAGAAGGCGGGCCGTGTCGTCTGAGATCGAACGATTTGTTTCCAATCGTGTTTTGGTCGGTTTTTGGTACTTGGAAATGTCTTAGGACGCCTTCCTAAAAGGATAAGACCACCCTCCCTATATAATGAAGGGGTTCATGGCGATTTGATCCCATCTACATCCAATCGTCATATACAACATATCTCTCAACTTTTATCTCTTCCAAACCCTAAACTTTAACATTCGACGACGAACTCCGCTTCTCTCCCGGCGTTCTAGGCGCATCCGCTGCCCCTAGGACAACCCTTGGTGCGCGTCTCCCCGACGGGTCTTCCGGAGGTGCGTTGGTTGTCTTCCCAGCCGTCCACCGAGAGCTCCACGCTGCCCTTACCGAACTCTAGATCGGTTTGGGTGATCACGCCGCGGTGCTCGGCTGCTATTAGGTTGTTCAACAACCTTCGGGCGCCCAAGGCCCCTCGGTGTGTTGGTGCGAAGCCCTAACTTTGCGCCAACATACTTTTTGGCGACTCACTGGGGGCGACAAGGCGTCAACTCCAAAGACGACTTCGACGTTAGCACTATGGCCCCGGTGATGATGCTAGCAAGAGAAGCAAGGAACAGCTGTCCCGAAATTTCGGAAGCCAATATACGGGCGATCCGAAAACGCGGATGAGCTTCTGAAGAATTGAAGAAGCAGCTCCAAGACGCACTTGATGCTGTCCAAACGGCCTTCTTCAAGAGTTGTCACAAGGATAGGCAAGATCGCGTGTGCATCAATACACCAAAACTGTCTACACGCTCGTTCTGCGCCGTAATCATCATCAAACGAGGTAATCCCCTGTTGAACAACGACCTATTTATGCTGATCTTCCTATTACGCATGATGGTATTGCTAAGATGATAGTAGACCAAAATTACGGTTTTAGCTGGTCTTGTTAGTAAATTAGAAAAGCGCTTGCAAATTATAGAAGGGACTTCAACCGATAACACACAATCGAGACGTACCTCAATCTGATTTAGTGTCACCATCAGTTGTTGCGCCCCAAACAACAACTCAGTATCAATATGGTATGCCTTTGGATTTAGTTCCACATGTTCCTCAAACACAATCGGCTCCTATGGTTTTGTGGGAACCGGTGCTAGTGGAGCTAGCACATCTACAGAAATCGAGGATCGGCTCAATTAAGAACCGATCATGAGGCATCCGAAATCGGGGTGGGTGCATAATACTATGCTCAATTCGGCGGGGGCAACTTCCATTACCGAATCGCAACCCCAATCCCCGCACACAATTCGGGGATGAATGTTCCTCTACCGGGGGGCAATCAATGTCGCAATCAACACCGAATAATGTGCATAATCAAAATATAAATGCAGGAAATACTGAGGAGTTCCGACAATATAGATGCTATGTTAGCTAAAATTAGAGAGGATCTCTCTAAATCAATGGAAAAAAGTCCGGAATTGCGTCTTGATTCTATCAATACCTCTTATCGAAAGCGTACCCTTCAAACATTTGATTATATGAATGCACCCGGTTGGTTTGGAAGGTACCGATTTTCAGAAATTTAGTGGTAATGATAGTAAAACTACTATGGAACATGTTAGCATGTATCTTGCTCAACTAGGAACGACTAGTACCTTAGAACATATGAAAATTCGCAATTTTCCTTTATCTCTTCTTCGTGCATCGCTTTTTTCATGGTTTTCATCTTTACACCTTGTTCCATTATGTCTTGGGCTGATTTAGAAGAAAAATTTCATGCTCACTTTTATTGTGGAGTCCAAGAAACTAGATTATCCCATCTTGCATGCATTAAACAAGGGCGTGATGAGTTAGTCCTAGATTTCTTTAAGAGATATAGGGAAACTAGAAGTCGTTGTTTTAATGTTCAAATATCGAAAGGGATCTAGTTGATTTTCGCTTTTGCTTTGGTTTGCGCTCTAATATTAGAGAGAAACTTGAGTTCAAGCAATTTAATACTTTGAATCGCTTGATTGAGAGGGCCGTTTTCGTTGAATCGCGCCTTAAAGATTCTCGTGATAGCAACTATCGTTCTCATCGTGCTAATGTGCACACACTCGATGGTTATTCTACATCGGATGATGAGAGCAAAGAGGTTTTGGCTGCTGAAATTAAGTGGCGGATGTGAATAAACAAGTAACTTGCCCCTCTCTCAAACCGATTAGTAAGAATCGGGGTGAGGAGATTAAGTTTACTTTTGATGTGTCTAAATGTGACCGTATTTTTGATGAATTGTTAAAAATCGGTATCATTAAGATCAATTATACTATGCCTTCTGCGAGATGTCTTGAGACAAAGGGCTTTTGCAAGCATCATAATTCTTTTCTCTCATGCCACTAACGATTGCAATTACTTCCGTCGGCAGGTACAATCGCGCTTAATGAGGGCCGATTAACTCTTACCGATATGCGGTGGACAAGAATCCCTTCCCGGCTCATGTGAAAGTGGTTGAAGCGAGGCAAGCCCGAAGACAAGACATCTGAAGTTGAAAAGCTTGAAGCCAAGGCTCCGCTATCTTGATCCGCCCCTGAGCAAGTCGCTACTACAAAAGGGAAGAACGTGATCATTGGTGAGCCACGCCCCGCACCGATTATTCCTAATAATTCGGGACGGCAAGTATTGGCTAACAAGAATGAGGAAGGCAAGACCAAGATCACTATTGTGGCAAGCTCGGCGCAAGCTCTAAAGGCGTCAAGCTTGGTTGGATGGTCATCTTTGCCACGGGGAAGACCGGCTAGGCCGGTTAGCCCAATCGGCCCGGAAGATCAAGACATGGTAACTACTAAACCGGTTGAACCGACTAATCAAATCGGTCGACCGGTGATGGGAACTAATTCCCTTACTTCGATGGGTACTAAGGTCATTCATTCCACGTAAAACCGAGAAGTGGGAGTGTGGAAGACCAATGAGCCTAAGGAGAAGAAGCACATCAAGCCCCGGTGCACATTTGATAGGCTCATAGCAAAGTACAAAGAAAGACAAGGCCGATTCCAAGAAATCGGGCCGATAAAAGAGAGGGTCTACGCCTCCTAAGCGTGATGAAGCAAGAAACAAGCAAATGGCTATATCTTCAAATGGCGCATCTTCATCGCAAGTCACTCAACCAAGATTCTCTCGTTGGGGACCACCAGGTGGCGCCTCTACCCTCGTGCCAATTGTCCCTCAATGGGGACCGAAGGGAGTGTTCATTCCTTATCCTTCGGCTCCTATGAAAAGGGAAGATGCTACAAGTATGGCCAAGCCTACCGTCTTTAACCGATTGGGTGCGCAAATCGAGCTCTAGCGGTACACAAAAAAAAGAAGGAGTTACTCACTTCGGGGAGCTTACTAACTCGGGGAAAGCACCAATGCAACAAGTGTATATCCCGAAGAAGAAGCCGAGAAATGATTGTGCAGACTGCCCGGTTGCTACTCCTCCACCTTCCATCATTATCGGATCAATGTCAGCTCCTATCACTAATGACAATGAGCCGATTGTGATTGGGGGCAAGAGTCTCCTAAAGAAGATCAAGTCATGGAGGAAGTTCTTTGAATCTCAAGACAAGAGGAAGAAGCCCGTTGATCCTCGCTACCGGCAGCCCCAAGTGGTGTCCCCGTGAATCTTGACAAGACTCAAAGAGGAAGCTTCAACGGGCAAGACAAAAGATGCTCAAGCGCATGGCTACTATTCAAGGGCAAGGACCTATCTTACGAGAACTTGTCCAAGAGATCAAGAAGAAGGAAGCCGAGCTGGTTCTTCGCCGCTAAAAGATGACAAAACCGGTTGATAAATCGGTCAAGTCAATTATAGTTCAAGAGCAGCCGCCCGAGCACGTGGAGGAGGCACCTAAGCCGAATGTTGACCTTCTTGCACTCCTAGCAGGCAAGCCGGCTAAGCAAGATGCTAATTCAGCTATGATAGTTGATGGGATGCTAATGTCCAACCCCGGATTTACCGATTCTTTGAATCGGTCGAACCAGAAGCGTTTCGACGGTCCTTTAGGTGACAATGAGGATTTTGCTACTGTTGTTGCTGCCTTGGTTGGCATTAAACCTCCTGCGAAGATGATGAGGAGATGGTGGACTATGAGCCTTCACCAAAGCATGAGCATGGAGAAATCAACACTATATTCCTTTACGCCGATTATTATGTAATGTCGAGCAAGGAGGAGATGATGAAGTAGCAAGCGAGAGATGGCTTTTTGGGGTTCAAGATGCTATATTCAAGAAACCCGTGGTGCACGTGAGGCATCTCAAGCCATTGCATGTGAGTGGACACATTAATGGAAAACCAGTCCAAAACATGCTAGTGGATAGTGGTGCGATTGTCAATCTTATGCCCTATTCACTATATAAAAGCTTGGTGGCAAGGGCGAGGAACTAATTCAGACCAACATGACATCCATCGGTGTGGGGGCACTGCGCCTATTCTGCCGCTAAGGAGATTGCCAACTTGGAGTTGACCGTTGGGAGCAAGACGTTGCCTCATTGCATTCTTCATTCCGGCGATGTGGAAGGTAGCTATGATCTCATACTCGGTCGAGATTGGATACATGCCAACCCCTGTGTTCCTTCGAGCTTGCACTAGTTCCTCATCCAATGGGTGGGAGATGCCATAGAGATCGTTCATGCGGATAATTCGGTTGAAGTTGCTACAACCGATGTTTTCGTCCCGAGGATCTGGATTTGCTTGTCTTTCGGGAGAGACTTATCCGGCTATCGGTATGTCGGCTATGATGGCGTGGATTTATACCCGTGTCATTGAAGCCAGGTTAATAATCGGCTCAATATTATTATATAGTTTTCCAATGGAAGACAAGCTACAATGGTTGAAGAAGAGGCTAGAGCATTATCGGGTTGAAAAGACCGATTCTTGTGAGGCAATTGATGACTTTGATGAGCTCAATAAGTTGGGCCAAGGTTTCACGTCGGCCGATCCTTTAGAACAAGTTGATATTGGAGATGGTTACGTACCATGGCCGACCTATGTGAATGCTAACTTGGATGCCGATTATAAAGCTAGATTAATCGCTTCTCAAGGAATATCTTGATTGCTTTGCATGGGATTACACGGAGATGCAGGTTAAGCCGAGATCTTGTTGAGCATCGGCTTCCTATTAAACGAGGGTTTTAGACCATTCAAGCAAATCACTGCGAAGAAACTTCAATTCAGCCATTAATGGCCCGAATCAAAGAGGAGATCAATCGGTTGCTCGGGCAAATTTCATTCGCCCATGCGGTATGCGGAGTGGGTTTCTAATATTGTTCGGTTGAAAAAAGACACGGGAAGATCAGAATTTGCATTGACTTCAGAGATTTAAATAGAGCCACTCCCAAAAGATGAATATCCTATGCCTATCGCCGACATGTTGATCAATGATGCTTCAGGACATAAGGTTATTAGCTTTCTTGATGGTAATTGGGTATAATCAAATCTTTATGGTGAAGAGGATACCTCAAGGCCGCTTTTATTTGTCCCGGATTTGTCGGTTTGTTTGAGTGGATTGTCATGACTTTTGGCCTCAAGAATGCAAAAGCGCCACCTATCAAAGAGCTATGAACCTCATCTTTCATGATCTCATTGGTGTAATCATGGAAGTATATATTGATGATGTGGTGATTAAATCGCTTCTCATGATCCTCATTTAGCCGATTTGCGTCTTGCTTTTGAGAGGATGCGCTATTATGGTTTGAAGATGAATCCACTCAAGTGTGCTTTTGGAGTGTCATTTGGGAAGTTTCTCGGATTTATTATTCATCATGAGAAAGGCATAGAGATTGATCCTAAAAGGATAGAAAAGATCAAAGGCAGTTCAAGCACCTCAATGCAAGAAGGATTTGCAAAAGTTCTTAGGCAAAGTGAACTACTTGAGAAGATTCATTGCCAACTTGTCCGGGAAGATTATTCCTTTCACCCCCATCCTCAAATTAAAGTATGAAGCTGATTTTACGGGGGCAAGCCAACAAGATGCATTTGACAAATTGAAGGAATATCTATCTTCACCACTGTTCTTCGCACACCTAGAAGGGGAGTACCTTTCCGATTGTACATCATTTGCCGAAGATAAGGTGATTGGAGTTGTTGTTACTCAAGAAGACGAAGGAAAGGAGTGTGTTGTTGCCTATCTTAGTCGCCGTCTTCTTGATCCCGAGACAAGGTATGCCCATATTGAGAAGTTGTGTCTATCACTCTATTTTGCTTGTTCCAAAATGAGACATTATCTTTTGTCAAGCACATGTGTGGTAGCTTGCCGGGCCGATGTAATCAAACATATGTTTTCGGCCAATCCTTTCGGAAGGGTGGGCAAATGGGCATACTCTTTAATTGAATATGACTTGACTTTTGAGCCATTGAGAATATTAAAAGGTCAAGTTCTTGCTGATTTTATTGTTGAGCATAGCATAAATCTTGATCATGAAGTAGAATATATTACTATTACCCCATGGCGTTTGTATTTTGATGGATCGGTTTGCAAAAGATGGTGCGGTCTTGGTATTGTTCTTGTTAATCCTCTTGGTGCTGAAATTCCTATGTCAAGCCGATTGGAGTTTAAATGTACTAACAACCAAAACCGAATATGAAGCTCTTTTATTCGGGTTGATCATGTTAGATGCTTTGGGGGTTGATCATGTTGAAGTATTTGGTGATTCATTACTTGTAATCCAGCAAGTATCCGTGAATGTCAATGTTTAGATGGATCACTACATGCTCGTCTTAATGCTTGTATTGATTTAATTGGTAAATTTTCGAATTCAAGATTGGCATATTCCAAGAAAGAAAATCATACAGCAAATTTGCTAGCTCAACGAGCTTCGGGCTATATAAAAGAAGGAGATCATGTGCATAAGAGGTATGTGCTTAGAGCAAATTTGCTTTGCTCAAAATGCAATCGGTTTTGATGTAAAAGATAAATATTTTCATTTGCAACATTTACCAGATGCATGAAAGTTTGCTTGTCTCAAATTCTAGTGAAAATTCGGTTCAACCAAAGCCAATTGGACAAACCGATGTCACTTACAATTTTGGACAGCAAAGTAAAGTTCTTTTAAATCGGTCTATTTCTGTTTTGGACAATGGTAGTACCGATTTAGAAGATTGGAGAACTCCTCTCATAAAATTCTTGCAGGAGCCTAGCACTAAGGTTGACAAGAATGTTCGGCGGCTTGCTTTTAAGTACACATTGCATAATGGAGAGCTTTATAGGAGGACTGCTAGAAGATTTGTTGCTAAAGTGTCTAGGAACCGATCAAGCAAGAGTGGCAATGGGAGAAGTACATGAAGGCATTTGTGGTACGCATCAATCGGCTCCAAAGATGAAGTGGTTGCTAAGAAGGGCTGGTTTCTATTGGCCTACTATGATGGCTGATTGTTTTTTGCTACTACAAAGGATGTGAAGAGTGTCAACGGTTTGGGAATATTCAGCTAGTGCCGGCTGCTATGCTTCATCCTATTATCAAGCCGTGGCCTTTCCGTGGTTGGGGATTGGATTTCATTGGGCGATTCATCCACCATCTTCGAAGGGGCATAAGTTCGTCTTGGTTGCTACCGACTACTTTACTAAATGGTCGGAAGCAGTTCCATTGAAGAACATGACACACAAGGAGGTAATTGAGTTCATCATCGAGCATATCATTCATAGATTCGGCATACCACAAACTTTAACTACGGATCAAGGTACGTCATTTATGCTTAAAGAAGTAAAAGCGTTTGCCGAATCATATAAGATCAAGATGCTCAAATCATCTCCATATTATGCTCAAGCCAATGGACAAGCTGAATCCACTAATAAGACTTTAATCAAGCTTATTCAAAAGAAGATAGAAGATAATCCAAGGAAGTGGCATGAGGTCTTGTCGAAGCTTTATGGGCTCACCGCATATCTAGGCATGGTGCTACAAAGGTCACTCCTTATGAGCTGGTTTATGGTCAAGAGTCGGTGTTACCTGTTGAAGTAAATTTGGATGCATATAGATTTGCTAAGCAAGAATGATCTATCTCTGTTATGTATCATGATATGATGATGGACAACATTGATGAGGTAACCGACAAAAGACTACTAGCATTAAAGGAGATTGAGAAGGATAAAGCCCGGGTTGCAAGAGCTTACAACAAGAAGGTTAAGAGCAAATCGTTCCAAATCGGTGACTTAGTGTGGCAAACTATATTACCGATAGGTTCGAAGAGCAATGAGTTTGGCAAGTGGTCACCAAATTGGGAAGGTCCATTCAAAGTGATCAAAGTGACATCAGGAAATTCCTATGAGCTTGAGTATATACAAGATGGAAAACGCAAAGGCAATGCGGTAAACGGGAGATACTTGAAAAAATATTTCCCTAGTGTTTGGCAAAGAGGCCTAAGTGCTCTCAAGCAATGGCCGATGCATGCATCGCCCTTAGAACAAAAATGGCCGATACATAGTATCGCCCTTAGTTATTGGACAACCGATACGATGGGCATTCGTGTTGTTTGGTTTTCTTGTTTTGTTTTCAGGTTCGTGCACTTCTCACCGAAAACGAGGGGGCATATGTTGACACCCAAAAATGGCATAGGCTAAACCACCGCAAAATTCTAGACTTAGCCATATTTTGGAGGTCCAAGTCACCGCAAATTTTCAGACTTAGCCAAATTCTCGAGGAGGATCGGCGGCTTTTACGGAAGGTGACCGGACTCAGCGGCCGGACTCACCGGGCGCGTCCGGTCCAGCGTCCGTCGCGCAGCGCCCCGGTCGGGTCAGCGCTGCGAAGGAGGCGGCCGGGACACCGACCGACGCGCGCCCGTGAGGTCGGTCCAGCGCCCGTCGGGCGTCGGTCGAATCGCGCTGCAGACCTCTGCGCGGGGCGATCGGCCGGGCGCGTCGTCGGGGTCGACCAGCGTCCGGTCACCCCCCGCGCAGGCCCGTGTCCGTCACGAGATCCGAACCGATTTGTTTCCAATCGTGTTTTTGGTCGGTTTTTGGTACTTGGAAACGTCTTAGGGCGCCTTCCTAAAAGGATAAGACCACCCTCCCTATATAATGAAGGGGTTCATGGCGATTTGATCCCATCTACATCCAATCGTCATATACAACATATCTCTCAACTTTTATCTCTTCCAAACCCTAAACTTGCTGTTCGGACGACGAACTCAGCGTTCTCCGCCGGCGTTCTAGGCGCATCCGCTGCCCCTAGGACAACCCAGTGCTGGCGTCTCCCGAGCGGGTCTTCGAGAGGTGCGTTCGAAGGTCTTCCGGCCGTCACCGAGCTCTACGTTGCCCCTTACCGAACTCTAGATCGGTTTGGGTGATCACGCTGCGGTGCTCGCTGCTACTAGGTTGTTCAACAACCTTTGTGGGCGTCCAAGGCCCTCTCGGTGTGTTGGTGCGAAGCCCTAACTTTGCGTCAACAAGAAGACTTCAGAGTTGAGGCAGGGGTGGAAGAAACCTACTAATGGGAGAGTGATGATCAATGTTGATGCAGCGTTTGATGCAGAAGGAGGTACTAGAGGTGTGGGATCAGTTATCAGAGATGGCAATGGTGGATTCTTAGCTGCTGCTCACAGTTTTGTGCCACACTTTATTGATGCGCCTATGGCGGAAGCTTATGCACTGAAGGAGGGGCTTATGCTAGCGCAGCAAATAGGGTGCAATCGAGTAATTGTTCAGTCTGATTGCATGGAAGTGGTCCAGATAATGAAGGACGGTGGAGTTACGGCAAACTCAGCCACGCCGATATATGATGAGTGCAATTTGGTGTGGAATGGCTTTCAAGAGATAAGCATTGAGCACTGTCATCGGGAGGCAAATCAAGTCGCTCATTTACTTGCTAGAAGTGCAAAGGAAACAAAACATATTTGTATCTGGGACGATGAGCCCCCTAGTTTCATTTTTGAAAGTCTTGTAAATGATGTCTCTATTTTGAGCTAATAAAGTTTGCCGTATTGCTTTCAAAAAAATATAAAAGTGATTTTTTTCCTTGTCAGTGATTTTAATGAAGAGTCACTGTAAGTGTCACAAGGGACGTACCTTGGCATCCTCCATGGATGTATGGATTCCCTTTGTAACCAAACGAGCATCTGCAGTAGCGCGCCATGCGAATGGGCTCCGAGAGACTATCTGCTTGGATCCGCCGGTTCACGCACTCGCTGTTGTCACTTATGCAGGGGAAGTCCATGGGGGTCGGCTTGCCGGCCTCAGGATATGTACCCATGTCGATGGTGAACTCCACCACGAAGGGGATGACCCCGCTCCCACACCGTTCCTCCGCAGGAACGCGTCGTTGTCGAGGTCCGCTGACGAGAAGTTGTACCACGTCTTCTCCACGATCATGGCGTAGGAGCAGAGGGCGTCGTGGCCGATGTAGATTTTGGAAAAGGTGTGCTTCTGGATGTCCACCCCGGTGCCGGGGAGGACATGGGGCAGGTTGGTTTGGCAGCAGCCCTGCCCGGAGCATGACCCGTTGACGACGCCTTCGCCTTCGGACATGAAGATGTAGGACTGGCAGGGCGGGCCGTAGGTCTGCTCGGCGGTGACGTCACTGCCGATGCCCATGAGCACGTTGTCGGCGTCCGACAGGAGGAACCGCGAGTCGTCGGAGTTCAAGTTGATCCACTGCCGCCGCACCGAGGAGTGCGTCGTGTTCAGATTGCACTCGTAGCAGAAGGTGCCCAGCAGCCGCACTTTTCCGTCCGAGAGAGACACGCCGGCGAGCTCGATCGGCCACACGGAGATCTTGGGTTCCGTCTCCTCCGTTGTGCCACTGCCGTTCTTGGAGGTCTGGTAGTACAGGTCCTCGACGATGATCTGCGTCTTCGTGGCGCCCTCGTAGTCTTTGTCAAGCGCAAAGCTGGAGTTGATGAAGGGGCGGGGCGGATCGAAGGTGTGGTTGCAGACGACGAAGAAGCCTGGGCGGAAGCATCCTTCCTTGGTGCCGAAAGGGTAGGGGATGCTGACGTCTCCGCACTTGTCGGGGCAGCCTGCAAGCGTGATAGGCGGCGACGCCGGAGCTGTTGGCTGCTCCTGCTCATGGTTGGCGGCAGCTGCCACTGCTAGCAGCAAGCACAACAATGGCAGCAGCGACGCTCGCGAGGAGGATAAGGTGGCCATCGCGGTCTGGGTGATCATCGCTGTGTATCGAGCTTCAGGAAAACTTTATATCGATATGTATATATATAGGGAGGCCGGCCGGGGTCTGTAAGCATTTGAAAGGATCGGAGGGTCATCTGCCTATCAGATGCCAATACTTTTTGTTTTTCTTTCCATACCGACAGGTCATATATATGGCTCTCTAAATTACGGAGTTCAATCGGAGAGGCAATCGCCGCTGCTTATTAGGGTTCTTCTGGTGGATAGCCGTGGATTGACGACACATGTCTATATGCATGTATCCAACAAATAAGATTATTCTTTAAAAAACATATAAGAAATTAAGTGCTAGTTTTTCTTTCAAACGTTTTCTACTAAATTTAAGCAACAGTCCTGCTAGATTTTCGCATGGACAAGTATATCATGGCTGTTTACCACGGTTGCTTTATGGGGAGGACGTCTCATTGATTTGTTTTCCACCTACTTAGAAGCCTTCCTATCATTTCCAGCCAACCCTAGCAATGATTTTAGATCCTAGCTTACAAACCAACTCCAAAAATCGATTTCCAGCTGGACGGTTGATGTTACTCACTGCCGGCCTTTAGATTACCTCTGTGTATTCAAGGGTGATTTGTAACACAACCAGCTTTTCAAGATTCGATCAACTCGTTGCAATCTGTTATTTCCTCGTAGCACCTACCTTTCGAGGCTTTGGTAAGGTCTAGGTTAGTCTTTTTATGTTTTTGTTAGCATCTAGCTAACTCATCAGTTATTTCCTGTTTTGTTTCAATATATTGCTGGGGAGCAGGCTCCCAGTTTTGCTTGAAAAAAAAAGAGTAAAATCCACCCCAGGTCCCTAAACTTGTCCTCAAATCTCATCCAGGTCCATGTACTTAGGAAACTAGGAATCCGGATCCTGAACTTGTTTCAGTGTTTCTATTTTATAATTTTTTTGTGATTTACTATGATTTTTCAAAGATTCAGCCAAATAAATAAAAAAAGAGATAAAAGCTTCATAGCAAAAAAATTTGTACTAAAGCATATCATATTATATGTTCACTTGTAGATATACTAATGTGGAGTAAAAAAAAAGTTGGATTTTTCATTTTATAATTTTTCTATAATTTACTATGATTTTTCAAAGATTCAACCGAAACAAAAAAAGAACAAAAACTGTTTTACTGTAGCAACCCGCTGTTATTGTAGCGAATCCGCCGACAAACCCGGTTTTGGACCTAGATGACACACTTAAACAAGTTCGAGGGGGACGGATTCCTAGTTTCCTAACTAAATGGACCTGGATGAGACTTGAGTACAAGTTCATGGACCTGGGGTGGATTTTACTCAAAAAAAAAAATACCTTAGAAATATCATCCTAGCTACGGACCGTTGGTTTTACTGACCGTACGTCCCTTAAAATCGAGCCATTTCTACGATGATTGGATTGACCTTTTGACATCAACCACTATACAAAACAACGAAATCAATGTTTGTGTTTCGAAGTAGCTACGCAAAACATTATAAATGGTGGAGATAGAAGCATGCTCAGCATGTACATGTTGCAATACCTTTTTGAGCTTTTTGGCTGGGGTGAGCAAGCAGACTCGTGAATGCAGAGACCAAGCTAGATTCATGCGAGCAACAAATAAACCCTAAATGAAACGAGCGAGCTGATAGAGCTAGACGAAGCTCCTTTTCTTTAGTTTCCCGGCCGGCCTCTCTCAAGAGTCAAGTCCACATTTTTTGGCTTATTTTTCGAAGCTTATCATCAATAACGTATCAGACGGATTAGACGGGAAGAGCGTTTGTCGCCAGAATCGTGAAGCAGCTATGGCATGGCATGGCATCCCAAATAAAGCTAGCCAGCAGCATTATGCCACCGTCCCGGCCGGTCCCTAATCTCTACCGTTTTCAGACGCATTATTGGTGCATTGTCGGAGAATCAATTGCTGTGTCCCTGTTAACTTTGAATCAAAATAAATATCTTCCTACTTTATCACATGCACGTTTGCTTTCAAAACTTTAAGCTTCAGTGGTGCGACACATGGTAAGTCACTGTCGTAGCCTTATCATGTCTAACAATATTCAACCTTTGTTATCGATTACACTGCTAATCCCTTCCAATCTAATCCTGCTTTTTGCATTTGGAATCATTTCTTTTTAGCGAAAGTAGGAAGGTGCCCTGTCATCTCGTTACATATATATATAGTTGGTAGCAAAATATGCACATATACAGAAATGTAAACGAGGAAACTAAAATCCATAGCACCAGAAAAAGTAAAAACTAATTAAAGCAGCGCCCAGCCAACTACCATTACCATTATTTTTCTGCTTTATAGTTGTTACCCTCAGCATTTTTTGTGCCATTGGTTCAGCTACTGTAAGTCCTCCTGTAGGAGTGGGGATTGTGCCCTACCATCAGAACCCAAGCGCCATCCCTCTCTTTTCCATGCATAAAAGCCAGCCAGCGGTATGTCGATCACCAGCCGTCCGGGTCCCTAGTCCCTTCTACACCTACCATTTCAACGCTTTGTGCTTAGTGGGAGAATCGATTTATGTACCTGTTAACTTTGAATCAAAATAAATATCTTCCTACTTTAGCACATCCACGTCAAGGGGCTCATGGCTCAATGGTAAAAGGCTATTGGTTAGGGGCTCCCACTCGGGGTTCAAATCCGGGTGCGACACTTTATCCCGGATTTATTTCAGGATTTTTCCGCACTATGCATTAAGTGGTAGGCGACGCGTCCCGTCGATAGATAGGCGCCCGGTGGCGACTTTCGAACTTCAAGATTTGCCGGCTCAGTCCTTCGAAGGTGTTCATAGGGGTAGGGTTTGCGTGACGTGTGTTCATAGGGGTGAGTGTGCGTGCGTGTTGAGCGTCTGCGTTGTACTTGTAATGTGTAAAAAAAAAAAAAAACTTTGTGCTTACAGTTGTATAACGGATATATAAGTGCCCTTGCAATCTGTCAGCACCGCACCGTCTACCAGTGTTGCCGAGCCAGTGGAAGCCCACGAGGAGACGGCCCGGCCCAAGAGAACAACAAGGCCCAACACGTTGGTGTCTGGCGACGAGTGGAAGAACTATATGTTGAAAGGAGAGCTGCCTGCGTGAGGCATGAACCATTATTGTAACAAACATTTGAATCGTTAATCTTTCATCGTAGTTCGTCGTTACTTTGCTTCTTCCCCACGCTGCTCTTCCCCTTCTCCACAATTCCCTTCTCTGTTGCTAACACAATCCTCTTTAATCGACAAAGGAAGTTGCAGTACTTTTCTATAGATGGCAGCCATGGTCTAGAGGTGTTTTGGGCCCCTATCTTGCTCTGGCACCTCGGTGGGCAATTCAACATATCGGCGTACAACATCGAACACAACGAACTATGGACCCGTCACGTTCTAACAGCTGTGTCTCAGGCCAGTAGTAAAAAAAACAGAGACAATTCTTATGCCATTTTTCCCAAATTTACACAACCCGATCGTCTTAGGGTTGCTACAAATAATTGATGGACCTGGGGCTACTCTCTGTGCCGATCATGACTGATGACACCTGGGGCTACTCTCTGTGCCGGACAAATTATTTGTAATACCATTCTGTTTTAGCAATGCAAGTACAAGTAGCAACACTATAAATGTGTCACTGGATGGTGCCCCTAAACCTGTGCATTTGCCTCGGATGCCAAAGAGTGCGCTGCATTTGATGGACCTCTCAAGTGTCGTGCAATGGTGGGAGGACTCACAATTGCGCATCCTTGTCTTAGGTAGCCTCGCCATTCAGTGCTACCTTGCATCATTTGCCAGCGCCCGTAAGAAGCATAACCGGCCCCTGTTCAGACTCAGCATCTGGCTGGCCTACCTAGGCGGAGAGGCTATTGCTATATATACCCTCGCAATCCTCTTTAATCGACAAAGAAAGCTGCAGTACAGTTCTATGAATGGCACAAATGGTGTAGAGGTGTTATGGGCCCCTATCTTACTGTGGCACCTTGGTGGGCAGCTTAACATTTCCGCTTACAACATCGAAGACAACGAACTATGGAGCCGTCACATTCTAACTACCGTGTCTCAGGTTCATCGAAAAAAGAGTGATAATTATTATGCGTTTCTTTTTGTTTTTTTTTGCAAATTTAGACCAGTCCATCTTAAGAATGCTAAAAAGCTCCTGCAGCTCTAATTATTTATTTTTGATGAAACATCCTCCTCGGGTCACCATAGCCATCTATGTGTTCAGCTTGTGGCAACTGCAGTCAAATGGCGCCCACATCTTGTTGAGAAGAGAATCCCTATGTGAAACTAGAAGATGAGTAATTCTAGCCATAGCCCCGAAAGATAAATCATATTGTCTCTCTTTTTTTTTTTGAGAAACCATATTGTCTTATTATGCATCAACTTTAACATTTATTCTGTTTAAAAAGATTTGCCATATATATATGGCATTACTATTAGTTTGGTGGTATGTGGCATATTTTTCCCTTTTTGTCAAACTTGGCTCCCCCTTTGGTAGACAGGATGCAGTACAAGCATAATTTGTTTCAGATCATTGGAAGAATGGAAAGGCATGCTGAAAAAGCACATGACTTTCACCAATTTCATCCCTAAATACAAACACTGAAAGAGTAATCATCTTCTATAATCTACAGTGACAGGATTTTCCAAGTACTCTAAGAAATTCTACTACTTCAGAGATTATATACAGATAAGGCACAAAACAATAATCTCAGAATACCATACTTGTTCATGCAAGGATACTAACACCGAAGCCGACGTTGAATTGAAATGCTGGATGCCTTTCAGTTGTGCTGTGCCGCAGGTGTGTGTGTGTGTGTGTGATCTACTGTATTATTATCATACTATTGGTGGCTTGGTGTGTCTCAATGTGACATAGATGTTGACGAGCTACTGTATTTCTCAGGATATATAGATTCAAAGCATTTATGTACTTACCGCAGCAAGGCTGAAGCCTGAAGGTATCCATGCGCGATGATGCATCGCACCAGCCATGGTGACGGGAACTAGCTAAACCCACCGGCCGCCACGCACGGAGCCTACACCCCCGTGCCTGCCCCCGCCCCGCCCGCCTCTGCTAAGATGTGATCAACAGCACAGCCAACCACCGTGCTCCCTGATTCACCGAGGCGGGTTCTCCCCTGCGCAAAGCCGTTGCCCGCCGCCGCCATCGCCGGCGCTGCCGTCGCCCCCTATTCGCCAGCGGACTCCTGGACGAGCTGTTCTCAGCCCTGTTTCGGTCCCACACAAAAGAAAAGGGAATTTTCGTCCTTTAATAAAAGCTAATCTATTGTCACGTTATATCCTCCCTGGTTTCTAAATAAATTATTATTTTCTAGAGTTGTCTTAAGTTTCTGAAATATTTACAAGGTAAAATTAATATTATCATATATACCTTAAAAATACTTTTAAATTAATTGTCCTTATTTATAGTTGATACTCTTTTTTTTTTTATACAACTATAGAAGTTAATTTATTTAGGAAAATCTCCTTGCATGGGACTGAAAATTACACCCATATCTCATATGCCATAAAACTTAGACTTCCTCTGATGTTACTAATTCCAAATTTTAGTTCTTTCCATGCCATTTTTATGGGGTTACCGTGAGAATGTTGAAGTGATGGTGAAAATGACAATTTTACTCTTGTTTCTTAAATGTACTTTTAGCTAGTTTCCTTAACTACAATACACTGAGAACGCCTAGTTTCCTTAGCTAGTTTCCTAGCATATGTTTGGATTAGCTCAGAAAAAAAAAGTTTCTCATGTCAAAAGCTGAAAGCCTGGTGAAAATACATTTAATCAGGTTCTCATGCATTGGATCCAAATCAAATGACTTTGGAGCTTCTTATTCCTTTGTTTGTTTGCTTCGGTTGTTAGGCGGCTTTGGTTCTACGTTTTGAGGCGACTACGCTCTAAGCATGAATACTAGAGTATATTGATGTTTTCTTTTAGCATAAATGATTTGTAAATCTGTAAAATGATCTGGACTTGAAGACCCGTTGCACTCTAAAATCATAAGTGTATTGATTATTTGAGTTACAACTTACAACACATGCACATGCATGTTTATTCTCAACCAACGGTGATTTGTATTGTAGCAAAATTTGTTAAGCAGCACATGCATACACAGTCACACTAAATAGTTGGTTAATTACATTATTCCACAAACACAACATTACACTATAATATATATTAATCAACTGATAAACTAAATAGTACTTACTTGTTACCATATTGCACAAACAAAATCACACACACACACATCAATTGGCACATGACTTGCCATTGTATTGCTCCAAGATCTCTTCAACATCAGAAGACCCTCTCGCTACTTCTATCATGTTTGACCTTTGATCCACATCAAGATTTAGACAATTCACTTTGCAATCTCATAAATACTATTAAGAAGTTGCAAAACCCACATGACTTGCCAATGTATTGCTCCAAGATCTCTTCATCATCGAGAAGACTCTCTGCTACTTCTGTCATGTTTGGCCTTTGATCCACATCAAGATTTAGACAATTCACTTTGCAATCTCATAGATACTATTAAGAAGTTTCAAAACTTCTGGTTTTGCAACTTCCTTATCAAATAACTTCAGTTGGTGCCTTTTTACTTTTGTGTGCATCGAGAAAGGTCCTTACCAAACTATTATTATCGGAATAAGTGGCCTTCTTTCCTGCTTATGAGCTCCAAGAGCACAACTCCAAAACTACGAGACATCACTTTTATCGGTCAATTAGCCCGCCTCGTAGATACACTTTGGATCCATATATGTCCTATCGCCAATGACAAAATCTGTGTGCTCTTTATCCATCACAATCAATCTTGATATACCAAAGTCAGAGATTTTTGGTGTGAAGTTATCATTCAAAAGTATATTAGCTGGTTTCACATCGCTATGTAAAATTATGCTTGTAGTTTTTGAATGTAGATAAAGCTAGACCTTCTGCAGATTCTGCAGCAATATTTAAACGACATTCCAAAGTTAGTGGATCACAACTGCTGCCATGAAGAATATCATCGAGGCTACCTTTGGAGAGAAACTCATACACAAGCATTGGCTTATCGACTTCGAGGCAACAACCTATTAGCCTCACAATATTTTTGTGGCTCACTTGTGATTGGATAATGACTTCATTGGCAAATTGATCATTTTGTGACTCATCGGCATTGCCACCAATTGGCTTCTTTCTTTGCAACTAACTGACCGTCAAGAAAACCCTTATAAACTTCACCAAAGGCACCTCTTCCAATAAAATTACTTGGTTTCAAGAATGGGTTTAGCTCCCCCTTATTGTAAATCCTTATAATTTTTGCCTTCTCTAATGTAGGACCTCCATTTCTTTTGAAAAAATCTGTCATCTTCCTTTTCTCATTGTGAATTAGGATAGTGAACACTAGTAGTGCTATTATAAGAAGGCCACCAACCAATCCTATATATGCAAAGTAGAAGCAAATTATTGTCCCATAATTAATTTGTTAATAATTCAGAAAACATTAAAACATTGTACATAAACAATTTAATCATTTAAATGTAAAGTAATAAAGGAAAATATGAAAGGAAAATTATTTGGTAATGGATTGCCTAAACTCAACGTAAAGCCTATGAAAAATTAATGATGTGTCAAGCAGCTGAACAATACTTTAGAGCCGTGGCCCTTGCAATTTTGGCCCCACCCCCGCAAATAACCTTTTGTGGTAGACACCAAATTAATAGAGTCATCTTGATTCACAACTCACAACTCTACCACAATACTTGTTGCCCCTTGTCCAACTTGACAGTGAGTACTTTAAAAGTGAATGAACCTTATGCATCCTTGTTGGCATTTTGTTTTAGCTGAGGAGTACTTGAAGGCCTATTTGGTTCCCTAGCTAGCTACCCATGGAAAATGAATTTCTCGAATATTTTTTGCCTTCCCTCTAGTTGTGTAACATAACTAAAGTTCATATATCACCTATAGTAAGTATGTTACCTACGGATATCTTGGCAGGCAGAGAAAACAAGTCGGTGCAAGGCCCTTCTAATGCATTTCCTTTGGTTCCAGCTTGACAGCTACATTGGTAATGTCCTGGCGTGTTCTTGCATTTCCCATGGCAGGGATACATGTCTGGCCGAGTGCATTCATCAATGTCTACCGAAAAAAACAATAACAACAGCAACAACAAGAAATATTACTCCATCAATAAAATATGTACAGAACAATAGAATTACCTACAAGTAAACAAGTGTGTGCATGGTTAATATACATTTGGCCTTGTTTGAATGTTCAATCCACGTATATTGAGGTGGACTGGAGTGGAACCCATTTTATATTATAATGTGATAACATGGGCTTTGCTATGGCCTGTGGCATTCTCATTACCTTATACTAGGACTTACTTCACCTTTCCAAATTATAAGTCACTCCTAAGCATCTCAAATTTGACCAAATCATACTATATGCTAAAGATCATAGCCCTTCATTTAAAAAAATAAATAATCTAAATAATATATCTTTTGTTTGGTCCACATGATGAATATATCTTTTCAACATCTCTCGGGCAATAATGAATATATCTTTTTCTCCCCTGATTTCCTTGTTTACACCGTCACACTAATAATAAGATGCTAAAGATCAGTCTTTTGTTTGGTCCACATGATGAACTTGCATGCTTGTTTTCAAAGTTGTCATGTGTCACAAAAAGTTTTTTTGTTTCACGTACACAACAATCTTTGTATCACGTTAAAAAAAATTTGTGCGTCACATTAGTTTTTCTATAACAACTGGACATTTTTTTTTTTGCAAAATATTATATATGCTAGAAGCAAGACCCTTCAAATTTTATCCGCATGCATGTCATCACGTTACAATAGAAAGGAATTTTAGATTATGCATGCTTATAGGAAGATGTAGTTTCCCTATTTCTTCTACCACCACCTGTGATAATTAAATCTACTAGATCGATGATCTATAGTTATTTGAGAAGTACTCCCTCTCCTCTAGGATATAAGACGTAATTACCTCGGGTTCAAAGACCAATAACAAATTTAATTCTCTCTCTCAACAGTAGTACTATTGTATCGATATATGTCACTCTAGAGAAAGCATGCCTTATTATTATATCATGGCTGTTGTAAAACCAAGTCAGTCAATAAAGGGCATGTGAACCCTGACTTGGTCTGGTGGCCAATTAAATGTAGGTGGGGGAGCACACTGTAGCAAGCAGAGGAATCCAAGACTATTCGCTCTATATATATGAGGCTCCTTTCAGTTGTAACGATTACTCAGTGAATGAAATATACAGAGCTCCCTCTTCCTCTCCAACACTATGTGTCTCTCTGTGTCTATGATGTGTGCTTGTGTTCTATATTCTAGTGTACAAAGAACTCTGATTTCTAACAATGGCCATTAATATAAAGTTGTTACTTCTTATATTTTGGGACAGAGGGAGTGTACTATGTATAGCATGGAATTAAAAGTTAAGGGCGTACAGATCCACTACTCTACACTTTAGAGTTCAAGCTAATTAACTAAAGTTTAGAGGAGGCCCCTCTGTCCTCCCTCTCCTCGTTCCCACCACAAAAAAACTAGGGTTTCAAAAGCAAGTACACCGGTCGCCGTCAGGGGTGGCGGCGGTCTTCCTCGCCTCAGATGGCTCTTTGGGTTGCTCGAGGTGGCCAAGACCGCTGCCTCCCCCTGGTTGGTGGTGGTAGTCCTAGTAGGTTTAATTAGGTTTTGGTGTCCGACGACGGCGTCGAGGCGGCGGTGGCGGCGTCTTCATGGAATAAGGTCCTCTTGTGCTTCTCCCCGCCTCGGGGTACTCTCGCTCTAGCATCGCCGACGAGCACGTGGAGGTGGAGTCGACCACGCCGCTCGTCTATAAGAGTCGGTCGGCGGCAGCTTTTCGCCTCATGGTCAGAAGGGGTCGCCGGCTTGGTGTTTCAAGGGTGCGGAGGATGTTGCGGGCATTGTGGAAGACGGGAGGATGGATCATGCTCGCAGCGGCCAGCAGGGGTCGTCAACAACAAGCTTGCATCCAAGGTCGACGAAGGTCGGGCGTGGACCTGACCTATTGGCGTTCACAACTTTGCTCGTTTGAGCGTCTACGGCGGTCCACATCAAAGCCGCTATGCGGTGGAGCTTCTTTTTCGCCTTGGGTTCGACTGCAGCATTCGGAGTCGGTGTTCTTCGGCGTTGAGTTTCTAGTTTTGCATGTTGGTTTGGACCGGTTGTCCTCCGTATCTTTACGGTGTTCCTGTATTTATACGATTCTATCTTTCTTAATTAATATATAGGTACATTTTATTAAAAAAGAACTACAGTTTAGAGGAGCGGATCCAAACATGCATGCAACTAACTATAGTTGACAACCGACCGACGTATATATATAGAGTTATAGAGAGTACCTTGGCATCCACCATGGATGTATGGATTCCCTTGGTACCCAACCGAGCAATTGCAGTGGTATGCGCTATCAATGAAGGGGAATATCCGGTCCACACACACGCTGTTGTCGCTTATGCATGCGAAGTCCTTGGGCATCGGTTCGCCGGCCTTGGGACATCCACGAAAATAATCAATGATGAAGTCAGCGATGAGCGGGACGACCCCGGCGGCGTTCCTCTGCAGGAACGCGTCGCCTTCGAGGTCCACCGTCGAGAAGTTGTACCACGTCCTCTCCACAATCATGGCGTCGGAGCAGGGGACGACGTCGGGGTACAACTTGGTGGTGCTGTTCTCGATCCTCACATAGCTGACGCCGACCTCGGGGTGCAGGTAGGCCTGGCAGCAGCCCTGGCCCGTGCACGACCCGTTGACAGGAGTCTGGATGTAGATAAATGGGTTGGCGTACGACTCGCAGGACAGCCCCGTGTAGGTCTCCTCGGCGACTGCACTCTTGCTGATGCCGATGAGCACGTTGTCGTGGGCCGACAGCAGGAACGCCGAGATCCCGAGGCTGCCGAAGTTGAATCTATTCCGCCTGACCGAGCGGTGCGTCTCGTTCAGCCTGATGTCGTAGCTGAAGGGGCCCAGCAGCCGCGCCTTCCCTCCGAGAGGGACACGTCGGCGAGCTCGATCGGCCACACGGACACGCTGGGTTCCGTCTCCTGCGTCGCGGTGCCGTTCTTGGAGATCAGGTAGTACAGATCCTCGACGACAATACGCATCTTCCAGAAGTTGTCCTTGCCAGAGGCGCGTCGAGCTCCAAGCTGGAGTTGATGAAGGGGCGAGGCGGATCGAAGGTGTGGTTGCAGACGACGAAGAAGCCTGGGCGGAAGCATCCTTCCTTGGTGCCGAAAGGGTAGGGGATGCTGACGTTACCGCACTTGTCGGGGCAGCCTGGCAGCGTGATGGGTGGCTGATGCTTGGCGGCAGCTGCCAGTAGCAAGCACAACAATTGCAGGAGACACGACGCCAGCGAGGAGGATATGGTTGCCATCGCGGTCTGGGTGATTCTTCCTCTACAATCGAAGGTATATGTATTGTGTTGGGTCTGTAAGCTTTTCAATAAGCTTTTCAAAAGGAAAAAAATGGCGTGAACCTAGGGTTCACCCGCAGCTGGGTGCTCCACCATCCTACATTGATGCCACGTGCCCGTTCTGTGTATCGGACGGCCTCCTGGTTGAGCTCGCGGTAGCAATTTAATTTCCAGCCGGCTCATTCTTTTGGCAGCTCGTGATGGCAATTTTATTTCCAGCCGGCTCATTCAAGACTTGAACGCCCAAAACTTTGCAGCCACGTCGCGCGAATCCTGTGATTGGTTTTTTTTTTTTTTTGCAAAAATACCTTTACCTTTTGAAGAAATCATGTTTAGTTCTGGCCAAGCCCCTCTTCTACAGTTCCTGTGCCTGGTTTTGTTTGCACAAGGGTCCCCGTATTATGAAAATCCAACACTCAAAGAAGAGAAAAATCCGATTTCGTGGCGTTTTACGTTTTTCCGCTTGCCTGGCTGTTTTGCATAAACCAGCCATGGCACCATGTTCACGGGGCAGCCGTGGATTCACACATAACAAAGCTGTAGTTCTCATGGTTTTAAAGATTGTCCCTCAAAATCAAGGAATTTCTAAGATGGTTGCATCGATGTTGTGACATCCACCGCCCACCACTTCTCTTTGCTTTGTTAGACTTGCTCCAGTTGTGCTGCCTTACGCTCCTCTCCATTTGAACAACAACAACATAGCCTTTTTGTCCCAACCTAGTTAAGGTAGGCTAGAGATGAAACCCATAGAAAATAATTATAAAAAACACAAAAATAGGGTTTAAGACAAAAGATAGGGTTAGGGGTAAACCGAAAAAATAAACAAAGGTCACGGTTCAAGCATGTTGATTGCTAATCTCTAAGCGCTCTATTTCACTCCTTAAGGTCTCTCTTAACCGTCTCGTTCCAAGCCAATCTATGTTGACCACCTCTCTTTACATTATCTTCCCGCTTTAAAACTCCAATATGTCCAAACTATATCAACGGATGTTGAATCAATTTCTCCTCGATTGTTGCCACCCGACCCTATCCTGAATCTCTTTATTCGAACTCTATTCCTTCTTGTATGCCTACAAAAACCATTGCAATATACCCATCTACATTTACACTAAGTAACTGGACATGTCGCCTTTTTCTAGGCCAACAATCAACACCGTATAACAAAATGAATTGACGCCCCTATAGAACTTACCTTTTAGCTTCTATTGCACTCTCTTGTCACAGCGGACGTCTGAAGCTTGACGCCATTTCAACCAACCTGCTGACATTCTGTGCCTAACATCTTCAACACCGAGTGGAAACCCCAGCCCCCCGCACCCCCAAGCATCCTCCGGCCTAAGCCTCCGGCAACATGCCTCCTTTATAATGTGCAACAGGCCTCCGCTTGGGGGTGCGGGGGGCTCAGGTTGCACATATACTTGAATTAGGGTTTCCACTCGGTGTTGATTATAATGATGTGTTACCCGGTGTTGATTATTGCAGATTCTCTTGTAAGCCATCGCATCTTGTAACCCGGTGTTGATTATAATGATGTGTTCTCTCCAAATTGTAAAGCATAGCTCAGTTCAAACTTTCTTTAGCATTGTTGCTTAACGTGACCTTGAGTTTGAGCAAACTAGATGTGAAGACGTGTGTTTTTGCATGGAGAACTTGAGGAGGACATTTACATGGGCCAGCCTGAAGGGTTCATAGCGACTTGCAAGGAGAAGTATGTTTGCAAGTTGAAGAGATCCTTGTGCGGTATTTGTGATGCCTTTTAAATATTGAAGATGAATAATCCGCAAGAGCACGATACCGATGTAGCTTTCACCCGAGGGGTTTTAAATATGGTGTCCACAGGAAAACATGTGAGGGTGACTACGGTCTAACTTAACCCAGAGCAGCACAAGACTTAAGAAAGTTGAGAGTGTAGAGGTGATTACTAAGATATCTAGTTCTAATCACGGTAAGCTATGCCTTCTACTGTCCTATCTAGGGACATCACATAGGGAGAAACACCAACAGAGGATGCTCCACCTAGAAATTAATCCCACTACTCCTACAGACGGGAGGTGGACTACAGAGGATCAACGACACTCTACTAGAACCTATCACAATCACGATCTACCACCAATCTGGAATGTAGGACAAATCTAACGAGATACCCGAGTATAAGCACCATGCTTACACTATGAATATTACCTTAACCTACTGCAGTAGATTAAAGAAGAACAATATAAACAATGTTGCTTACCAAAATAAGAAGTTGATTACCGAGTAACTCTAGGCGTAGGTTAACTTCCACCGAGGTACAAAGGCGTAGAGGGTGCCGGCGTGTGGCACCTCCTCGAACTCTTCGCTCTCTCTATCTCTCTTGTTCTAAAGACTAGATCTAATTAGATCTAGTCCCCACTTGAATGCTAGCTCTTCTAGTTCTAGTTCTCTTCTAGTTGTAGTTCGATCTGGTCTAGATCAAGAGGTAGACTCGGGGCCTCAGCCTATTGACAATCAATGATAATGAATTAGGGTTTCACCCAGGGGCCAGGGAGTCTTGTTATATAGCCCCTCGAAGGATGCACGCGTAGCCCTTGGATCAAACCGACCTTGATCAATGGTGTAGATTGCATGCCAATGGTGGTGGAAGACTCTAGTCCAAGTCCAACACAATTGGTCTTTAGGGCAGACTAGCCAAGCTCAAAGCCCAACTTGGCCGAGCTCCCACCTTGGTTTTGGGTCTAATCCTTCGTGGATGCGCAGATCTCGTCATTAGCTTTCCAAAAAGATATGGTTTGCTAAAAATGGTGTCCGATGAAGAAGTTATGGGCATTTTAGTGAACTTTACTCTACAAGCTGATATCCTTTTGATTACGGACTTTGAATATAGCAAACAATATATATGTTTCGATCGTCTCGACGAGCTTTTTGTAATGTTGCTAAATTGGAGTATGTTCGAATATGTTTATGTTTCATATGCTTCGCAAAACTCTAGGCTTTTCCCCTGTTTAATCCCCTGAAAATATATAAATCACCATGGAATTCTATTAGTAAAGCCCCTAGTCTATGTGATTATTCTTGTTTTACCCTAATTTCATATTTGGTTGACTATTAATATTATGCAATAACAGGTGTCAACACTCTCGTCAGTGGAGTAAAAGGTTTGATTTATTTATGCTCTCACATGGTTTTGAAAGGTCAAAATATGATAGTTGTGTTTACATGAAGCATATTAATAGATCATCCTATATATTTACTATAATATGTTGATGATGTGTTGATTGCTACCAAGAGTAAGTTTGAAATCACTAAATTGAAGAAATTATTGAGTAGTGAGTTTGACATGGAAGATTTTGGTGCTACTAAGAAAAATTCTAGGCATGGAAATTACTTGAGGCGAAAATCTAGTTTGCTATTTCTTAGTTAGCAGAATTATATTAAGAAGTTCTTCAGCGATTCAACATGCATCATGCAAAAGCCTATTCGTACTCCTATTGCACCTTACTTTAAATTATCACCGCGACCAAAGTGTCCTAGTACATATGTAGAAATTGAATACATGTCAAGAGTTCTGTATTCTAGTGTTGTTGGGTCTTTGATGTATGCGATGGTTTGCTCTCGTCCAGATTTATCATATGCTATGAGTTTGGTTAGTAGATATATGTATAATGTGGTAAAGAGCAATGGAAGGCAGTTCGTGAATTTTCGTGTACATCATACACACAGCAGATTCTTGTTTGAAGTTTGGCGTAACTAGGACTTATTGGGTGCGTGGATTCTCGATTATCTTTGCTGATCTGGACAGGCCTCATTTGGTTATGTGTTCGCTATGGGTAGTTGTCTTTGTGAGTTGAGAGCTACTTTTACAAAGATATGAGTCTATGGTTGCTTTGTCTACAACTGAAGCGTAATACATGGCTGTTGCTAAAATGTGAAAAGTCTATGAGTCTTTGGTTGCTATGGGCATAATACAGTCTATGAGTCTGTGGGCATAATGCAGTTTATGAGTCTATGGTCTTCAACTGAAGCAGAATACAGTCTATGAGGACAAGCAGAGAATACATGGCTGTTCACTATGGGCATAATACAGTCTATGAGTCTATGGTTGCTTTGTCTACAATTGGGAGTAATATATTTTTGGGCCCATTTTTAGAGTTCAATGGCATAGTTCCAGCCTTTCATTTTGATATAAAAGATGAAAACAAATGTTCATTTTTTACGCTCCAGATAGGCCAAAGCACTCAACCTGCGCCAGAGCTGAGGCAGCAAACATCAGACCCGAGGCTTCCACTTTCGGCAAAACAGACACAAGTTACATTGCAGTCCATCAGAGCTTTGCATCAGAGTCCTTGAGCAACAGGGAAATTTCTGAGCTTTTAGGTTATATAGCATCTATAGCCGAAGATTTAGAGCCTTGTTCCCAGTATGGATGGATTGGTGTAGAGTATATATAAAGTGAGATTGCTTCCTTATCGAACACTCATGATACATATGGATGTTAACCAGTCCATATTTTTGCACAAGTCCATGAGCAAGGCTGTCTAGATGCAGAGTAGAGAGTGCTCATCTAATTAATTTTAGTAGTGTGCGTGGAATTGGTCTGTGCTCCCAAACAACATTACTCTTTGTCGTTACTTTTTGGCAGCTCATTCAGTCACCCTGTGTCTTCTTCCGACTTGGCTCGGTCTCGGTGCCGCTCTCCATCTCTGCTCGTCCCTGCTCTCTGTTTGTCGCTGGAGACAAGGCGGCATGTCCGTACGCGCCCAGCTGCTGGCATGGTTTTTTTTTTTTTTGACAAGGCATGGTTAACCGGTGTCAAGCACTCAAGCTACAGGAGTTTGGTCTCTTGTTTATACAGGTCCTGTTTGGTTTAGAAAAGTCCTAGGACTTTTTAGTCCCAGAGACTAATAAAAAAGTCTCTCCAAATGAGTCTTTTTGGAACTAATAGAGAAAAAATCTCTAAAAGTCCATATCTGTTTGGTTTCTAAGGGATATTTTTAGACTCGAGGGGGGACTAAAAAAAGTCTCTCAACCAAACAGGGCCGTATCTGCATTTTGAGTCTCTATCGCAGCAACCATTGGCAGCGGCAGCTTTGTCTCATGCGCTGGAGGCTGTCGCTGCGCAGGACACGACAAGCAGGGAGGAGGTGCGTTGCCGTCCAAGTGAAAATCTGATATTATTAATTCTCGGATGATGCACATTGCTGTCGTCTTGTCGACGAAACAAGGGCATGTTCTGAAGAACGTAGCAATTGGTTGTGTTGCGCACAGCACTATGCCTTGCCCACGCACGCCCAGCAGGAAAGCCGGCCCAGCAGAGCTGAGGCCCAGCAGGCCAACTGGCCCGAGTGGACACCACCACCGGCCTCCTGCCCCAGCCCAACCGCTGGACACGGGCCCCCTCGTCAGCGTTCTGTCTCACTTGCGCCTCGCTGGACCCCGCCTGTTGGCACCCTTGGCCGCGTCGCGCCAAAGTGGGGAGGCCATCATGTCGCTCCTAAACTGGCGGCGAGATGGAGCCTCCGCCTGTCATCTTTTTCTCGTCGGATCGAATATATAAAATTGGAGGATGCCAACGCGATCGGGATCAAATCGCGGACGCGAGGCCCCTGCCCAAACCCGCGACGCCATCTGATCATCGCAGCCCCCTCGATCTGCCTGCCCACTAGCCACCAACCCGCCATGGCCGCCGATCCCCTATAAGAATCTGTACCCAGCCCCTTGCCTGCCGCCACGTTCTCCAGCCAGAGGACCAAGGCACCGCCTTTCGGACACAGCTAGCTAGGCACCGCACGTACACCCGCATCCATCAAGCCTAAGAAGATACCTTTCCGAGCCCTTACGACTCGGGAACCCAGGAGTACTTGTGCGCTAACCGCCGTGGTCGCCATGGCAAGACCACCCTTGGATAACGCTGTGTTCCGGCCAAGCCAGGCAAGAATCAGCCAACGGACCATCACCATCATGCTCTTTGTCACATCCTCAGTTGTGAGGATCCATGATCACATGTATTTGCGCCAGGATTACGCAAAAATACGCAAAATTAAACACAGAATTGATATAAAAAACTATACTTTTATTGCTAATGAGAAAACATGATACAAGGTTCAGGTTTACGTGACTCGGCCATAGGCCTAAGTGCCTAATATTATAAACCTATCAGAGATCCTACGCAGCAACCTATATTAGGGCTCCATTCCTACAGGCAAGTTTGGAGTGCTGACAAACCCTAGACTTCTTCCTATATCACGTTCCTATAACTTGATCAAAGCACCTTCAAATAGCTCCTTCAACTCCGTCTTTAGGTGTACTCCTTGTGGTTCCATTCTTGTGTAGTCCTTCATAGCTTAATCCTTGGATACACTCCTGCAGCTAGAAATAGAGGGGTGAGGATTTTCGTACTCATCAAGTCCCAACCGAAAGATAGAGGGTTACCATTAGGGTTGGGTCCTAGTAGAGTTGAATTACTCGCACTAGTTCCCGTGTTAGTTATTAGTTATCTAGTTCTCAAGTTAACAGGTCACATACCAGATTATCTTAAAAGTGTGTATGTAATCATACTTTCGATTGGACCACTGTTTCCTACAATGAATTCTTAAAAAATAAGATCCCACTTGGTATAATTAGAAAAGAATAATTTTATATATATTATAAAATATTATAAATACATCACAAAAACATCATATTAACACTAAACGAACATCACAACATATTAAATAGAACATCATATGTATACTGAAGTGAACATCACACATATTATTATGGAAATTAGAATGAAACAATAAAACTAGTGAAGTAGCAAAATAGAGTAAAATAAACTGTTCAAAACACGACCCCCGCATGAATATATTTCGATGCAATTTCTTTTAATGAATATTTATTTCATAATAAATCTACATTTAAAAATAATCGTTGAACATCTATAGATAGACCGTAGAACATCACTTATATAATAACTAGTAGGATTTGCCGTGTGTTGAGGAATATAAATTGATTAGATGTTAAACACTAAAAAACGTTTGGAGACGATCCCACGTGTTGCCAGAGGATTTGCATGGATTATCATTGTATAGGAATGTGCACGATATATAGAGAAATTAAAAAAATACAAAATGTATCTTATCCGCAAGTTGCAAGTGCTATATATCGGAAAACTATTTAGCCCGCATAAATAAAAAGAAAACAAACAGGAAATGCCAAACACAATCTCATGAATGCAACACGCTTAAATCTGGGCACCCTTATCCTCCCAATCTATAGAAAACGGAAAATAAAAATATTATTATTCCCACGATCAAAGACACGGGATGCTGCAGGACAGGAGGGCGTCAGCGATGGCCTGCAAGAGAGCTGCTCATGGACTCCAGACACACCAGGTGGAGAATGAATCATGTCCGAGTCCGAGCACCTCGCTGCACCTCCATTCTATCCATCTACGACAACTCTCCGAGAACAGGACATGACATCGTGTTGTGCACCATGTTCATGCTGGTGGTGACCTGCCGGCAGGCTTCGCCCAGGCCGCAAAAGGGGCACCCTCCACACTAGCGGTGGCGCGCGCTGGTTGCGAGGAACCGAGCAGAGGTGAAGTCGTGAAATGTGACATGGAGGGGCTGGACGCTAGAGAAAAACAATCCATTTTATAGGCAGGAATGCAGAAGTACTATGAATAATGAGTTAATGACAGGAGATGAAACGAAGTGAATGAGGCATAACAAGCGCTAGGAAGGCAGCTATTTTTAGGAGGGATGGTTGGAGTTGCTCTAAGTAGTCCATCAAAGCTAACCCAGATCGACCCGACCAGAAACTCACTTTTGCTCCATAGTTTCTGACTGAACGAAGTTTTTTATACATACAGAAGGTCTCCCCTGCGTTCGTATTTCAAAAAGCAAAACCATCGAGTTCAGAATCTTTCATTACAATACTCAGAAAAGGTTTGGTGCTCACGCGCAAAAGCACAAAAGCAAACACGAGCCCCATTACAGTACTCACCCGCATGAGATTCATTCCTGGCATCTACTAAAGACCACCCAACGGATCCAACTGTAATGACGGAGCCGTTGTGAGTTCCTACTTCCAGCTTGTACACCAGTTCATCCAGGACAGAATCAAGACTTGTATGGAAAGCTGCTGCAACAAGAGAAATCGAAGCATCCTGCTTGACCTCCTATTAGACGTCAAAATACAAAACCATAAGACTGTGGGCATGATTGGATCATGGACTAAAAAAGTCCCTTTTAATTAGTCTCTACCAAACCAAACAGGATGAGACTTTTTACTATTTTTAGTTAAAAGTCCCTAGAAGACCCTTACAGAGAGTCTTTTTTTAAAAAAAAGTCCCAAAGACTAAAAAGTCCTAGGACTTCTAAACCAAACACCCCTGTGTTTGGGAGGCTTCATTGGTAACACAAGTTTGTACCTGACCAACATTATTCTGCATTGAAATCAGGCATTCTGATGAAACATCAGGAAACAATTTCTAGGGAAAAATAAAAAGGAGAAGAAATTAACGAACGACAACTATAACCTTAACTTACATGAAAACGACCAAGCCAGAGGAGATTATGCAACTGGAGCCATTAGCTTCTACGTCATCTATACCTTTCAAAAATCAAAATAACTCGTGAAACCATCTGCAAAAAATAAACCATGCATACACCTGAACTTAAAAAACAAACTGATGCAGCTAAATGCCATTTCTATGAATGATTCTGGCAATTATTATTCTGCAATAAGACTATTCTAACTAGCCTTGAAACACAAAGTCATGCAGACAGGATTGCAGTATCTGTCTTGCTGTCATTGTCTCGTAACTAATACATCGCCAGTCTAGAATTAAGGAATAAGAAAAATCGAATGGTTTTGAGGCCCAAACCGAAATCAGCCGCCCGCAGTTTTGAGGCCAAAAATGTCAAACCTACTGGAATTGTGTGGTTGCTTCGCCTTCTCTGTGATGCTGACACATGTCCCTCTCGTCATCGACTGTCCGACTACCAAGTGCTCTTGACTTGACCTACTCATCATCTTGACTTCAGTCAACACCTACCTCCTGCATCACTACTTGCATGTACACTTGCTTGTTGATGTACCTAAGTGCTAGCCATCCACAACCCCTTCTGGGGCCCTTGGTCCCTCAGTCTAAGCCTTGGTGTCTCCCCTCCAATGCTCCCGGTCTATCGGGCTAAGCATGGACTTCTCGCTTGGTCTTCTCTATTACTGTTGACCATCATAATATGCTCAACATCTGCACATCTACAAACCAAGAGATATGTTACACACGCTGTCACGCGCTCACACCTTGATTAGCCAAAGCTCTGATCATCTTCTTGACGATCATTCATCACTCACAATATGGACACATATCAATCATGTGTTCTCAAATATGCTCTTACATTAGTGCCCCGTAAACAGCTAGTGTTATTGGCTTGAAGAACAAAAGTTTCCTTGTCCTTCACTATATTAAAGACTTAGTTTTCACATTGGAGTCATACCAGAACCACCATAAACTAATCGATCGATCAATGTCTGGCCAACTGGAGAGCAACATGCCATATATCTTGTCGTGAATCAACATCAATGGTCAGAAAAACACATGAAAACAAGCAGATCATGCAAGCAAAGGCGGGGGGTACATCCAACAGAATATATATTCATAATAGAAGGACAACCATAAGGTTCCACCTTTCCACGAAATTAGTAAGTCTATTAGTAGGTTTGGTAACAAACTAGCGGGAAAGATGAAAAAGACAACATAACTGCTAGTTAATAGTTGTACTATCTAAGACATGTACACACCTAGAACAGGTCAGAAAGATATTTCTGTATGCTAACATATGTATATATACAGAAGATAATTTCTGTCTCAAGCATGCAGTACTAGCAGCTTTTTAATTAGAAACCAGGACTGCAACCTCAAGAACCAAATAGGATTATGTTAACCTTGTGACCACTCATAGTCTGAGCATCAGGTAAGCATTCTTAACTGCAGTAATAGTAATCTTGACCCTGTCTCTGATATATTGTTTTGTTGGTAGTTTCTTCCCTACAATTTACTAATTTCTTGGCAATGAACCCTCTCTCCGTCTCGGCTGCAAGGTAGAGTACCTTCATTTAATATCTAATACTCTTATATGAAATGGAAATATTGATTAGTTTGCACCAATGTCATGGAGGCAAATTAACCCATCTAATCTCGTTTTCTATTTCCATGTCCTTCTTCAATGACAGAAAATGGTTGCATGTGTATAAGTAATACAGACCCCAATGTGATGCAGTGTTAGATTATGGCAACAGTGGTCCAGCAATAGATACCACTTCAATATTTTTCCGTGTTGTGATGATGATGGAGTATTCCATTCAAATTATGAGATGTATTGGGCTATATATTTCATGAAACCTTATGTTTACTTGAGGCCGGGTTACTGAACTTTTGGACCACTGAAACTGTTTCATCCTTTTATCTCTTTGAATGTAATTCATGTGCCTTTTGGAGCATAAAAATCCTAAAATTACAGTGCGCTGTTTCAACTGGATTTCTGGTCGCTACACAACTCTAATAATTACGAAACAAATTTTATCTCTTTGAATGTAATTCATGTGTTCTCCTCTTGTTGAGGTGTGAGTCTAAGTGCTCTTGTATCCTTTTGGCTATGTATATTATAGAGGCCAGATTAATGAATCCATTATCAAAAAAACAAAATGAGTCACATAATTAAGCGGGTCATATAATATATAGAAGAGAGATAGCGAAAGCAAACTGGTTTATCTATAAATGTTGAGGGGTACACAGCTGGAGTACATACCTCAATCTGCGCACCAACACAAACCTGAATCCTTCACCCGAGAGACACGTCAATGGTGGGAACAATCTTTCAGTAAGGTAGGAACATCATCCGTTCTAGCATTTTTCTTCCCTGATTGAAATGTAAAGTACTTGTGAAGCTGCGGGAACCATGTAAGTTTTTCTGTTGGCAGAAAATGCATACAACTATTCAGTTCAACCTCCAATCCCTGGTGACCTTAAAAACGCCCCGGATTTCTGAGTGAAACTTTTGTAAACACATTTTCTCCTGACGCTGTTCTACAGGAGCCCAGCTGTCCTTAACATTGACAAGCAACTGAAAATAAGTTGGAGTGGTGGATAATATCATAACATACACCAGTGAGATAATGGCTTTCTCTAGAATTGTGCAATGGTGGGAAGAGTGGCAGCTGCGCATCCTTGCCTTGGGCAGCCTCGGGGTTCAGTGCTACCTTGCATTTTTTTCCAGTTCCCGTAAGAAACATATACGGCCCTTGTTCAGATTTAGCATATGGCTTGCGTACCTAGGCGGAGACGCTCTAGTGATTTATGCCCTCGCCACACTCTTTAATCGCAATAAAAATGTACATCACCAGCTTGTAAATGGCAGCCATAACCTAGAGGTGTTATGGGCACCTATCTTGCTTAGGCACCTCGGTGGGCAGATCAACATATCAGCCTATAACATTGAAGACAATGAACTATGGATACGCCACTTTCTAACTGCCATGTCTCAGGTCAGAAGAGTCTTATGTCAGATTTTGCAAATATAGTACACATAGGGATGCTACAACTATGTATACCCACACCTCTAATTTTCTTTGAATGGGTTCCTCAGGTCACAGTGGCCGCCTACGCATTTTGCAAGTCATGGTCATTCTCGGCTGACAAGAGGTTACTAGTTGCAGCAATTCTGTTATTCATCCATGGTGTTCTCAGATGCTTTGATAAGCCTTCGGCACTCAGGAGGGCTAGCTTTAATAGCATAGTCTCCAAATTCCGCCCTTCCCCAAGGACTGAAACTACAAAAAGGGAAGTTGGACTTGAAGAGTACATACAAGAAGCAAGGGATTTTGTGCAACGCAACCAAGATCCCCCAAGATTGGAGTTTGATGAACGAGAAATACGCTTGAAGCAACTCTCTATACCAGACAAGCTATTTGTAAACTATGCATATGACTATCATGACCGCCTGGCTAACATGAAATCCTTCTGGTTACTCGACAAGGAAACCACTTATGAGGCTCTAAGTGAAGGCCTTTCCAAAACTTTTGATCTTATCTATAGCAAGGAATTTCATAATAATGATAACAATAGATGTACATCTGACTGTAGTAATGCTAATGGCTGTCCTGGCCTTATTATGATGTTCCTTTATCCACTGTTGCCGATCGTGCCCATCGGCCTCTTCCACGCCAGCCATAAAGAAGCTTACAGGGAAGCGATATCAAGGTTACATTTTTATTATTGTACATCACATACTTTTTGGAGATTTTTTCCTACATTTCAATGGAGATATTTACCAATGAATGGTCTGATGGGGTTGCCCAACATGACCTAATCAAATTCTTAGCTTGTAATAGAAGGTACACAAGGCTAATGGGCATTGCAGAGTTCTTTCAATGCAAAGGTTTGGTTAACACATATATTGGCTCGAAGCCTTGCAACTCCTCCATAGATATTACAATGTCAGTTCGTGAACATGTTAAGGCCGGATGGATGAGTCATATAACAGATATTGAAAGTTATTGGAGGTTCAGCGACAGCAGAGGCCAGTGGGCACTAGAGCACAACAGAAGTGAAGATATCCTTCAGGGGAGTATAGAGAAGCCCTTCGACGAGAGCATCATTCTCTGGCATGTGGCAACAGATTTTTGCTTCTATCATAAGGGCACAACTGATGATTCTGAATGTCCCAGGATGTGTAGAGAAATCTCCAACTACATGATGCATCTATTGTTTTCTAATTCAGATATGTTGTTGCTTGGCAGCAGAAGTAATTTGTTCACTGTTGCCTACAACGAACTTGAGACCATCCTCCGTGGTGAAGATGTACAGCAGATGGACGAAAGAGCACTTGCACTAATGATATTTAACAAGGCAGAGTCAGTTGAAGGTTTTATTCAAGATTCATGTGTTCTAGCTCAAGTGTTGATGCGATTAGGTGATGAGAAGATGTTGGAAATAATCAAAGACGTGTGGATTGAGATGCTCTGCTTTTCTGCTAGTAGGTGCAGGGGTTACCTGCATGCCAAGAGCCTGGGCTCCGGTGGGGAGTACCTCTCCTATGTATCACTCCTGATGTCACATGCAGGGCTGGAGACATATGCGGAGAGGCAACAAAGGGTGCAGCTTCGGCTTCCCAGAGAGCAGAGGGTGAAAATTGCAAATCAGAGAATACAAGAAGCTGTCAACCACCAAGTTACCACTCTATTGGCCTCTCAAGTCAATGGGCAACAAGAGCAAGAAGAGTGTGTTGCTTCTACATCGTCTTCACAAGTTGAATGCATTGCCCCTGCCCCTGCCCCTGCGATCAAGATTGTTGTGTCACCATAAGAGCAATGTGATGTCTTCTCTATTTGTATATTCCTATCACCATTCCATGTCTGTTCATTTTGTTTCAGATCTCAATATACCGTTCTTGATTTGAGTCAGTTGTTAGTGATTGTTTTCTTAGTTTGCTATTCAAAATATGAAATGAGGACTTTTAGGTGTCCTTTTGGATGTATCATAATCAATAATCAAACTGAAACCAATGTGTTGAGATTTTAACATTATGCTCCAGCGCCAAGTCTCTTGTTTGCCTCCGACTTATGGCATCCCATGGTTGCTGCAGCTACCAAGTCCAACCTGCTACATCTGGACGCATGTCATTCTCAGGTCAGTGTGTTCATTACCTTGCTCCATAGTTTCTGCCTGAATGAAGTCCTGTATGGAAAGATGCTGCAACGAGAGCAATCAAAGCACCCTGCTTGACCTCCTTTATCTTGAACGTCAGTACAAACCATAAGGCAATCTTGGCATAGTTCTGCAATGAAAATCAGACAGTCTGATAAAACATCAGGAAACAATAAAGCATAGATGGCACTAAGAGGAGTGGCAGACTATGGAAGTCACCAACGATAATTTCCAGGAAAACAGAGAAGAAATTAACGTACTAGCAACTATAACCTAACAAACATATCTTGCAAAACCAACGGTGCAAGAAGTCAACATCATAAATGAAAAACAGAGGAGATAATTATGCAAATACCTGATGCGATGGCACCTATCATCTAGGAGTACATATTTTAAAATAAGTCATGAAAGTGTCTGAAAGGAAATAAACCATGCATACACCTGAACTAAAAAAACGAACTGATGTAGCTAGTTGTCATTTATAGGAAAGATTCTAGCAATTGCCACTCTCTAAAAGACAAACAAAATCAATGCAGACAGGATGGTAGTATCTATCTTGTTGTCGTTGTCTCAGTAACTAATTTATGTTGCCTGGAATACATACGGAGATGGAGACGTTCTTATATATGGGAGGGAGGAAATTACCAGAGAATTGAAAATTTGAAAAATTCTAATCTAGTATTTGAAGAATTAGAAAAATGCTCGTCAACAACCAGTGTTATTGGCTTGGAGGATGAAAGTTTCCATGTGCTTCATTTTATTCAAGACTTAGGTTTCACACTGAAGGGATATCGGAACAACTGAATGTTAATCAATGTCTGGCCAACTGGACAGCAACATGCCATCTGCCTGGCATGAGTCAATATCATTGATCAGAAGAACACATAAAAACAAACAGGTCATGCAAACATAGGCCTGGCACGTCCTATCATCTAACTATACATAAAGCACACCATAAAGTTCCAACGAAATTATAGTATAGTAAGTCTATTAGCAGGTTTAGGAACCATCTAAGCAGGAAAGACAACATAACCATTAGTTATTAGTACAAAAGAGTAACATCAACTGTAAGACATGTACACACCAGAACCTGCCAGCAAGATCTCACATCCTGAGCCAATGAGAATCAGCCAATAATTATTTTAAAATTCTAATGACATAATAAAACCAAGTCTTGTATGCCAACATAGAAGATAATTTCCGTCTCAGGCACGCAGTACTAACAGCTTTCTAATTACAAACCACAAACCAGAGTACAATGTTGCATTGGGAAACTATGTAAAAAATTTGTAGTATAATGTTATGTACCATATATATACACATGGAGAAATGCATAGATGCAACAAACATGGTTGACCTATCAGGCGCTGTTGATTGGTGGAATGAATGGCAGCTGCGTGTCCTTGCTCTGGGCAGCCTCAGCGCCAGTACCTCCTCGCGATTCTCGGTAGGAAGCGTAAGTCTCGTATCCCAGCCTGGTGGAGATTCTCAATCTGGTTCTCATACCTGGCGACGGACGCTTTGGCAATATACGCCCGCTGCACTCTTCAATCGCCGAAACAGGTTGCATTCCAATCCCGTGTCGCATGGTGACAACCACTTGGAGATGTTGTGGGCTCCTATCCTCTTGATGCACATAGGAGGACATGTCATCATCACTGCCTACAACATCGAAGACAACGAGCTGTGGAAGCGGCATGTCCTTACCGTGGTGGCCCAGGTGGGAATGATCGAAAACTGCATCTGCTGTTTTAAAGTATGCAAACCTAGTACATGTTGAAGCTTATGCTAGGTGCTGTTTCAGCCATTGACATTTGCCAGCATGCCAATTCATTATATTTGTTCCTTGAGTGCATGTCTAATCTCCAATATTCATGGCCAAGTCCTCTCCTCAGTCTTCACTCAACTTGTGTCAGGTCACGGTGGCCCTTTATGTGTTCATCAAGGCATGGTCATCAAGCAGTAAAAGGATATGTGCTGCAGCAATTTGTATTCTCATACTGGCCACTATCAGGTGCCTGGAGAAGCCCTGGGCTTTCAGAAGAGCCAGCTTCAACAACCTGATTACCTCCTTCGACCGTGCTTCAAGGACGACACCATCAATCGTGGATCAGATGAGTCTACAAACTTACATACAAGAAGCAAGGAACATTGTTCAGGAGAACAATCCTCCTCCAGAGCTAAGGAACATTGTTCAGGAGAATAATCCTCCTCCAGAGCAAGAATCTTCTCGGCAGTCAGTGCCCCTACTACTTCGACTGCCAACCCTCCATCACCAAAGTACATGGCAACCTATTCGTGGACCTGGCACACCCTTATCAAGAACGCCTAGATCACCTTCGATCCTTTTGGCTGCTTGATGAAGGCGTGTTTTATTCTTCCATAGAACAGGGGCTCTCAAACATGTTCAATTGTCTCTACACCAAAGATGTTCAGGGGTTTCTGTCACATTCTTTCTTTGGGACCATATTTGTGGCAGCTGTATGCTATGCCCTCCCTGGTTGGCCCACTACCTATCATAAGCTGCTTGAGGAAGGTTACAGCAAGAGCTATGTCCTCATCACGTCATTTCTGCTGTATGGTACTCTTTTTCTGGACATTTTTCACAGCATCACAACAGCACGTCTGCTCACAAGTTGGGAAGCCACGGTTTCCCAGCATAATGTTATTTCATTCTTCACCCGCAGCAGAAGGCAGACCTGGCTGGTGCGCATCGCTGCCAGGTGGTTGTGCCAGGACTGGATGGACCAATATTGGTGCTTGGAGCCCTGTGACTCCAGCTCCATTAGGGCCCTTACTGAATTAATCAGAAGCTGTGTGAAGACACGGTGGACAGACCATGTAACAGACGCTGAAAGCTACAGGAAGGTGAATGATGCCAATGGAAATTGGACACTTGACTGTGAGGGGTGCAAGCAGATGCTGGAATGGAGCCTGGAGAATCCATTCGATGAGAACATCCTCATCTGGCATATGGCCACAGATTTCTGTCTACACCATGCCATGGACACACCTGATGATGCGCATTCTGTCAGTAGGAGTCGGTGCAGAGAAATCTCCAACTACATGATGCACCTGCTATTTGCTAATCCTGAGATGCTGATGCCAGGCAGCAGGAAGAATCTTCTCACAGCTGTCAATGTTAGAATGTAATTATGACAGCCCATATTGGGCCTGGCCCATTGGCCTTGTATATTGTAACCCTAGCCTTTTAGGCTATATAATGAAGGTCACCCCCGATTAGGGGTGTGCGGTGTTTCTACATGGTATCGAGCAATTACCGATCCTTTCCTCGTCTTCCGCCGCCCCTTCCATCGCGCCTCGCGGCGTCCCTTCCCTAGCACGCACGCGCCACCGCACCTCCAGGCCGCCTCGCGCCGCCCGGATCTCCGGGCAGCGCCGCGCAGTCGCCTCCGAGCTGCATCGCGGTCGCGATTCCGCCCGGCCGCCGCCCCCGCCCCGCCCGCGCCGTCCAGGTCGCGCCGCGCCTCTCCCCCGTCATGATGTCTTCCACGCCGCTCCCGGCCACGCCCGGCGCCCGGGCCCGCACCACCGGGCGCCGGTGATGGTGTCGCACCAGCCTCGCTTTCTTTCCCGCGACGCCGCCAACGCCAAGCAAAGACGCATCGACGAGCCGAGCCCGGGCGCGCCCAACTTCCAAGTGGAAGGCCTTCTTCACCGCTCTCGCGGGAAGTATGGTCTCTCGCCACGCCAACGCACGATGGGCTGCGCGCCCCGACTCCGCGGACGCAGCCCGACGCATCGCGTTCGCGGCCGATGTACAACTCCGCCGAAGACGCCGCCTCGACCGCCATGGAGCCGGCACCAGACGCCGCTGCACGCCGCCATCGAGGGGCTGTTCAGCGAACAAGGAGTCTCGCATTTGCCGCCCTCGAGCAGAGTTCCACAACCCGGTCCCCGCGGCGACCTCTCCGCCGACGCCACGCCAAGCCTGAACAAGCGCACCGCCACTCAAGGCCGGAGGTCGGCCACACCGCCTCGCCCGCACACCGGTGGGCTGAACCTTCGCGGCGCCTCAACCCTCGCCGCCACCACGGCCGACATCATCGCCAACACCGTGTCGTTGCTCGACTTCACGGCCGCCACCAACATGCCCGCGTCATGAACTCCGCCGCCGAAAGCACCGTAGGAGGCCTCAGATCGGCCCTCCCCCTCTCTCGCCTCCTCCCCGCACTCCTCCCGTTTGCCGCTCCACCCCCTCTCCTCCACCAATGGGGCGGCAGTGGGAAAGGGCAAGGGCAAAGGAGGTCGCGGTGGCGCCGGCAACTGGTGGCAACAAGCAAAGAACAACGGCGGTCGGCGAATCAAAGAAGACGGCGTATGGACGCCAGAGCCCCGCCGGCCGGCCCTTTGGTTTTGCTACAACCCTTGGGCAGACATGGCCTCCCGGGGTCAAGTGGCCCCCCAAGCCCGGCCAGATGGACGCGCTCCACCTCCACAAAGCAGAAACACACCGCCTTTGGCGCCACCGCAGTTCTCCGCCGCGTGCCTCCTCCAGGGAATTTGGAATCCGGCGGGGCTGATCGCGCCCTCAACCCGGATGGCGGTTGGGACCACCCCCAGGTTGTGGACGGTGGAGCGACATCCCACATGTCCTCCAACGGACGGTATACTTCTCTCCCGTCTCCCGTCACCACCATCTTCCATTGTGGTTGGTAGCGGGCAATCCATTCTATTTCCGTAGCCGTGGCACTTCCTCTTTTACATATAGGCGATCGTCCTTTCATCTTGATAATGTTCTTGTCGCTCCTCGGCTTACTCGTAATTTGCTCTCTGTTAGGCGACTTACTCGCGACAATAAGCTGTTCTATTGAGTTTGACGCTTACGGTTTTTCAATTGGGATCTCGGACCAAGGCGGTCCTCCGCCGATTGCAATAGCAATGGGGACCTCTACACCATTCCGCATCGCATGCCTCCTCGTTGCCATGTCGGTTTGTCGTCTCCCGGGCTTTGGCATTCTCGTCTCGGTCATCCGGCCCGGCGACCGTCCACACTCTTAATAAGCTTTCCGGTTATCCAATGTAATAAAGCGGCTCGCCACATCTGTCATGCACGCGGCTAGGCAAGCACGCTAGGCTGCCATTTGCTAGTTCGGTTTCTAGTACTTGAGCACCATTTGAACTCATTCATTGCGATGTCCGGACCTCTCGATTTTGAGTATATCGGCTATAAATATTATCTTGTGCTAGTTGATGATTTTACTCATTATTGTTGGACTTTTCCTTTGCGCCATAAATCTGATGTTCATGAGCATATTGTCCGGTTTCTTGCTTACGCTCACACGGTTTAGCTATCTGGCGATTAAGCTTGTTTTTTCAAAGCGGATAATGGCACCGAGTTCGTCAACAATGCCCTTTGCTACCTTCTTGGCTGGCCGCGGCATCCTTCTTCGCACCTCGTGCCCCTACACATCCGCCCGAGCGGCAAGGCTGAGCGCATGCCATTACCACTGAACAATGCTTTGTTCGGGACGCCGATTCATGCCGCCATGCCTCCCCCTTCAACGGGCGAGGCACTTTCCACCGCCCGTGTTTCTCCCGAACCGGCGGCCTTCATCGTCCATCCATAACGGTATTCCCTATCATCTCCTTTTCCGCAAGATGCGGATTACTCACTCCTTCAGTTTTTGGTTGCTGTGCTATCCGAACCTTAGTGCCACGACCCCCACAAATTGTCTCCTCGCTCGCCGGCGTGTGTCTTCCTTGGTTACCCTCCTTCCCGGAAGGGCTACCGTTGTCTTGATCTTTCCACTCGCAAGATCATCATCTCTCGCCACGTTGTTTTCGATGAGACTCACTTTCCGTTTGCGGCTTCAAGCCCCAACCGGATTCGTTTGACTTTTACATTCTACAGGACATACTTACCGCGCTGCCCGTCTACCTCGGGACGCTCGGCACCGCGCGGGCCTCGGTCGTGCCGGCTTCTTCCACCGGGGGCGGCGCGGCGACCGTCGGCTGGACCCGGCCATCACGTACACGCGGTGCGGCCCTACTGACCGCCTCAGCGGCCAGCCGGCAGACCAGTGTCTTCGGCTCACCACGGCACCGCGCCGGGCGTCTGGCGCCGGGCCCTCGGCGTTCGGCCTCCACCGGCGGCGCCCGCCTCCGGCCCCGGCCTCCACGGCCGCGGCCGGAGGTTCTACCGGCTCACGCCGGCCGAGGTGCCCGTGACTTCGGCACCTCGGCGCCTCCCGCGCGGCGCACGTTCGTTCAGACGGGCTCCTTTGCCACCGCCCATCTGGCGGCACGGCTTCACCGCGACCCGACCCCGGCGTCACCACCGCTGGCAACACTCACCGCGCTTCGCCCGATGCTGGTGGCGTCGGCGGCGATGGTCGACGAATACAAGGCGCTCGTTGACAATGGCACTGGCGTCTTGTCCCTCGATCGCCTCGTGCCAACGTCATCACCGGCAAGTGGGTCTTCAAGCACAAGTTTCGTGGCCGATGGTTCCCGGCTCGTCATAAGGCCAGGTGGGTCGTCCCGTGGCTTCTCGGCTGATGCGGCATCGACCACGACGAGGCGTTCAGCCGGTTGTCAAACCGGCCACCATACTGAGCTGTTCTCGGCATTGCCGCTTCCTCGCCGGCGATCCATCATTTGGCGGGCGTGAAGAACGCCTTTCTTTCACCGGCCATCCGAGCGAGACGATCTTCGCCGGCTCGCCGCTGGTTTCGTCGACCGGCCGCTCCCGACCCGCGTCTGTCTCCGCAAAAGTCCTTATATGGGCTCAGCGGGCACCCGGCGTGGCACCGGCGCTCTCGGCTTCGTTGCGGCTCGGCTTCACCGTCGATCCGACACGTCTCTCTTTGTCTACAAAAAGGGAGCCGCGCGCCGCCCACGGTCGCCCTCGCCGACGACATCATTCCGACGACCTCGTCGACTCGGCTTCTTCGTCGCCGCATCACCGAGCTCCTTCACTCGAGTTCGCCATGACGGATCTCGGGGATCTCCACCATTTCTCGGGATCTCGTCACGCGTTCCTCGGCGGCCTTTTCCTCTCTGGCGCCGACGGTATCTTTGCGGATCCGCTCCAGCGTGCGGCATGGCGAAAGTGTCACTTTACGGCGACTCGCTGACACTCATGCCAAGTCGCCTGGCCGACGGCCGGCGCCTCCCGTGGCGAGACGCCACTCGGTCACCGCAGCCTCGCCGGTGCTCCACGCACCACGCCGACTTCGTCCGGACCTCGCCTATGCGTCCGGCGGGTGTGCCTCTTCATGCACGACCGCGAGAGCCTCATCTTCGCGATGCTCAAGCGTGTCTGCGATATGTCAAGGGCACCCTCTCCACCGGGCTCCACATCGGCGACCGGGCAAAGATCACCCGGCTTGACCGCCTACTCCGATGCTGATTGGGCGGGCTGTCCAGACTCTCGGCGCTCCACTTCAGGGTACTGTGTCTTCCTCGGCGACAACTTGGTCTCTTGGTCCTCCAAACGACAGACTACGGTCTCTCGTTCGAGTGCGGAGGCTGAGTATCGTCGGCCGGGCGCATCCGTGGCCGAGACCTGTTTGGCTTCGTCGGTTGCTCCGGGAGCTCCATGCACCCCTCTCTTCGCGACGATCGCCTTCTCGCGCGACAACGTCTGTCTTTGTCTATATGACCGCCAACCCCGTCCATCATCGTCGCGCACGAAGCACATTGAGATAGATATTCACTTTGTCCGTGAGAAGGTTGCCTTGGGGACAGGTTCGGGTGCTCCATGTCCCATCATCTCATCGATTCATGGACATCATGACCAAAGGGTTACGTATGTTGTTTATCGACTTTAGGTCCGATCTATGTGTTCGTGACACTCCCGTTTAGACCGAGGGAGGGTGTTAGAATGTAATTATGACAGCCCATATTGGGCCTGGCCCATTGGCCTTGTATATTGTAACCCTAGCCTTTTAGGCTATATAATGAAGGTCACCCCGATTAGGGTGTGCGGTGTTTCTACGATCCAACAAGGAACTCGATGACATGTTCAAGAACGAGGATCTACCGGTGGATAGAGAGCAAGTTATGAAGGCAATCCTTGGTAAGGTGAGAGCGAGGTCTCCAAGAGGTTTTGTTGACTATGCTTGGTCACTTGCTCAAAGCTTGATGGGTTTTAGGTAGCGGAGAAGATGTGGAGGGTGATCCAAGGTGTGTGGGTTGAGATCTTTTTTTCTCGCCAATAGAAGCCGAGGGTACTTGCACGCCAAGAGCCTTGGCTCGGTGGCGAGTTCCTCTCCTACATCCGCTCCCGTGGGCACATGCGGGGGATGGAGACATTCTCGGAGAGGCTCCAGAGAGGAGGCGCATTGTCGGAGCCAAGGAGATAATGATTCAGCCCATCGTCCCTCCCAATGCACAAACCCTATTGAGGCAGAGAATGCTTCGCGGGTTCATCGGCTTCGAAAGGAAAGGAACCCGTGAAGGAAGCGGAGGATGATTCGGTTCTATCGGGCCGGAGCCCGAGCCCCGTGAAGGAAGAGGATAATTCGCCAATGCCGCATCATCTTCCAAAGGCATGGCGACCGTAATGCAAGAAGATGATGCTACTACCACTCAATTGGCTTCCAAACATGACACTGCTTGTGAGATCGAAATTGTTGTTGACTCACCGCCAAAACATGAGGTCCACACTCCACACTAGCTAATGGCGGGTACACTTGTCGATGCTTTTCCTCACCACTCTTGTTGTAGTAGTGAGTTCTTAAAGTTATGTGATCTATTTTGCTTTGATGTTAACAAAGTGTACACACTTGTCTATAAATGTCCATGTTCTGATCATTCTGTTAAGGCGTGCCTTCTATTAAAGATTTCAATAATTAAATGTGCAGTTTCAGGTTTGGGACCCCAAAGGCCCAAAGCTTTTTTTGTTTTGGGAGCCCAAGAGTTTTGGTTTCGTTACTAATTGTAAATATCAATGAATGTGAATTGGTCAGCAATTTGAGAGGGGAAGAAACACGAGAAGTGGGCATTCGAGGTCAACAGTCATCTAAAGTTGAAAAAGAGAGATAGTAGGGTTGAACTTGGAAAGCAAGGCCAAGGGCTGGCCAAAGTGATGGATGCACACACCGTGTGAGGTTCCATTCCAGCACAGGATCTGCTCAGGGAACATGCCAAAGACTCCTTGATCCTGGCTTGTTGCAACTGCAGTCAAATGGCGCCCACATCTTGTTGAGGAGAGAATCCCCTATGTAACACTAGAAGATGAGTAATTCTATCTATAGCCCTGAAAGATAAATCATAAATCATATTGTCTTATTATGCATCAACTTTTTTTTTCTGAAAGGAAATTATGCATCAACTTTAACATTTATTCTGTTTAAAAAAGATCTGCCATGTATATATTGCATCACTATTAGTTTGGTGGTGAAGTGGCATATTTTCCCTTTTGTCAAACTTGGCTCCCCTTTGGTATACAGGATGCAGTACAAGCAGACTTTGTTTCAGATCAATGGAAGAATGGAAAGGCATGCAGAAAAAGCACATGACTTTCACCAATTTCATAAATACAAACACTGAAAGAGTAATCATCTTCTATAATCCACAGTGACAGGATTTTCCAAGTAATTACTCTAAGAAATTCTGCTACTTCAGGGATTATGCAGATAAGGCACTCCTTTAATCAGGAGAACACAAAAAAAGAGAAGAACAAGGGGACAGCAGACAGCTAGAGATACACAAACAATAATCTCAGCATACGATACTTGTTCATGTAAGGATACTAACTCTGAAGCCGACGTTGAATTGATATGCTGGATGCCTTTCAGTTGTGTTGTGCCGCAGGTGTCTGTGTGTGTGTGAGAGAGAGATCTTCGGGCTGTTGAAGCGTTTGATCTCAACCCATCAGGCTTCTTGTGACCATGTCATCTAGGATCTATCCGGACTATTAGTGCGTCCCAATGTGTCATAGATGTTGACTAGCTACTGTATTGTTCAGGATATAGATTCAAGCATTTCAGAACTTACCGCAACAAGGCTGAAGGTATAGGCGGTGTTCCCACGGCAGCCTGGCCGCGGCCCCGGCGCATCATATGCATGCGCGATGCATCGCACCGGCCATGGGGACGGAGCCTAGCTCCCGGCCGGCGGCCGCCTCGCACAGAGCCGACAGCCCCTTGCCTGCAGCCAATCCCCGCCCCGCCCGCCTCTGCGAAGACGCGCTCAGCGGCACCGCCGAGCCCGTGCGCCCAATTCACAGAGGTGGGGTTCTCCGCTGCGCAAAGCCACTCGCCGCCGTCGCCCGCCGCCACTGCCGTCTCCCCTGTTCGCCATGCCTTGCCTTGCCTTGCTGGACGTTGTTCTCGGCCCTCTGTTTTGGTCCCACAAGAGAAAAGGGTACTTTCGTCCTTTATTAATGAAAGGTAATCTTTTGTCACGTTAGATACTCCCTGGTTTCTAAATAAATTATTATTTTCTAGAGTTGTCTTAAGTTTCTGAAATATTTATAAGGTACAATTAATATTCAGTAAAAAAATACTTTTAAATTAAGTTTCCTAATTTGTACTAGTTACTCGTTTTTTGATTAGTTATTTTTTTTTAAAAAAAAAAAAGACTATATTAATACAACTATAGAAGTTGATTTATTTAGGAAAATCTCCTAACATGACCGAAAATTGTACCCATATATCATACTCCCTCTGTCCTAAAATGCTTTCCAAGAAACAATTTTAACTAATTATATATTTAAAAATATTAATATTTATCATACATAATTAATATCATTGGAAAGGTGTTTGAATCTAGTTTTTTAATAAATTTATTTGAAGATACAAATGTTGCACCTATTTTGTATAAATTGAGTCAACTTGTGGCACGAAAAACCGAAAAAACGACCAACATTTTTGGGACGGAGGGAGTATGCCATAAAACTTTTGACTTTTGATGGTACTAATTCTAAATTTTAGTTCTTTCCATGAAATTTTTACGGGGTTTATTGTGAGAATGTTGTTAAATGACGATGAAAATGACAAATTAGCTCATGTTTGTTAAACACACGTTTAGCTAGTTTGCTCAGATACACCTTGATGAAATACATGTGCTTTGCTATGAGATACCTAACATGTGTTTGGATCTCGCTTTCGGAAAAAAACTCTCTCATGTCAAAAAGCAGAATGCCTACCAAAAATGCATTTAATCATGTTCTCATGCATTGGATTTAAATTAATTGACTTTGGAGCTTCTTCTTCCTTTATTTGTTTCCTTCGGTTGTTATTAGCGCCTTTGGTTCTACGTTTTGAGGCAACAACGCTCTAAGCATGAATATTATAGTATACTGATGTGTATTTTATCATAAATGATTTGTAAAGCTGTAATGTGATGAGGACTTGAAGATGATGGATACCGTTGCACTGTAATTTTGTAAATGTATTGATGATTGAGTTAAAACTTACAACACACGCACATGCATGTTTATTCTCAACCATGGGTGGGATCTGCATTGTAGCAAAGTTTGTTAAGCAGTACATGCATACACAATCACACTAATAGTTACTTAATTACCTTATGCCACAAACACAACATTACACTATAATATATATTAACCAACGGACAAACTAACTAACAATTACTTGTTACCATATTGAATAAAACAACATCACATGCCATAGCATACACACAACACACACACACACAAACAAACAAACACACACATAGGCACCCAACCCAACACACACACACACACACCACAACCCGAAAGAAAAACACACATACATCAATCAATTGGCACATGGCTTGCCAATGTATTGCTCCAAGATCTCTTCAACATCAAAAGATTCTCTCGCTTAAATCAGTCATGTTTGGCCTTTTATCCACATCAAGATTAAGACAATTCTTTGCCACTACACCACAAACTTAATCAAGAACATTTGCCGGTTGCTAAAAGTTTTATTTTGCGTTGGACGGTCGGTTGCTAAATGTTTCCCACAGACTGACAGTGGCTAAAACCAAATACGGCGTTGGATTGTCCGTTGCTAAAATTATTTTGATTTTACGTTGAAGGGTCGGTCGCTATATATTAATAGTAGAGTCCGACCCCTCCGCCGCTAAACAAATTTTGCTTTGGTGCGGTCCAATTGGGCCCCTTTCGGCTGAATATTCTGGCCCAAAAGACCTTCTAAACCCTAAGGTAAAAAAGAGAGACGCAGTACACAGCCGCCTCTTCTCTGCTCTTGTGCTCCCGTTCACCCATTCACACGCGCGCCGCCTCTCTCCCGTTCCATCCGCCCACGAGCACCCGCCGGCCGCCTGCGCCGCCGGCCTGCACACGCAAGTCCTCGCAGGCGGCCAGGCCCACACCCAACTGGCGGCAAGGCCTTAGACGCCGCCCGCCGCCTGCCCCAGGACCCGCCCCTACACTGGCGATGGAAGTGGCCTTCGACGCCTACATCCACAGCGTGGATTTGGACCACCGCCGGCTTCTTCAAGGGCTCCACCCTGCCCTAGCTCACAAGGGACCCTCCAATTCAACCTCCACCTTCAGATCCAGGTGAATCCCCTCCCTTCCTTCCTCTTATTGTCTGTGTGCGTCAAGATTTGCCGACCTTGGATTCAATCTCAGTTCGAGCTGATGGTGCCTGGTGCCTGGGATTAGCTTTGGGGTAACGTATACTGGTTGGATACTGAAGCACAAGACGTGGTGCTACACGGGAGATGGCTGTTGTTCTTGCTGCTGGGTCGCAAAAATGGCCAGAAGAAATGCGCAACAAAGAGTCAGGTATCGTCAATGTTCAGAATTTCGAACCGTATCGTGTTCCTTTTGGTTGCAGTTTATGCAACTGAATGAAGAGGGATGGGGAATTGGTTAGAAGAGCCCATATCTGTATGCCCTCTTTGAAATTGAAATGCTAGGTGCTTTCAGACTAAAGATATGGGTTTATAATACCCCTTTATTTTGCTTTTACCTGCCACTAGATTTGGGTTTTGGGGGTAGAGTACAGTGCTTGGGTAAATCTGGGACAAAGGAAGCTCGGGTGGAGATTGACAGCAGTGCAAGAGACAAAGGAAGCGACTGATCCCACGACTGCGGTCACATTTTAATTAACCTGCTTGTTCTTTTTCTGAAATTTTTTATGTAATAATATGTTACTTATACAAAAAAGCTTATGGTGTATCTCTTGTGTCGGATAACAGGAAGCCAAAATTTATTGGGTAAATGCTTAGCAATGCACCACTTTGTCATGTTTCCGGCCATCTATTTGGGCCCTTTTCGCGAATCTGCAGGCCAGGCCAAAGCTAGAGGCAGTTCTGTAAGTATTCATTAATTCTGAGTATTACAAAGATTGTTCATCACTTAGCTAGTGGCAGTCTGGCAGAAGCAGCAAACATGTGCATGCAGCTCTTGTACTAAACTGAACTTCACTACTATCTACAGTTGTTGTATTGTGAGTTTTTACTTTGTGCATTGAATAAGAATGTCTCAGTTATTCATGATACATTGCCATTCATGTCAGCTAATTAGTCAAAATGTATAGTTAGTCAATTGCATAGTGTAGCCTTGGATTGCATAGTTTCTATTCATGTCCAGATACTGCTCAATGCTAAAACAGAGGTATTTTTCAGTGGTAAAATGCATAGTGTAGCCAACTGGACATGAATCAGCTCAAAATAAGGTCAATGCAATGCACTGGGTTTATTGTTTAGGTACAGCTGAAAGCTATAGCTTTAGGTTTATATTACTTCTATTTATGTTAGTATGGCTGTTGTGGGTTGTGGCAGACATATTATAGCCCAAAACCAGTTTGCATGTCCTGGTCTGACAACACTAAGGGACTACTTAATCCCCTTGTATTTCCAGAAGCCCTTCGAACAATAATGTTTTTGTACATTTGGAGATTGTTCTTATTTTCTCTAAAAGAGAACTGAACTTTGTTTTTTCTTCTCTTCACGTTGCAGGAGAACATCTCATTGAGGGGATTGGCTTGTCTACTGATCTGGAGAGCATGAGCCAATTAGTTCGAAGGTTAGTTTCAGTCAGACTGTCATACACCAGTCTTTTTTTTTCTAAGCACATGCTGCAGCTTTGCCCCCAGGTGTAATGTTTGATATGATATATTCTTCATCTATAGTCCTTTCTTTGGTATGCAGTTGTAGTTGTAGGAATGCAGGTGGAGATGAATCTTCTGATTTCTTTATTTGTGGTGGCGATTCAGTCAGTCATCTTTACCAATTTCAGTTTAGGGAATAACATAGAGATCCAAGATGTTTTTCACACTATTAGATAAACATTCATTCTACACAACCATACTTTAGAGATCCCTTGTTTATGACTTGTGCACCTTTGGAATGTATTGAGTGGACCATGAGATTAAATTTCTTAATAAGCGTTGCAGCATGTTCAGCACTTAAGTAACAACTATTACCATAATAATATAGGTAGACTGAGCTATCTGAAAACGCATTATTCTGAACTGTTCATTAAGTATTTAGAATATTACAAGAATATATGTAGAATGTGAGCTCTATGCTTGTGGATTGTTCATTAAGTATCCCAGAAAACTTAATGCATATATTTATATTATGTCATTGGTGTACAACATGGCTGTGAGTTGTGAGTTACAAAACTCATGAGAAGGCTCATGTGTAATAGGACATGTACCTATCCTATGCAAATTGAAATTACCATATGTTAGTTAATAGAATGCATATTATTACTTCACAGTGTAAGTCTATCCAGGTTTATCTTATGTCAAAGATTTATAAACATACATATTCATTCTTCCTAGAATTTACCATGTCTGTAGGTGATGGCTTGAACAATTCAACAAGGTGATTCTTTGTTGCAGTTTGTGGAGTAGAGGGACTGGGTGATTGCTTTGGAGTACAACCTGGTGGTTCTTGTTTTTTCAGACCAGTGGTTCTTGTTTTTTAGACTCCAGCTTGACTTGATGGTGCTATGGTTCTATTATTTTTGGGGCTGAAAAACCTGATGGTGCTAGCTTTTGATCAATGTTTGATCACATTTAGTTGATGGCTTTTGAACAATAGAGAAACAATGTTTGATGCCTGTATGGCTTGTATGTTGGTTTGATGTTAACATGCTAGTGACATAATTACATATGTACTCATTTGATATTTGAGAGTATGAATGATGTGGCTATTTGTATATGTCATCCAAAATCTGTACAATATAATTTCAATATTGTATTGGTCCTGTTTTATTTTTTTGTACCAATTTAGTGGAGCTCGATGGACTGTCGGTTGCTATAAGTTCAATATTGCCATGGACCATCCGTTGCTAAATGCTCTAACTGATTGTCCGTTGCTAAAGTTTTACCATTGAACAGTCCGTGGCTAAAAAGAGGGTCTGTGGCTGTATATATTTAACCACAGCTTCATTAGCATCTGCAGAGGTCCGTTGCTATATCTTTTAGCCACGGACTGAAAGTTGCTGTACCCCCCTATAGCAACGGATGGCAAGTCACTGATTAAGGGTTGTGGTGTAGTGTGCAATCTCATAAACACTATTAAGAAGTTTCAAAACTTCTGGTTTTGCAATTTCCTTATCAAATAACTCGGTTGCTTCCTTTTGACTTTTGTGAGCCTCTAGAAAGTTCCTTACCAAACTATTATTGTCAACATAAGTGGCCTTCTTCCTGCTTATGAGCTCCAAAATCACAACTCCAAAACTGTAGACATCACTTTTATCAGTTAATAGCCCGTCTCGTAGATATACCGGATCCATATAGGTCCTGTCGCCAATGACAAAATCTGTGTGCTCTTTATCTATCACAATCAACCTCGATATACCAAAGTCAGATATTTTTTGGTGTGAAGCTATCATCCAAAAGTATGTTAGCTGGTTTCACATCGCCATGTAAAATTATGTTTGTTGTTTTTTGAATGTAGATAAGCTAGACCTTCCGGCCGATTCTGCGGCAATATTTAAACGACATTCCAAAGTAATTGGAGTGCGGTTGCTTCCATGGAGAATATCGTCCAGGCTACCTTTGGGGAGAAACTCATACACAAGCATTGGTTTATCAACTTCTAGGCAACATCCTATTAGCTTCACAATGTTCTTGTGGATCACTTGTGATTGGATAATGACTTCATTGGCAAATTGATCATTTTGCACATCATCATTGCCATCAGTTGGCTTCTTTACTTCAATTGGCTTCTTTATCTGCAACTAACTGGTTGTCAAGAAAACCCTTGTAAACTTCACCAAATGCACCTCTTCCAATAAAATTACTTCGTTTCAAGATTGGATTTAGCTCCTCCTTTTTGTAAATCTTTATAATTTTTGCCTTCTCTAATGTAGGGCCACCATTTCTCTTGAAAAATTCGGTCATCTTCTTTTTCTCATTGCGAATTAGGATAATGAATACCAGTAGTGCTATGATAAAAAGACCACCTACCACACCTATGTAAAGTACAAGAAAAATTATTCTCCCATAATTTATCAATAATTCCCAAAAATAGTCAAAGAATTGTAAATAAACTGAAGCAATAATTTGAATGTTGATTAATCCAAATATGAATGCAAATTGTTTGAGAATGGATTAACGTGTAGGGAACAGGGAGATTAACGTGTTCTATTTATAGACGGATAATACTTGAAACATATATCGGCCTCTACACCAATCAAAGGATTCCACAAATGACTATGGGAAAAATTTAGGAACCAATGTTAGGGGTTGGAGCCCACGTCCAGTTCAAGTAGTCGTACATTATATACCAAGTCGGCTCTCTCTGTTAATTCAGCTTAGGTCAAGATAAAAGAAGTGGCGAAGCAGTAGCTTACTCCCTCTGTCCATGGAGTTTGATGTTTTGACTTTTGAACTTCATGTTTGATCATCCGTCTTATTTAAAATATTTATGTAAATAATAAAATAAATTAATAAATATTTAAGGTTTTTTATTGATAAAATAAGTCATAACAAAATAAATTATATTCGATGCGAAAAATTTGAATAAGGCGACTCATTGAACAAGATGGCACAGAGGGAGTAGCACATAACGACTCTTTTGATGGACACAAAATGTTGCATGTGATGTGTCTATTGCACAGTGAGAGGGAGGAGACAGAGCATGTGGCAGCAGGCACACGAGATGCATATGGTCCCGTCGTTTCTACTACCTTGCAGGGAAACGATGGGTCGGTGTCCACCTGTCCATCAAGCAGGAGGCGCACCCTATCCATTATGTTCGCCGCCGGGGTAAGACACACCCAACATGCTCATCTCCTCGGCCATTGTCGTGGTCATTTGCCGTCCGCCTCGATCGGTGGCCCACAGGCACATCCACTAAGCCTATCCACTGAACATCTAAAATTCATATCCAAATCCATATCCACATCAAATAGATAGGGTATGGATGAGAATTACTTTACCCATTAAAAACGGTAGGGTGGACCCGTTGCTAATAGGGTACAAGCTGTAGAATGTTTTTTTTTTTTTTTTTTGCTAGCATGAGTTAAATATTGATCTATAAGATTAGCTAGTGTGAGTTATCCATTAGATATGAATAACTACGGGAAGGGTATAGAATGGATAAAATACAAATGGATTTGGATATGGGCACAACGGATTTGTTCAAATGACCCTCCCTAATGGCAGACTTAACATCCACCGTGCTAGCTTCTTTCGGCTTCGTTCATTTCCATAGTAATGGCCCAAAGTGCGGCCCGATCCGCCCACAATAAAAACTTGGTCAATCGAAGCCTTTTTCTCCTCTTTTTGACCTGGAACGAAGGCGAACCTTCATAGGTTTGGACGAAACCAGCTAGAAATTAAATCTAGGCCCGAAATGAGTGGAGGAAGTGGATCCACGTTTCTTTTTTTTTTTTTTTTTTTTTTTGTCTTCCAAAAGTAGTTTGAGTGCCATAACACCCGGTATTGGTTTTGCCAAGTGCCCGAAATATTGCGCTAGGCAAGAGCCTTCGCCGTGAGAAAATTCGCCAAGCGGGCTTTGCCAAGTGCTGCAATTGGCAAATGTTTCACTGAGTGTAAATTCGTCTTTGTCAAGAACTTGAGTCCGGTAGTGGGTGGTGGGTCCAATGTGCGGTGTAGCTCAGTAGCCGCGGCCTGCGGAACATGGCCCACAATGTTGCTTGGTGCCAAGTACCTAGATGAATACCCGCGCGTTGTTCTTTGGGATTATAAATATTTTTTAGAAAATTAAAATATTTTTATCTATAGTTATATGAATGAAACTATATTACATTATTTTTGTGGACAACTAAATGTATGTTAGTGGACAAAGATAATCTATCATAATTACATATGCTAGTTGGATATAATTACAATTTTTTTTGTGTATTTTTAAGTGGATGTCTTGTATATTGAGAGAAATACTTAGTGTGGCTTATCTGGAGTAGCACTAGATACAGCTGCGTTCCACAGACACCGATGCTCAAAAACATTGTAACCACACAATGTAATCTCCTAGGTTTTTTTATGCCCCGGAGCAAAGCGACTTTTGACTTTCCCGGTCGGTGATTCCATGTGAGAATTGATTCCGGAGTGAGGTGGGGGAATTCAATAGAAAAAAAAAAAAAAAATTAGATGCCATAGCTAGCTCCTTGTATGAATGGAAATGGAACATGTATAGAAGAACGAAGTGATTTTTTTCCCCTTATCAGTGATTTTAATGAAGAATATATCTCTCCAAATACGAGTCACAGCGGACGTACCTTGGCATCCTCCTTGGATGTACGGATTCCCTTCATACCCAACCGAGCAGCTGCAGTAGTGCGCCGTTCGATTATTTTTGACCGGCCGGTTCACGCACTCGCTGTTCTCGCTTATGCAGGCAAAGTCCTTGGGGTCGGCTCGCCGGCCTCGGGACATCCACCTAAGTCGACGGTGAAGTCCGCCACGAAGGGGATGACGCCCGCTCCCACGCCGTTCCTCCGCAGGAACTCTTCGCTGTCGAGGTCCACCGACGAGAAGTTGTACCACGTCTTCTCCACGATCATGGCGTAGGAGCAGTAGACGCCGCCGTAGGGGCCGTAGCCGCTAATGTAGCCGCCGACGATGTACATGGTGCCCTTCTGGACATTCACCCAGCTGCCGGAGCGGACCGGGGGCAGCCTGGCCTGGCAGCATCCCTGCCCGGCGCACGACCCGTTGACGGGGCTTTCGTCGGCATTCCGGTTGAGGTACGACTGGCAGAGCGGGCCGGTGGACTGCTTGACGATGACGTTGCTGCCGATGCCCATGAGCACGTTGTCGGTGTCCGACAGGAGGAACGGCGAGTCGTGGAGGCCGAAGTTGATCTCGTGCCGTCGCACCAAGTGGACACTGTCGTTCAGCCAGCAATCGTAGCTGAAGGTGCCCAGCAGTCGCGCTTTCCCCTCCGAGAGAGACACGCCGGCGAGCTCGATGGCCCACGCCGTCCGGTTTGGTGTCGTCTCCTCCAGCCTGCCATCGGAGTTCAGGTAGTAGTACAGGTCCTGGACGCGGATCTGTGTCGTCGTGTCGTCGCGGCCTAACACGAGGCTGGAGTTGATGAAGGGGCGAGGCGGATCGAAGGTGTCGTTGCAGATGACGAAGAAGCCTCGGCGGAAGCATCCTTCCTTGGTGCCGAAAGGGTATGGAATGCTGACGTTGCCGCACTTGTCGGGGCAGCCTGGCAGCGTGATGGGCGGCGACGCCGGAGTTGGCTGCTCCTGCGGATGCTCGGCGGCAGCTGACACTGCCAGTAGCAAGCACAACAGTGGCAGCAGCGGCGCTCGCGAGGAGGATATATAAGGCCATCGTGGAATGGATGATTATTGCTCTATCGCTTCAGGAAAGGTATATGTAATGGGGGTGGATCTGTAAGCTTTTGGAAAAAGGGCTCGTTCAATGCCATCAGACGCCGGTACCTTTTAATGGCATCTTAAGAGCATCTTCAATAGTTTCAAAATATAAAATAATGAGTTTTTCTAGTGACTGAAAAATGTGTTTTAGCATATTTGTTGGTTTCCTCCAACAATTTATTAAATTCTCGCTCCTAAAAGACAGAATGTAATTTCACGGCACGCGAACTAATTCGTCACAACCACTTCTATATAATTTGTACATTTGTATCAAGAATCATGTCTTACTTTTTATTCCTCACTGTTAGAGTACATGTGCGTCTGTAAGGCCTTGGGCCTGGCGCCTAAGGCCATATGGCTAGGCTGCCTATGATTAGAATAGATGGTGAGGATTAGGCAAGGATTGGGTGTCATTATAAACCCTAATATGTCCTTGCCTATATATGTACGCTGTACTTGTTCCATCTAATCAATCACTAATTCCCGAGATATCTTCTCTCATGGTATCCAGCTAGGTTAGATATTTTTTCCGCTGCCAATTGCGCCGGCACATCAGCCCGCCCGCGATCCACCCCCACGCGCCGCGCCGCCGCGATCCCCCCCCCCACGCGCGTCGGTCCTTCACCGCCCGTGACCCACCCCGCCTCCATGCACGGGACTCCTCCCGCCAGCCCCCAAGGGGCGGACCTCCAAGACACCTCCTCTGCTTTCGACACGGAGCGGCTAAAGGAAATCGCGGCTGCTTGCCCGCCGCGAAGGAGGCTGCCCGTGATGCTGCTCTCGCCCGCGCCCTCCGGGCCGGCAGGGAGGCCGCCGCCGCCACCAAGGATCGAGATGAAGGCGACAAACGCGCCCGGCGACGCCCTCACGTAGCGGCTAAGGAACGTGAGGCCGCCCCGCTGCGCGCGTTTCCTCTCAGGGCCGCCTGCGGAGCCGCCTCACGGTCCACCACCGGACCTCCGCACTGCCATGCTGCATCATGAGGCAGTAGCTCTGCTTCAAATCCACTCCCAGGCCGTCGCCGTCAGCAACATACGGAACCACGTCACCACGCTCCTCGACGTCGACTCCGGCAACTTCAACCGCTGGTGCGATCAGTTCCTGCTCATCCTCGGCAAGTTCTCGCTGCAGCACCATGTTCGCGAGGATCCCCCCGACCCCGTGTCTCCCGACTGGGCTCGGATGGACTGCGTCGTCAAGTCGTGGATCGTGGCCACGCTCACCGACGACCTCGGCGAGATCATCCGCGCCCAGGGCAACACCGCGCGCCATGCTTGGCTCGCCGTCGAGTCCCAGTTCCTCGGCAATCGCGAGGCCCGCGCCATCCACCTGGAGACGCAGTTCCGCAACTTCGTTCAGGGCGAGCTCTCCGTCACCGACTACTGCCGCCGGCTGAAGAAGATGGCCGATGATCTCACGGCCCTCGGCGAGACTGTCACCGATCGCACCCTCGTCCTCAACGTCATCCACGGTGCGAGCGAGCCAGGCCATGTTGGGGCCCTTCTTCGTCGTGCTCGGTGTTGATATTTCTTACGATCCCAATTAGGAAGGCGAAAGAAATATATATGGGATATCTATCTAATCATGTTAGCTTGGATATAGGATTAACCTCATGATCCAACAAAACGGAGTTAGGCGGTGTTAGTAGTGGGATGTAAACTTAGCATCATTATCCATAGTGGAGTTAATCTCACCAGGATATGTACTCAAGGTATACCACTCATTTCTAGGCATTATCTATGCACTAGTCTGTCACCCTAGCAATAACGCTCTAAGAAATGCGGGACATGGTATTCTTGATTAGCCTTGATAAAAGAATGAACATGATATCCGCAAAGCGCCACGGATAGAAATACCAATTGTAGCACTTCAGGGAGTAATCCGGGTATCTTATTTATATTTTACCACGGGAAGGGAGTCTATGGAAAGTAGAGAGAAAAGGATGTCTAATGGTTTAGATTATGATTTAGCTATGAGATCATCCTCTTTCTGATAATATAATGCGAGTAACCATATGCATAACTCAACGAGGTTAAGTCACGGGATAAAGATAATAATATAAATAATAAATACCCAAGTCTAAGATCATCATAGGCCACTAGAATCATACGAGCTATTAACATGTTATAAAATAGAATAGAATGAATATTCCTAAGATACTCCTAATCATATATGTTAATGAATACTACAATTAGTGCAATACATCTAGCTATCATGGCAAGGTTGGATTACTTCTACACATGGCAAGCATTACCAATGACAAACAAGGACGAAACTTATTCATCATCGTAATTATAAACTCGACTTGTCCTACATTCGGAGGGTGGATTCCAAAGGACTCAACAGGGCTGTCACTCCCCGCGATCTACCATACGGCCCGAGAATGTAGGGTGCAATTGCTGAGATAAACGTTGTATAAACATCACGTTTACACATTGCTTATCACCCACATAGTGATCATCTATATGGATGCTATACAATTCCATGCATAAAATATAAAGCAATCTTACTAAACTAAACATATAATCATAGCAAGCATAAACACATATCAATAAGAATATAATATTTATAAAGATCAAAGCCATAATAAGTGTATTCTAAATATAAGAGTACTTACAGATTGAATACAAGAGAGAAGTCTCAAGAACGATGATCCTTGCTACTTCTTGACTATCGGGGAACTCAAGATGAACTTGATCTTCAACTAGAACTAGTTATGTAGCTAATTACTTCTAGTATGAACTAGGGCTTAGGTCTAGACTTGGTTTGGACTAGATGGGTATGAGTTGATGAATGAGTATGATAATGAAATTGTTATGAGCCTCGTGGTCATTTGGTCTTCTTATATAGTACTTGGCGATGAACGTCAACCCTTGGATCAAACCGACCTTCAGCAGCGGTGTAGAAACAACCTCAATGTCGGTAGTAAACCGACCTAGAAAGGGGAGGCGTTGGGGGGTGGCCCACCCGGGCGGCCGGCCTACATGGCACTTGGCGGCCGCCGGGGTGGCATGCCACCTCGGCTTCCCGTCTTTTTTTACGGTGTCCTACGGTATCTTCTAGAATGTTTTAGTTCACTTTAAGTTGAGTTACTTCACGGTTAAGTCTGGTCTTCATATGCCTTGTATATTCGAAACTTTTTTCCATTATTCTCTGTAATTATCTATTAAGTCCCCTGGAAAGTCACGAGAATACCAAAACTTGTGGAATTATGTTAGTTAGACCCCTAGATTTATGTTTGGTCTTTGACTTGAGCCCTTAATTCATGTTTTTTAACTTGTAATTTTTTATGCTATAACAGGTGTCAACAAGCTCCCCGACTTACCTCTTGCTAGTCTCTTAGCAAGACACATCATATTAATCTACTTACTTGGATCGGGAGTTCGCAACGCTATCACACCTTTAAAGTACACATGCTTTCAAACAAAATTTCTCTCCAGATAAAGATAAACTTGTTAAAACTTTAATTACTCAATTATCTCTTACCTTTTGGGGTTTATATCTTTTTCGCAATCTTGGGTAATTGAAAGATAGAACAGTCAAGTCAAGTACTAAATCTTAAACTCTTTTGATCAACTGTTCTTACGGAGGTTTCTTTGGTTTTCAAAATAAAACTCAAAGTTCCTCAAGTATGACTTTCTCTCTAATCTCTCATTTGTGGATCCTTTCTAAAGCAATAAAAGAGTGTTGCCTTTCTTTCATAATATGTAGTAATTTTGGCTAAGGCTATAGCACACTATGCCTTCTTCTCTCTTACCCTATATCTAATGGCTTATATATGTGGAGCTCATAGGTAGGAGAAAATAATTGATTTACTTACTAAGCATATATTGTAAATTCAAGCAATGGATCCAAAGATACAAGTCACACTGATCAAGTAGTGCATGTGTATGGTGGATAGAATATATATGATATGGAATAAAGTATGTAATGAAGTGAATAGAATAGATGAGGGAAATCTTACTTTTGCTCCTTTAAGAAATCTTCTCTCTTTTTAATTTGGAAACTTTATAGAGAACCACGGGTTGTATCTTTTTCTTTCTTTCTTTTTTTTTTTTTTTAGAGAGGCGGGCTCTGGCGGCCCTAGACTTGTGTCTTTTATTTCCTCTCTTTAAAGATGTGGGTTCTACTCACCCTCGGACACTTGTCCATTTTTCATCTTTATTTTTAGAGATGTGGGCTCTACTCGCCCTCGAACACTTGTTCATTTTTCATCTCTTTTAGGGAGGTAGGCTCTACTCGCCCGTAGGACTTTTGTCCATTTTTCATCTCCCCTTCTTTTTTTCTTCTTTTTTTTTTAACTACAACCCAGATCTCTTTTTGCAATAACTTTTGAGAGGTATAAATGATGGAGCTTTTGTAAGATATTGGCTAGCAATGAATGAGTGAATGGGTGTATATATATTGGGTGTATAGAGTCGAGTGGAATGGAATATAGTGGAATGTACATGATCGCATGACAAGTTTCTAAGTGTCGACAAAGATTGAACAAACTCAATGCAAAGCAAGCAGCCTATATATATTTTTTTAAAAGGTTTTCCTAATCTAAATAGCATATATATATATGGTTGTGGTAGGAGGTTCACACTTTTGTCACATAGGAACTTATCACGTGCATTTTCAATTTTCAAAATATAAATCTCCAGAAATCTAGTGTCACTAGGAGTAAGATCAAATAGCAGCTCGGACTATCATATATCATATCTGTCAATTACCTAGACTTTAGAGCAAGCATTTGCATCCCATAGGTTTCAGGTTTAGAGTAAATATCAAATCAAATTAATTTTGCAAATGGAGCTCAAGAGAAATTAAGCTTGAAAGCTAGGTACTAGAAAAGTATAACAATGGAGCAACTATTCATCATCTCCATGTTGACAAATTTTAAGGTTTCTTTTAGTTCAAGCAAAGTAAACTTTAGTGTGCACTCTCTCTTGATCTTTTATTCACACTCTAACACAAGACTTATTAAACTATTAGACTCTATAAAACTAGACTCTTAATAAACTTTCTAGCAAACATAATATTTAACTAATAATAATAATATAGTATAGATAATAAGAAAGTAAGATACTTATACGGATAATGGGGGTTGCACTCCCCAAGCTAGATTGGAGTGTAATCTTTATAGAAGTTGAGGTAGATGGCAATAGAGATGGCGCCTAACATATCTCTTCTCCTCTTGAAATCTGTGATCTCAAATAGACAACAAAGCTAGTGGAACTTAATTAAGTATTAGGGGTTAGCCACATTGCCTTAGGTTGCACAGGATATATTTTTGGATTTTTATTATTTTCAAATTTTTATTTTATTTTTGTATGCAAGATAAGATAAAATACTCATGCATCTTTATTTTACTTTTTTTATGCTACCACAGCAAATAGCCTAGAGGTGTTAAGCCTCGGAGAGATATTAGCATGGGGCTTAAAGATTTTCTCAAAACAAAAGATAAAAGATAAAATATTTTTGTTATTTTCAAATGCATATATATGATACTGAAAAAGATAAACATGATATGAAAAGAATAAAATATGCAATACGGGGATTTAAATATGGATAATTTACCGACTTACCTTTTGGCGAGGATTCGGCGTTTAAAGTCCTCCGAACAGGACTTCAAGTTACGCTCTTCACTCCCATGGTATATCGGTTGTCACAATTGGTGGCACCGATAATTCTATTGTCTCTTCGATGATGTTTCGGGAGATGTCTTCTTCTTCCTCCATCTTTTTAGATGATGTACTCTTCTCTGGAGTAGTTGGTTCTTCTTTCTCCACAGATGTAGTAGGTGTAAGAGCTTTAGCTTCTTCACTTACCTTTTCTTCTTCTAGATTCTTAATCCATCGTCTATTATGGCGGCGACGAGCTGACCTACTGGCGGCGACGAGCTGACCTACTTCTCCCCCTGGGATTTGTATATTCATTATAGCTATTAAAGTAAACACGTACCTTCTCTTTAGGAAATTGGAAATGAATCTCTCCCTGTATGGATGTAGATGATTGCACGAGTAGTGTTGAGGAATGGTCTTCCAAGCACTAGTGGAGGGTCAACTTCCTTCCCCATGTCCATGACTACAAAGTCGGTGAGAACATAGTGATCCATAATCTTGACTGGTACGTTTTTGGCAATTCCTTCAGGAACTCTATAAGATTGGTCTGCCATCTGTAGCTGCACATATGTTGGTTGCAACGGCAATTTTCCAAATAATAATTCATATATAACTTTTGCCATTATATTAACACCGGATCCAGTATCGCAATATGTATTTAGAAAGTCAAGCATTGAATAGAGCATGCGATGGTAGGAGTACTGGATCATCTTGCCGACAAAGCATTGGATATTCAAGTAAATGGTCATTATAAGATGTTGTTTTATTTACTACCATTACCTTTGTAGGTTTGTGCCATCTTGTTCTTGTTTCGATTCTCGATTTCTCCTTACATTTACGATTGTAGCTTTCCATCTTCGGTTCTAGAACAAAATGATTGGAATTGCGGGAATAAGTAAGGGAGTTTTGTACCTTGTTCTTGAAAGTGAATTTCTCCTTCTTCCCTTTGATATTGAAAACAATCTTCGTGACTGTCTGCGTAGATGACGACTTTAGCTGAGCATAAGAATGGTCTACCAAGTATTATTGTCGCTCTTTCATTTCTTCCGGTGTCTACAATCGCTGAAGTCTGGCCGGCACGTAAGAGCCTCGATTCCCCACACACGTCTTCAAGGATCCCTCGGGATAATAGAATGATTGATCTCGCAAGTCACGCAAGCACATATTCGTTTTCCAAAGTGGTTCACTATAAATCTTCTCATAAATTACCTTTGGTAGTATGTTGACACTTGAGCCAAAATCACGAGAGAGCATTGTCGAATGTGTGTTGTCCAATCTTGATTGTAATGAGGCGGCCTCCTGGATCTTCCTTTTTAGGTGGCATTGAGTCATCCAACCAACGACTTCCCGAGGTCTCTCTATAGTAACGACCTGCATTATAAATATCGACAAGGTTTGCAATTTCTAATTCTTCCGGCTGCCCCGGAATCTTACCTGGTGTGGTTAGTGGAACATATAAGCGAGAAATCTAAGATTCTATCATCTTATTAAAGTGTGCTGATTCTTTATATTTGAAGAAAAGCTTTCTAAATGAGTATTGATAAGTTCAAGAGCTTTATCATTAGTTGCTATTTTTCTTGATAGATTCTCCATGGTCTTACCTTGGTTAACAACAAGATCTCTTAAAGAAGGCTGATAAGTATTAAAATTGTTACCTGGATTGTTACCTTGATAATTGCCTTGATAGTTGCTTTGATAGTTGGGCCTCTGTTGGTTCCAACCTTGATTCTGTTGAGGACGGAAATTATTATTGTTATTGATGAAGTTGATGTCCTCCAGGATCTCTGGACAATTTCTGCCAGTGTGGCCTAAGTTTCCACATTCTTCACATGTCGTACAAAAGTCTTGAATTTGCATTCTTGCTGCGGGTTGAGGATCTCTATCCTCTAGCTTCTTCATTATAAGGTCCATTTTAGCGGATAGCATATCTATTTCTTTTAGCTGGTGCATTCCCCTCTTGCAAGATTGACGTTCTTCACTCCAACCTTGGTTGGAAGCCATCTTCTCCACAAGTTCTGTGGCACGAGTTAATGTAAGTGATAAGAAAGCACCACCAGCTGCAGCATCCATAGTTTCACGAGCACTGGGAATAAGCCCATGATAGAAAGTCTGTATCAACAGCCACTTCTCCATCCCATGGTGTGGACATTCTGAAATATAATCTTAAAAACGTTCCCATGCTTCAGGGACTGATTAATCATGCTGTTGTTGAAAATTTGTTATCTTCCCCCTTAAGGCATTTGTCTTGCCTACAGGAAAGAACTTAGCAAGAAAGGCTGTGGAACAAATAGCCCATGATGTATTCTTATCTTTGGTAGCATAGAACCATTGCTTAGCCCTTCCCAGCGGTGAGAATGGAAAGAGACGGAGCAATATTGTATCCGTGGGTACGTCCTTCATAGTAAATGTCTTTGCTGGATCTCCAAAAGTGTTGGAGATGAGCACTAGCATCTTCATGTGCCTTTCCACAAAATTGACTAGCTTGCACCATATTGATGAGCCCCGGCTTAAGCTCAAAGCCTTTATCTCCAACCTCTACCTTCGGACCCGGTGAGAATGTTGTCCATGGTAGGAGCCGAGAATTCACGAAGTGTCTTGGTGGCCATAGCTTCAAATTGAGATGTCAAGTCTCTAGTAACTTGATTAACTTCCGATTCAAGAGGTCTTGGATTCTCGGGCGGCGGCGGCGGCGATGATGATGATGATATAGGTCTTTGGAGTTTGTGCGAGTCTTGCTCGGCCTGCTGATTAATTTTTCGGGATCTTCAATAAAATTCTCTGGAAGGTTCTTATTCATACATATAATTTTCCCTGCATAAGATCAAAAACAAAATAGAAAACAAGGTTAAACCTGTTTGAGTATGTGATAATGGGTTCTCAATGCAATAGGTGATGTAAAGGGATCTCTCTTGTTTCCTTATATGATGTATTTATAGGATTTTTGGCTAGCACCCTTTCTAACTAGTAAAGTCAGAAACAATACTAACTTAATAGGAATAACACTGTCTAAGTTTTGGCTAATACCCCTCTAAACTAGAGAAAGCTGGAAAGAAGCACTAGAAAAACTTTTGAAGTTTTGAAAACATCTTTTCAAATTGAAAGATTGACTATGCTCTCCCAAACTAGGAAAGTTTTGAAAAACAAAGCCAAGAAAAATTATTTTCTCTAAATAGACTACGCCTTCCCCAAAGGCGCGAGAAATGCTTGTTGTTATTTCTTACACGATCCCAATTAGGAAGGCGAAAGAAATATATATGGGATATCTATCTAATCATGTTAGCTTGGATGTGAGATTAACCTCATGATCCAACAAAGCGGAGTTAGGCGGTGTTAGTAGTGGGATGTAAACTTAGCATCATTATCCATAGTGGAGTTAATCTCACCAGGATATGTACTCAAGGTATACCACTCATTTCTAGACATTACCTATACACTAGTCTGTCACCCTAGCAATAAGGCTCTAAGAAATGCGGGACATGGTATTCTTGATTGGCCTTGATAAAAGAATGAACATGATATCGCAAGCGCCGAGATAGAAATACCAATTGTAGCACTTCAGGGAGTAATCCGGTATCGTATTTATATTTTACCACGGGGAAGGGAGTCTATGGAAAGTAGAGAGAAAAGGATGTCTAATGGTTTAGATTATGATTTAGCTATGAGATCATCCTCTTTACAGTAATATAATGCAGAGTAACCATATGCATAACTCAACAGGTTAAGTCACAGGATAAAGATAATAATATAAATGATAAATACCCAAGTCTAAGATCATCATAGGCCACTAGAATCATACAAGCTATTAACATGTTATAAAATAGAATAGAATGAATATTCCTAAGATACTCCTAATCATATATGTTAATGAATACTACAATTAGTGCAATACATCTAGCTATCATGGCAAGGTTGGATTACTTCTACACATGGCAAGCATTACCAATGACAAACAAGGAACTCAAGATGAACTTGATCTTCAACTAGAACTAATTATGTAACTAATTACTTCTAGTATGAACTAGGGCTTAGGTCTAGACTTGGTTTGGACTAGATGGGTATGAGTTGATGAATGAGTATGATAATGAAATTGTTATGAGCCTCGGGGTTAATTTGGTCTTCTTATATAGTACTTGGCGATGAGCGTCAACCCTTGGATCAAACCGACCTTCAAGCAGCGATTAGTGTAGAAACAACCTCAATGTCGGTAGTAAACCGATCTAGAAAGGGGAGGCTAACAGGGGTGGCCCACCTGGCGGCCGGCCTACATGGCACTGGCGGCCGCCAGGGTGGCATGCCACCTCGGCTTCCCGTCTTTTCTGGTGTCCTCTGGTATCTTCTAGAATATTTTAGTTCACTTTGAGTTGAGTTGCTTCACGGTTAAGTCACGGTCTTCATATGCCTTGTATATTCCGGAACTTTCTCCATTATTCTCTGCAATTATCTATTAAGTCCCTGGAAAGTCACAGAATACCAAAACTTATGGAATTATGTTAGTTAGACCCCAAGATTTATGTTTGGTCTTTGACTTGAGCCCTTAATTCATGTTTTTTAACTTGTAATTTTATGCTATAACAGGTGTCGACACTCGGCCCTTCCCCTCCTTCCTGGAGGCATGCGACGACCTCATCCTCGAGGAGCTTGCCATGGCCAACCGCACGGATGCCCCCGCTCAAGCGCTGCTCTCGTCCTCGTCGTCCTCCTCGGCTCGGCCTCCTGCTCCCTCTAGTGGGGCATCCGGGGCAACGGCGGCAAGAACAACCATTTGGAACAAGCGAGCGGGGGGCGCAAAGGCAGCGGCGGTGGCGGCGGTGCCCTCTGGACAGCAAGCGCACCCTGCTGCCCCTCCACGGCGACAACAGCCCGCCGCTCGGCGGCGGCGGCAACACGCCGAGGGGCCGCCCCTGGCGGCCGAGCTTCTACAACCCCTGGTCCGGGTCCATTCAGATGTAGCCAGGAGGTCCTCATCCGCCCCTGGCACCCATCCTATGCCACCCTGCGGCGCAAAGCGGGCGCAGCAAGCGGCACACCACCAGCGCTGCTCATGCAAAGCGGCCAAAGAAGCTTGGCGCTTCTTGCTCACCGGCAGCATGGCGCGGTCCCCGCTCCCGATGGCATCGTCGACATGGGCTGCCCTGGGGTATTATAACCCCGTGGCGGCCTACCTTCTTGGGACCCGGCAAAGACTCGCCTCCACCTTCGCCACGGCGACGCTGAACCCCCACCTTCGGGGCCCAACGAATGGTGCCGACTCGGGTGCTACTTCCCACATGACCTCTCGGTCCTCCTCTCTTTCACATGTTCTTTTCCCGCGGTACCCTACTCCTTCATCTATTGTCGTCGGTAATGGCTCCACTTTACATCACGCCCGGCTCCTGAGTTATCACCCACTCTACGTCTTAATAATGTTCGGTGTCACCATAGATTATTAAGAATCTTATCTCTGTTCGTCGGTTTACCACCGACAATAATTGTTCTGTTGAGTTTGACCCCGCCGGTTGTTACGTGAAGGTTCTTCCATCTCGGACCGAGATCGTCGGGTGCAATAGCTCACGGGCCGCTATACCCACTTCGTCTTCCACCAGCAAGACTCACTTGTCGCCCGAGGCGTCCTCCCTCTATGGCATCGGCGTCTCGGTCACCTGGTCATGAAGCTTTGTCCAAGCTTGCATCTAGTGTGTCATGTCATATTCGGGATTGTTGATTTGTGTCATGCGTGTCGGTTAGGACGTCATGTTCGATACGCCCTTTCATATGTCCACCTCTCGTGTGTCTAGCAAATTTGATCTTGTTCATTGTGACTTATGGACCTCTCCGGTTGTCGGTATTTCTGGTTACAAATATTATTTGGTCATACTTGATGATTGCACTCATTACTTGTGGACATTTCCTTTGCGCCTCAAATCGACACTCAAAGCACACTTACGCACTTCTTCGCCTACGCCTTGTTGGTACTTCTTAACATCACTACAACCAATAGGTGGAGTTAATCTCACCTAAGGCCATATGAGCCGGAGGCACTCGGTGTTTCTCCATCTCATAGCTTTACCATAGGCTAGGTTGTCATCCCCGTGAGTAATGCTAGAAATGTTATATGTGCTACATGTAATTGTGTTGATTTGCTATCTCTTCTAAAACAAATAGTATATCTATTAAATTATCCATAGCTTACGAGATAAAATAACACTTGTCACATTTCAGGGAGGGATCCGGGTTTATCATTTATAATTCTACCACGAGAGAGAGGAATATGAGGATGGGCGATACAAATATGAGCTTGCATACTTATGAGAGATTCGGTCACTAAAACTACTTTAGCAGGGGGTTAAGCCAATAATGATATGATAAGTGATAAACAAAGGCAAAGCTAACACCACGAGAGATTTAGGAATAGACTACTCACTACTCAAACTAACGTGGACTTACGTTAAGAGACGGAATTCTTATGTAGCATTAAATCTACTAAGTCAAACATCTATCCTAGGTCATATACCATCATATACAGCATAACAACCAAGAATCTATGCATCCTGAAGATTTATGAGGAGAACCAAGAACGAAACAAGATAATCCTCTAAACCATGCTCAACTAGTCTTATAACCGACGGATGGATTCCAAAGGACTCAACGGGAATATCACACCCGCGATCTACCACATGTCCCGGGTTATAAGATGCATCCTTGAGATAGATCATATCTAAGCACCATGCTTACATAATTATTTCTATCACCTAACCCTCTCGAGATTAGAATTAGGCGCTCTACGAATAGATACATGAACTCACAATTAATCATGACCATATCAAATATATTACTAGAATAAACTAAGAACATAGCAAACCAACACTTAATATTGAAATAGAATAAAGTCATGGATACAAGATAATACCGTAGTGACTTGACGATCGAGAATCTGGTTTGGCAACACCCGGCTCTATTTGAATCGACTTGCTAATCTAAATAGAGGAACTAGAACTAGAAGAACTAAAACTAGACAAGTAGCTATCCTAATCTACGGTGGAGAGGCTCTCTTCTACTTTTGTCGGCTTGAATGAATTACAATGAATACAATGAATTAGGGTTTCACCCGGGGTCGGGGGTCTTGTTATATAGCCCTAGGCGTGCACGGCGACCCTTGGATCAAACCGACCTTGATTGACGGACTAGATTGCTCCTCGTAGGCGGTTTGGAACCGACATAGTTGGTGAGGGCGACATGTGGGCCCCGGCGGCGGCCGCCGCGGGGACCGCCCTCGGCGCCCGGCTCCTTTGCCGGTGGGCCCCTGACCCTCTTACGCTTTGTCTCTCGTGTCTTACGGAATGTTCTTACGTGGGTTTCAAGTTGATATGCGTTCTGAATCACGTCTTTGTGTCGTAGGGCTTCAAATCTACGGGCTTTCTGTTTAATCCACGAAAAATATATAATTCACCAAAGCTCGTGGAAATTGTTAGTATAAGCCCTATGTCTATGTGGATATTCATTTTATGCCCTTATTTCATGTTTAGTTGACATATAAAGTATTCAATAAGAGATGTCAACACGCCTCTACCCGATTCGGCGCCCGCGTCGAGGTCGTCGATGCGACAACGGGCGTGAGTTCGATAACTCCGGCTCCGCCAGATTCTTCCTCTCACGGGGCATTTACCTCCGCATGTCCTGTCCCTACACTTCGCCTCGGAATGGTAAAGCCGAGCGCATTATTCGCTCTATCAATAACGTTGTTATTTGCCTTACATTTCGAGGCTTCCATGCCTCCATCCTATTGGGTAGAGGCACTCTCCATGGCCTTTGTTACGCTCAACATCCTGCCAACCAAGACTCGCAATTCTCCACCCCCACCTTGCCTGTTTCGGCAAACCACCCACATATGATCATCTCCGAGTCTTGATTTGCAAATGTTACCCAAATATGTCGACCCCTTTGCTCATCACAAACTCGCCCCAGTGTCTGTCACTGTGTGTCTTTCTAGGCTATTCGCTCATCACAAAGGGTACGCTGCCTTGACCTCTCCTCCAATAGAGTCATCGTCTCACGGCATGTCATTTTCGATGAAACGGCCTTTCCCTTTCTTTGGCGCCATGGTCCTAGTACCCTAGCGGACCTCCGGTTCCTCGATGGCGATATTGCCGACCACTGTGCTCCCTCCTATCGGATCGATGCACAAGTTTTTGTCTGCGGGAACACCTTCGGCGCGCCCTGCCGGTCCTCGTGTGTGGCGTGCACTGGGCGCACCCTCGCCCGGCTAGGCTGCGGTGCCTGCCCGGTCCCTCGAGGCGTGCTGGGGCGCCAGCGTCGCTGGCGATGAGCTCGGCCTCTCGGTGCCCGCGCTCTATGTCCCACCTGGCCGGCACCGGACTCCCGCGCCCGCGCGGCCACGACGACATCCGCGCGTCTTCTCCGGTCGACGTTCCCGCCGTGCGGCGCGGCGCCACCCGCCGGGTTCCGGGCCGGCGCGGCGGATCGGCTCTTCGAGCAATAGTTCACTCGCCGCCCCTCGGGCGCCTCCGCCGCCCACGGTTGCACTGTCATACCGGCTCCCCTTCCTAAGGGCGCCGTTGTCGTGCCTCGGTGGCCAACCCGCATGCCATGGCCCACAGCGGTCCAAGAGCGGCTTCCGGATGCCTGCCGCCTTCCATGTCGCCTCACTCTCTCTAGTACCGAAGACCTTCCGTGGTGCTCTTGCCGACCCCTCGATGGCGGCAGCTATGGAAGAGGAACACTGGCGCTTTCGCTGCGAGAATCACACTTGGGACCTCGTGCCTCGTCCTCCCGGGCCGCGTGGTCAATGGCAAGTGGATCTTCAAGCACAAAAAACCGATTACGATGGCTCCTTGGAGAGGTACAAAGGCGCGTTGGGTCCCAGCGGCTTCACTTTCGGCGTCCTGGAGTTGACTTCGGCGAGACATTCAGTCTGTCGTGAAGCCGACCAATCGTTCGCACTATGCTATCCCCGGTGCTCTCCCGCGGTGGCCCATACATCAGCTCGGCGTGAAGAACACCTTTCTGCATGGCACCCTGTCCGAGACTGTCTACTGTCAGTAGCCATCTGGTTTCGAAGACCCAACTCACCCGGACTTTGTCTGCCTTCTGCGGAAGTCCCTCTATGGTCTGAAACAGGCCCCTCGCGCGTGGTACAGCCGGATGGCCTCCCTTCCCCGCTGTCACTAGAGTTTGTTGAAGCCAAGTCGGACACCTCCTGTTCATCTACGGCGTGGCTCGGACCACGGCTTACTTGTTGCTCTATGTGGATGATATTGTCCTCTGACTTCCTCCCCGATCTTCTTGACGGATCATCATTTGCTCTTCGGCGGAGTTCGCCATGAAAGATCTTGGTGAGCTGCATCACTTCCTCGGTATGCGAGGTTCAGCGCGGCGATGATGGCCTCCTCCTCGCGCGGCGGTACATGCTAGAGATCTGGACCGTCGCGGGGATGGATGACGGCCGCAAGTCATGCTCCACTCGGTTGACACCAATCGAAGATTGCTGCGGCTGCGGGGTCCCGGTGTGCGATCTTTGCGGACTTTCGCGGCCTTCTTTGGAGCTCGCCGATTACGGCGTTTACTTTCGGCCCGGACACGCATATGCGAGTTCAGCAGGTCTGCGCCTCCACATGCATGATCCCGTGAGCCTCATCTTGCAGCCTTGAAGCGGATTCTTCGCTACATTGAGGCACTCTCCACCTCGGTCTTCGCTGCGGCCATCCTCGGCAACGGCGGATCTTGTGGTATACAGCGATCTTGGCCCGGGCGGTTGCCACGACACTCGCAGATCCACCTCGGGCTATGCGGTGTTCCTTGGTGATAACCTTGTCTCCTGGTCCTCCAAGCGCCAAAATACTGAGTGTCAAGATCAGTGCGAAGGCGAGTATCGTGGTAACGGAGTTCTTTGAGGCCACTGGCTGCGCCAGCTACTTATGGAGCTGTACACCCCCTCCGGCGCTACACTGGTGTATTGCGACAACATCGGTCTTTGTCTACATGACCTCCAACCCAGTCCAACATCAGAGAACCAAGCACATCGAGATTGATCTTCACTTCGTCTGAGAGAGAGTTGCTGTTGGTGATGTTCGAGTCCTGCATATTCCCACCTCGTCACAGTATGCAGACATCTTCACCAAAGGGCTGTCATCTTCAGTGTTTACGGAGTTTAGGTCCAGTCTGAACGTGCACAGTGGCTGACGTTCCGACTGAGGGGGGGTGTTAGAATACATGTGCGTCTGTAAGGCCTTGGGCCTGGTTGCCTGTGATTAGAATAGATGGTGAGGATTAGGCAAGGATTGGGTGTCATTATAAACCCTAATGCGTGCTTGCCTATATATGTACGTTGTACTTGTTCCATCTAATCAATCACTAATTCCGAGATATCTTCTCTCACTCACCACATTGCATTGTCGGCCTTAAATTGGTGCGATAGATATGCTTGTTTCTTCAATCTTGCCTAAAATCATGGAATGAGAGATTGTTTTGGAAACTCTTGGAGACGCTTAAGGGTACTATTTTTCATGGCTCCAGAAAAATTAATATGGAGGTCAATCGGAGAGCAATCACCACTGCACTCACACATAATTAAGAAAGCTGTAGTTTCTTTTCAGCTGCTCCTCCTAAATTTAAGTGACACCACTCGATCCTGTGTTACATGTATACGCATGGACACGGCGCATGGACACGTATCAGAGGTGTCCATGGCCACTTTATGACGACTATCCTATCGAGTGTTTAGATGTATACACATGGGCACGTATAACAGAGGTGTCCATGTCCACTTTATGACGACTATCCTGCCGCTTTATGCATGAGGACTATCCTATTGATTTTTTCCTACTTAGAGGCACCTTTATATCATTCCAACCACTTCTAAAAATTATTTTAGATCATAGCATACAAACGGACTCTAAAAATTGTGATGTTAATCGCTGCCTTAGATTATACCTCTACCGTCACGGGTGCTTCATAACACAATCAAACCTAGAAATATCATTCTAGGGACAGTTGGTTTTACTAGGTGTCCCTTAAAATCAAGGCATGCATTTCTAGGGGTTGCATTGATGTTTTGACATCCACTTCCTTCCTAAAACTTTAGACCCTATCACATCGGATATATATTTTATGGAGAATTAAATTTATATAAAAAATAACTAATTGCACAAATTGTGTGTATTTTGTGGGATAAATTTTTGAGCATAGTTATTCTGTAATTAGACAATGTCATGCTACAGTAAATATGTACTAATGACAGATTAATTATTCTTAATAAATTCATCTCACAGTTACTACTATTCGGGCACTACCTATTTTTCATCCTATAATAGGGGCTCTGGCGATGGCTGGCCTCTAGGATTGAAGCCTCTTGCACCAAGTCTAGATGCGGCTTTTGATTCTAGAATCTGATAGTCAATGACGACGGGTGCGTCTCGTCTGTGAAGGAGATTGAGGCGAGGTGAGTTTAGAGTGACAAAGTAGACCATACTAAGACCTCATTGAAAATGAATCTACAACACACGGAGGAGGAGGCAGATCGATCGCCATCATAGTAAGTGAGGAGGGGACAGAAGTACAGAACTTTCCATGAAATTTGCAGTGATTTGTATGGTTTTATGGCTAACACATTGCACTCATATACATTTTTTAGAAATAGAAAAGATGCAATGATTGTTGTGACCTGCTGATTGTATTTTAATTAATCGGGATTCTGAAGCGCATCAATTAGGATTGCATAGCAAAAGCACTTTATTTGCCGATTCCTTTTAATTGATTGGCACTATATATGGACGTCATCGTAGACGCGTGTTCAGGGTCACTACTATATCACATCTGTAATAAGGTTTTATTACATGCGCGTAAAACCATGTCTCTAATAAGCACATACTAGTATACTACGGACGTGTGTTCTAACATATGTGTCTGTACTACACAAACATGCATAAGCAATAATTAATTAGATATAAGACAGACTGATGGAGTAAATAATGTGTCCGTATATAGATGATCCATTACCGCAGCCGTATATTCGCGTTTGCCGCCGGAATCGTGGAGGAGCAGCTGCATATACCGCCCTTTAATCAGAGTGAATCTTTCAAAAACCGAGCCACATGGCATCTCAAATAAAGCTGCAGCGGCATATAGTGTTATGTCACCGTCCGGGGCCTCTCTAGTCCCTACCGTTTTCAGCGCTTTGTGCTTTGTCGGAGAATATCGACTGCTGCCCCTGATAACTTTGAATCAAAATAATATCGGGTGTGTTTAGATCACCAAAATTTGGTGCAAAAATCCTGTAGCATGTCACATCGACACTGTATGTAGCGTTTCGTTTGTTAGTGGTAAATATTATCCTATCATGGCGTAACTAGGCTCAAAAGAATCGTCTCGCAACGTACATCTAAATTGTGCAATTAGTTTATTTTTTACCTACATTTAGTACTTTCGATACATGTGCGGCATTGTGATGTGATGGGGAATCTTTTTTTGCATAGTGAAATTTGGTGTAAAATTTGGGGCTCTAAACAGGGCCATCTTTCTACTTTATCACATGCACGTTTGGTTATAGAGGTACATCGGGCCGGGCGGCGCGGCCCGCGCCCGATCGGACGGGACGGGCCAGCGCGGGACGGGCCGCGTCCGCCACGGGGCGGCCGGGCCGTGCCACCACCGTCTTACGGGCGAGGCTGCGGCCCATGGCCCGGTCCATGGGGCCATCGGGCGGTCCGTTAACGCGACCGGCACGAAGCACGGGCGGCCGCACGCTGCTGCGCTCCTCTCGCGGCGCACCACTTTGCTGCCTCGTGCGCGCCGCGCATCGACCTCGCGCGCGACGCGCCGCCAGCGTCCCGCGCTGCTCCTCGGCGATGCAGCGCCGCCACGGCCTGCCTCGCGCTGCGCTCAGCGCCGCCCGCGGCCTGCCTCGCCGCTGCTCCACGGCGCTGCGCGCGCCGCCCGCGGACTCAGCGCCCGGCTGGCGCCTCGCTGGCGCTGCTGCTGCTACCGCTCTTTGCCTCGCGCTGGCGCCGCTGCCACGGCTGCCGAGCGAAGGCGAATGAACGAACCGGTACCGAAGTGACGAAGATGAATGAACGAACCAGTACAGGACATTAGCTTTCTATTAGTTTGCAAGGCAGCGGTCCAGCGGATGGCGGCGAGCAATGGGCCACCAGAGGTGGAAGCATACTGATGGGGATGGGCCAAAGTGTGTTAGTAGGCCGGTGTGGCTAACAAAAAGACATGGCAGCATGGCGGGCGGACCAGTCCGTGCCACGGGCGGGCGCTGCCCACGGCCCATGGCGATGCGGCCATCGGGCGCGTGCAGCGCGTGGCCCGCTCATCTCGGGCGAGCGGGCCTCGGACGGGCCAAAAAGCGGGCCTCGGGCCGGACCCACGGGCCGGGCCAAATGTATATCTATAGTTCCGACATGGTCATGGCTCTCACGAAAATCACGGAGGTCAATCGGGAAGGTATATAGAGTTCTTCGGGTAACCGGGTGAGCTCATGACAGTCGATGTTATTCACTGCCATTAGATTACCTCTATATTCAAGGGTGATTATTCATATTGGTGACACAATCAACCCTAGCAGTGGTGAAGCCTGAATCTAGATTTTTTTTTTTTTTTTTTGAAATTAGGGGGGGGGCTTCCCCACCTACTTGTTTCAAAAAAGTCTCGTTTTTATGGAACGGGAGGAAACCCTGTCGTCGGTTAATCACGGAAAACCGGACTAAAACCATGCACACACACGAAAACAAGAAAGACGAGAAAGAAAAATACAACACCGGAACACACGAGACTCTACAACGATGCCTCGGGGAGGTGGATGGCGTGCGGGCGCCACCATCGTCGGCCAAGCAAACACTAGAGCTTGGCATGGCTTTCGCTTCGAGTCTTTGTGCTAAGGGGTTGGCGGAGTGGTCGAAGCGGGAGGCGGCGAGGAGGTTCTTCAATGACGCCTTCAAGAAGGAAATTACCATCAGCGGCCCCGGAGAAATCCGGGCAAAGCTTTCGCCCGAACACGTAGAAGGAGGCCACACCGAGATGCCGCCCGAATGACGACGTCGTGCTAGTCGCCGCCACACGCGCCGCGAGCCACAGCGGTCTAGCCCGCGATGCGCGGAGCCCGATCGGACTTGCCGCGGCGGCGGGAGGCACGCCCGACGGCGCCGACGGTCGCTGCCACACGCCCTTGAGCCCGGTCGGACTTCGCTGCGGCAGCGGGAGGCGCGCACCAACAGCGTCGGCCGCCGCCCATGCCGCGGGCCCGTCGGACTCACGGGGGACGGCGGGAGCGCGCGCCGGCGGTCTGGCGGCCGCCGCCCACGCCCGCGGACCCCGTCGGACTTCGCCCGGACGAAGGGAGGCAGCGCGCAATAGCGTCGAACGCCGCCGCGCCCGCGGAGTCGTCGGACTTCGCCAGCGGTGATGAGGCGTGCCGGCCATGAAGACGGCGAGAGGATGCTCACGAATACGGATGGGGTAGGCGTCGGTGGTCGAGGCATTCCGTCGAGCGCACAGGGCACGCGGCGGCGAAGGTGCAGCGGCATGGCCTAGAGTGCGGAGGACCCCTGGTCCTAGCTCACCGGTGGCGGGCTGAATCGGCACGTCCGGCCCGATCCCTCCGCTGCCGCCGCCTGAGGGGGCCCCTGGCGGGGCGCGACGGAGGATCACCGAACTTCGCAAGCTAGGGGCAACCATCACACGGACCAAGCCCATTTGCTGCCCACAGCGCCAGCGTATGGCCCAAAACGGTCGCCGCCTCAAGTCGCGCCGCCGGCTCACGTACCGCGGATCCCGGTAGGCGGTACGGATCCCGGCCTTGGCGAGCCCGATCTTGGGCGTCCCTAGCCACCCGGCCGTCGACCACCAAGGAAGGGGGTGGGTGTGGGGGCTCGGATGGAGGATGTATAGGAGGAGGGAGGAGGAGCAATGGGGGAGGGGAGCTTACGGCTGCGGCACCAGCGATCCGGCGGCGGGGGCTGCAGATCGAGCGGGCACGGAATGCCCGCCCCGGCCCGGCTGCCGGGCGGCGACCATCCAGCGTCGTCGGCGCGGCGGGAGGGGAGGGGGGGGCTGGCGCGGACACCCGCCGCCACCTTCCTTCTTTGCCCGCGCGGTTGCCGGCGGCAGCGCTTCGGGTGGCGATGAGGCGGCGAGGAAGCGGGCGCGGCGGGCGGAGCGCTCGGTTTCCGCCAGTCGCCCAGGAGCGGCGCCGGTCCTCGCTTTGAATCTAGATTTAAGGGGACAAATATCGGGAGGAGGAGGTTTCCCAAAAAAATTAGTAGGAGGAGGGGTATTTTTTTTTCTTTTTTGCTACATATGGAGTAGTAAATTGGCTTAGATCATTAAGGTCATGTTTAGATACAAGTGTATTCGTCTCAATCCACATGTTGGAGTGGATTGATGGGTAATTAAATTAAGTTTCACTTCAATCCACTTCAATACATGTGGATTGAGGTGAATACACTTGCATCAAACAAGTTCTAAGGGTTGTAATGGAGAAGTAACAAAGTTCTTGGGACAGGCCTGCCCAAGCCCCCCTTGTCTTTGCCCCTGAACGATCCTCGAAATATCATTCGGGGTATTTGCCAATGGTACCTTAGGATCAAGCCATTTCGAGGGTGATTACATTGATCTTTTGACATCAACCAGCGATTTGTTTAACCTGCACCATTTGCTCTCCTAGAGTCCTAGTCGATGCGTAGTCTAAATGTCCTTTGTAAGCGTTAGCACGGGCAATATACTAGTTTGCTTAATACCATTCTGCTACCGTCCTACCGTTGGAGAGCGGAGAAGCGGCACCCGACCATTGAGCCTGCCGTTGGAGAGCAAGCGAAGCCAACAAAGGATAAAGGCATCCCTCTCCCCAACATACTCTCTCTCTTGGCATTTTGAAAATATACTGTAAGCTCTTGTTCTTCCCTTCTCTCAAACCCTAGAACAAGAAAAGTGAAACTCTCATCCTCCCCTCTCTATTCACTTGTGCTTCAATCAAGTGAGAGAGCTTGTGCTAGAGATTGATTTGAGAGCTCTAAGTGGATTGCTTCTCTCTCATCTCCATGTCCATGGTAGATTGTTGCTATTAAGAGGAGATTGGGAAACTCTAGTGTGCATTGCATTTGTGATTCAATTCGTGGCACTAGGCTGGTGATTGCTATTGTGGTTTTTTTTGTCACTCTGGGTGATTGCTGTCACCTAGACGGTTGGAGTTGGATTGATTGGTGAGGAGATTTGGTGATTGTATCCACCCCCAATTAAGGTGATTATTGTGAGGGATTCTTGAGCTTCCCCGATGGAGTACCAAATTGCTACTTGAATGGATTGCTTGTATCATTGAGTTACCTCACTTCTTTGTGGTGTCTTGGAGAGCCTGAGGGGCCAACTAGTGAGTGCACCGTCTAGTACCTCAAGGTGTTATCGACACAACGGAGACTAGCTTGCCAGCAAAAGTGAACCTCGGGAAAGCTCAAGGATGGGGACATGGATTTCAAATGCAAAGCTTAATTAACTGAATCGTTAGAGACAACACAACCTCTTTTTGTAAATGGACGACAATACAATCTTTGTTCATGAAACAGGACATATGTATAATATGAGTGCTTTTGTAGCACTGAATTATGGAAATCTGCAAACACATGTTACATGCACTGCAGGAGTACTTTTATTGAATCAACAAGATAAAGCTGTGGCAACAGGCTAAAGGGGCACACACATGACATGAGTAGAAGGTGAACACCACAGGGTGAACCCTTTCAGTCAAAGGCAAGCCAACAACATAATTTGTAACACACTCAAAAAAAAAAAAAAAAAAAAAAAGGAACATGTAACTCTGCATGCACGTGCAGCAGGCAGTCACTTAAGAAGTCACAACAACCACCTCCATAGCTGGGACAGTGGTGCATTCACCTTGGGAAGTCAAAGCCGAAGCCGAAGCCGACGATGGAGTGGCAGCAGATATTTCTCCGAGTCTGACCGTAGCTTCTTTTTCAACAATAACCCTCTGCCTCTCCTCTTTCGTAAGGCGAAGCTGCACCCTCTGCTGCCTCTCCGCGAATGTCTCCAGGCCGGCGTGCGACGTCAGGAGTGACACAAAGGTGAGCAACTCCCCGCCGTAGGCCAGGCTCTTGGCGTGCAGGTAACCCCTGGTCCCCTGCATCTACCAGCAGAAAAACAGAGCATCTCGATCCATACACCTTTGATGACTTGCCACATCTCAGCATCAGCTAATTGCATGAGTTCTTGAGCAAGCAGCCATGCGTCATGAAGGAAACCATCTTGGGACCCTTCTGCTGCCTTTTCAATTACCTTCTCAGTCACTTGTTCCTCGTCTATGGATGACCACCAGGAGGTCGGCCATTTGGGGATAGCATCGAGCTCCTTGCAGGATTCCTGGAACAGAGCTGGTCTACTTCCAGGCAGCAGCATCTCATGGTTAGCAGATAGAAGATGCATCATGTAGTGTGAAATGCATCTACACATGCTGGCACAATGGCTAACAGATTTAGGGTCAGTGGACTGGGCCTTACGATGGAAGCAAAAATCTGTAGCCAGATGCCACAGGATTATGCTCTCGTCGAAGGGCTTCTCCACATTGTCCCTAAGGATCACTCTTTCTCTGCATTTATCTCCAAGTATCCGGTGTCCCCTGATATCACTGAACATCCAATAACTCTCAACATCCATTATGTAGCTCATCCATCCATCTCTAACATGAGCATGAACCAATCTCATAATGTTAGTGCTCGTCTCCGTGGATTTGTAGCTGCGCCCGAAAAAATGTTTCTGAAGCAAATCTTTGCAGTATGATGATAGATTTGCTATGCAGGTTAAAGTTGGGTTCCTTCTCTTACCAGCCAAGACTCCTATGAGGCTATGTTGGGCAACCTCGACAGGAAACATGGGAAAGAGTAATCGAAAAAGAATGCTATACCACCTCCTAGACATTAATCTCCCAGGCGCGGAAATAATCTCCGAAAAATATGTGATGTACAACAATAGATATGTAACCTTGATGTCGCTTCCCCTGTAAGCTTGTTTATGGCTGATGTGGAAGAGGATTATGGGTGCGATTGGAAAGGTTATGGTGATGTTCCACAAAAGGATGGAAAACATGGTGGCCAAATGAGATGCATCTCGGTTTTCATCACTAAATTGCCAGAGCTTGGTATAAATAAGATTGAAAGATCTCGAGACACCTCCACGTAGCACGTCAAAAGTATCTTTGAAATCCAGAAGCCACAAGAATTTCAACTTGTCAAGGCGGGCTTCATAGGAATATGTGTAGTCTACGAGTGTCAAAAGGGGCGAGAACGGGCATCCCGTCGAAGTTTCGTACATTTGTTCGACCGAAAACTGTTTGAACGCACCAAACATGAGTTTTAGATCAAGCTGGGTGGTTGGGTGCGTTTGTTGTTGAAAAAATTCCACCGCAAGATTTTTGTTGCAAAACCGGCGAGAACGGGTATCCCGTTGAGTTTTGCACATTTGTTCCGACTGAAAACTGAAAGTGCCGAAATGCACCAAACATGAGTTTTAGATCAAATGGGGTGATTGGGTGCGTTAGATTTGCGAAAAAAAATCCATGATAAGTTGCAAAAATGGCGAGAACGGGCATCCCTGTCGAAGTTTCGCACATTTGTTCCCACCAAAACACACCAAACATTTGCTTCATAGGAATATGTGTAGTCTACAAGAATTTAGGAGAGGGAGGAGGGCGAGGGTTTACTATAGGAAAGCTCGTTGGGACGAGTGTTAGAGGTTCGAGATACAATGTGGCAAGAATAAATGCAGAGAAATAAACTAGATTAATTGGCAATAAATTTGTCTAACAACTGTTTCCTTACATGATGCCACCCCCTGCATACCACGGGTCGTGGGCTTTTTACAATAGGGTTTGGCCTCGCAACTTCGTTGACAATGGGGCCAGCCTAGGGGCAACATTGTACATTGACCCCCCAAACCATAACTACTACGTGCATTCTCGCCCCCTGCCGCCGCCAAGTCACTTAGGGCCGGCGTCACTGACTCGGCGCTGGCGGGGGTTTTGCAAAGGTTCCAGGTCCGGCGAGGGTCATGCTGTTGGCCGACCTTCGCCGTCCGGGTATTCCTGCACGTACATGAAACAAGACAAAGATCGCGAGTCGAGGTTAAGTTGTGCCAGCTCATGTGGAGGTCTCCAACAACTCCCCAGCATGGGTTCCCTAATCGTCGGGGTACTCTTAGGCGGGTATCCCAAACCTTGCCATACTTGTGCTTGGACCAGCAAGGGTCGCGAAGCTGGTTGGGTGTCCCTAGCGAGGGTTCCTCTCCCCAACATTTATTTGTGGTTGATACTCTTTTTTTAAATTTAGCTAAATATAAAAATGACTTGATTAATACAACTCTAGTAAGAAAAAAAAATGACATGGTCTTATAGGGGTAAGGTTTGAGTGCGTGTGTTGATTCGAGTGAATGTGCATGCGTATGGTGAACATCTACGTTGTACTGTATAATTTTAAAAAAAATTAGACCCATCTCTTATGTGCCATAAAAATTAGACTTCCTTCAATGCCACTAATTCCGAATTTTAGTTCCTTTTTCCATGCCATTTTACGGGTCATTGTGAGAATGTTGTTAAGTGATGACAAAATGACAGTTTTTGTCTTGTTTGTTAAACGTACTATTCTAGCGGGGTTGTTAAACATACTTTTAGCTAGTTTCCTTAGATACATTGCACTGAGATACAGAGCATGTGTTTGAATCAGCTCAGACAAAAAGTTTCTCCTTCTACAAAGCAGAACGCCTATTCAAATTTTGCATTTAATCAGGTTCTCATGATCCAAATCAGATGGCTTTGGAGTTTCTTCTTCTTTTGTTTGTTTCCTTCGGTTGTTAGGCGCCTTTGGTTCTATGTTTTCAGAGACAACTGCACTCTAGAAAGCGTGTATAATACTATAGTATACCGAAGACTGTCTTTTAGCACAAATGAGTTGTAAAGCTTCAAAATGATGAGGACTTGAAGATGATCAATACCTTTGCACCCTAAATTCTGAAGTCTATTAAACTGAGCTGCCACTTATATCACATTCACATGCTTGTTTATTCTTAACCAAGGGTGAGATCTCGGTTGCTATTACCAAAGTTTGTTCAAACAGTACATGCGTACACAATCACACTAATAGTTGCTTACCTTATTCCACAAACAGAACATTTACACTATAATATATAACCAACCGACATACATATATCAATTAGTTGTCGGTGTATTGCTCCAAGATCTCTTCAACATCAGAAGATTCTACGCTACTTCTGTCATGTTTGGCCTTTTATCCACATCAAGATTTAGACAATTCACTGCAATCTCATAGAGACTATTAAGAAGTTTCAAAACTTCTGGTTTTGCTATTTCCTTATCAAATAACTCGGTTTGCTCCTTTTGATTTTTTGAGCATCAAGAAAGTTCCTTACCAAACTATTATTGTCAGAATAAGTGGCCTTTTTCCTGCTTATGAGCTCCAAGAGCACAACTCCAAAACTATATACATCACTTTTATCGGTTAGTAACCCGTCCCGTAGATATCTTTGGATCCATATAAGTCCTGTCGCCAATGACAAAATCTGTGTGCTCTTTATCCATCACAATCAGCCTTGATATACCAAAGTCAGAGATTTTTGGTGTGAAGCTATCATTCAAAAGTATATTAGCTGGTTTCACATCTCCATGTAAAATTATGTTCGTTGTTTTTGAATGTAGATAAGCTAGACCTTCTGCTGATTCTGCAGCAATATTTAAACGACATTCCAAACTTATTGGAGTACCGTTGCTTCCATGGAGAATATCGTCAAGGCTACCTTTGGGGAGAAACTCATACACAAGCATTGGCTTATCAACTTCTAGGCAACAACCTATTAGCTTCACAATGTTCTTGTGGATCACTTGTGATTGGATAATGACTTCATTGGCAAATTGATCATTTTGCACATCACCATTGCCATCAGTTGGCTTCTTTACTGCAACTAACTGATTGTCAAGAAAGCCCTTGTAAACTTTACCAAAGGCACCTCTTCCAATAAAATTACTTGGTTTCATGATTGGGTTCAGCTCCTTCTTTTTGTAAATCTTTATAATTTTTGCCTTCTCTAATGTAGGGCCATCATTTCTTTTGTAAAGTTCTGCCTTCTTCTTTTTCTCTTTACGAATTAGCATAAGGAACACCAGTAGTGCAATTAGAAAAAGGCCACCAACCACTCCCGATATATATAAAGTACAAGCAAACTTATTGTCCCATGCATAATTTATTTATAATTCAAAAAACAATAAAAAAACTGTAAAAAAACAATGCAATCATTTAAATGTACGGTAATAAATCAAAATGTGTGAAAACAATTATTTGGTAACGGATTTACTGAACTGATGAAAAATTCTACAAAAGACTATATTTATAGATAATGTTAAGCAGCTGAACAGCATTGTTCAGCCAGGCCGGTGCAATATTTTTGGCTCCACCCCTGCAAAAAGAACCATTTGTGATATATACACCAAATTACTAGTTTGAATCTTAATATTGGTGCAGTGATGTAGTAGTCATCATCATTCACATCCAACAGCTCTACCACCACACCTAAGACGATGCCCCTGGTTTAACTTGACGGTAAAAAGTTCATCATGAGCAAAATATTATACAACATGGTTTTTAACTTTGTAGCTGAGGAGGACAAGAGGTCATATATTTCGTTCCTAACGAGTTAAATTTAATCTCTAACACCTACAGTACATGTATATCTTAGATCTTACCTACGGATATCTTGGCCGCCAGAAAACAAGTCGTTGCACGGTGCTTCTTTTGCATCACGTCCTCTCGTTCCGGCCGGGCAGCTACATTCGTAATCTCCTAGCGTGTTCTTGCATTTCCCGTAGCAGGGATACATGTCTGGCCGAGCGCACTCATCAATGTCTATCCAAGATATACAAAAACAAATATTACTCCTTTAGTAAAAAAAGTATATACAATGTAGTCACTTCTCCGGGACGTTAGTCCAATTAGCTTATGGACACTATAATTTATGACAAATTTACCGAAAGACAATGTGAGGACCAAAATATTCATTTCTAGCTTAAAAGGAGAGAGTATAGATGTCCAACGGACAAACACGGCATGGGACTGTGTCGGGCATGGCCTAAAGGGAGTCGGGCAGCATGGCACGTCGTGCTTCTTGTGCCATGCCCGTTAGGGCTCCGGGCCTGGCCGTTGGCCCAAGCACGGCACGTCATGCCACTTTCTATGTCGGGCTGGTCCGAAAGCATGGCCCGTGAAGCTAGCTATTAGGACGGCCGGCCGTGGCGCTCGCTAGGGAAGGCAGGCGGTGGCGCGGCGCCACGCCATGGCGCAATCAAGCTCGGGGAAGAAGGTCGTGGCAGTCTCTGTTGTAGCCGCGACTCCGTGGCTGCCCATGCTCGCCCAGGTGCCTCGAGAGAGAGGAGCGGGAGCACCATCCTCCTTGGCATCGGTGGCCGTGGGTGCGGTGGAGGCGTGGAGGAGGTGGTCGGTGGTGCGGTGGTGTGGGGCCATGAGTGGGAGGGCCGAGAGGGAGAGTCACAAGGAGGTGCGGGATTCGCGACCGCGAGGCCATGAGCACGGTGGTGGAGAGCCGAGTGGGAGAGTGTGGTGAGGGTGGGAACTGGTGCGAGGCCACGAAGTGCATGTTTTCTGTGTGACTTGGGATGACGTGTGGCTGCCCGGTGTGACCTCCCAGGATTATTTTTTTTTCTATTTTTCAACCTAGATTTGTGATTTCTGAGAAATAAACTTGGGCACTCACAAAGCAGACTCTACCATAGGCCCGGTATGAAGATGCACCGCTGACAATGGTTTTGGATTTAGAGTTTAGGGTCATCGTCAAGCCCACTGCTGACACGCTCGCCACAATTGGGGTGCTCCATGGCACAGGCATCATGTGCAAGCACCTTTGCCTTTAGCCCAAGGAGAACTTCTCACCACTAATGTCATGAAGATGCAATTTAGTGACTAGAATATGCCAATTTCCCTACAAGCTTCATGATTGTTTTCAATTTGACATCTAACCGATCTCCATTTCCTGCATCTGCCACCGGGTTCGCCTAGCTTGACCTCATGGAGGCTACATAAAACAGGAGAAATGTTTGGGTCACATATGGAAAAGTTAAATATGCCATTTAGGGAATGTGCTAGGGGATGCGTGCACATCCTGCTGATGTGCACTCATCCCCGGAGCACATCCAACCATGGGAGCACGTGCCCTTAAGGTAAAAAAAACTGCTTCCGAGTCACAAATGTCTAAAGAGGAAGAGGAGATAACCATGAAGACTATCTGCCACCGTTTGCATGTCATTACAATGGAGATCTTCAAGGGTGTTTGGCTAGAGTTCAAGAAACTGTATCGAGCACTAGATAGGGTGCTGAGCTAGAGAGGCATCGTCTTGTTTTGATGGAACTATGTCTTCTCTTTTGCTTTTTATTTGGTTGGTGTTATGGTCGGGAATGTATAAACAAGGAGGAATCAAGGTGGCTGAGCAGGAACGCGTCGAGGGAGGCGCCGAGCGCGGTCACCAGCACCGGTCCAGGTGCAAAGTATCGAGTCAAGTCAGGAGTCCTAGGTTCGGAAGAGATTGAATTTGATTTAGTTTGTGAGGCTGTTAGCTGGATTCTAGCGTGAGTCAGTTATGTTTAGGATTATAAGAGTCCAACTCTATTGTTAATGAAAGCTAGTCAGGGATTGAGATTTATATCTCCCTTTGGCCCCCTAGGCAACTACGTTCCAAAACCCACGTTCTCTCTCGCTCGTGCTGGCGCCGATGAGGCCACCTGCATTTCGCTGCCGTGAATTCAAGCCTCGGCCTCGGACCTTCCACAGCTACGCTCTCAGGTCCCTTGGCCATACCAGTTGGGCAGTCTAAGTACTGTAGTGATGTACCAATTTGGCTGTAGGCTTTCAAACTTTGATAAGCTAATCCCGAAATGTTTATCATTAATCTAAAAAGATGAACAGGAGCAATGAAGAAGAAAGGATAAGTGGTAAAATCGACATTTCATTGTCCTCTCTCTCTCTCCCTGATTCGAAAATTAAAATTTTGGTGTCTTCTGGAAAAATATTATTAGATGGGGACTGCCCGGCCTCGCCAGCAGGCCATGCGGACTTGCCCTTGTTTCATGCCACCTGGGTTACACCTGATTGGCTGGTTCCATATATGCGGGCTCCATGGACCACAACTTCCTCTCGCGAAATCATCGGCTCTACTGCGTATGCTACCAACCTTCGCGCGTCAGGTCCGCATGGCGTCCCGTGTCTTCTAGCAAAATTTTCACAAAACGAATGTGTCCATGAGCCAATTATACTTTTTTTTTAATGTCCCCAAGCAAAGTTACTGGCCTTTTATGTCCATCGGCCTGTTTGGCAGAGCTCCACTCCTATATTAGAGCCAGTTGTTTCTATACAGTGTGGTTATGTAAGAGTTATGCCAATCGCAGTGGTGGCAACAACGCTAAAAGCCTAGCTTTATAAGCGGCCAAAACACAGGGCCTCTCTCTATTGGAGTGATTCTGATGGTGGAGCTGGTGAGAATTGATTATACTAGATATTGAATATGTAGCTTTTGGTGTAAATGGTGAAGTGATTGTTTGTTTGCTCCACACTAGAATATGTGCACAATTTTGCTGTCTGGTTGAGGAGAAGTGATTCTAATGGGAAATCTGCTCTGAAATGGACACCTCAAAATCCGAATTATCCACTACTACAAACGTTTACTTTAGGGGCGGCTAATAAGGCTCTATAGGGCGGTTTTCGTAGCCGCCCTAACTCTCCGTTCTTATAGTGCTGGAGCACTGCGGGCGGTTTTTTTGTACAGAACCTCCTAATTACCGGGCCCACACGCTTTTGTCATTGTCCTAAAGACCTTTTGGTGTGCGAGATACACCCGATAACTTAAAGCCCCATTGATAACTCATACCGGGATCAACAAAGGAGTAGCTACAACATTACAACATTTGTTACAAAAATATAGATTAGAGTGCGGAAGAATAATAACATTAATTTTACAAATTATGAATAAGTTACACTTGAGTAAACTTAACTTAATTAATTTGCGGAAGGCGAGTAGATTAGAAGACAACCCGGATCATGTCGTGCCCACCGACATAACCTTGGTTAACAAACACGAGTCAACACACGCAACAAGGGTTAACAAACCCACGAGAGTGCGGGAGTACTCAACAAGACTTACCCGACAAAAGAAAATAGGAGGAGACTCGGGAATCTTTGGTCTAATAGGAATCAAGGTAAGGCTTTTAGCAAGAATCAAGGACTCATTTTGCATAAAAAGCTTACTAATAGTGAATCCTTACTTTCAACATTTTAACCCCAATTTAGTTTCTCACCAATACTAGGTGATCTTATACTACAACAAACACTTGTAGAAGTTCCATCACTTATTCCATCTCTTTCTTGTTCCATAATTAATCTCGATGTAAGTCGGGAAACCGAAGTCTCCATATCCAGAAGCACGGCGATTTCGAAATCGATTAACCCGGTGGGGAGTTCTTTCCACCACGACATATGTAGCACTTAAGCTTGCATATATCAACCCTTTCTTGGATACTCAAAATGGAACCGCGTCCTACGCCACCCGAGAGTACCGTACGCCTCCAATCCGGGACTTTAACCCACGAGGGTAACACGTACTCCGCCATCTCTCCACTCCCGGTCTTGGTTGTTATGCGTTTCGATTTGACACCCCAAGATCGGGCTTACGGAGTATGTGTCCGGAACTAGGGTCGACTATGATGGGGCGACACCCATGACAGACGCGTGCCATTGGTCCAACGACCTCGGGCGCGGTGCGTTCCATAGTCACCGGTTACACGGGCCTACACATTTCAGGTCCTTAATCGACAAGCCCGAAAATACTACGAGACTCCATTCTCAATGCAAATTACCCGACCCGGTCTCAATTTCAAAACCATATCGGTATGGTTCCATCATATAACATCCTTTCTCATCAAAAGCCTCTTCGGGCTATCATAAGGGACTTGTCACATTTTTACTCAAAAGTCTAACTAGTATAGCCAGGCTAAGCGTTCTAGCATTTTAGCAAAAAAACAGGTTATCAAGGTAGATATCGAAATAAACAAGGAATGGTAATGCATCAATTAGGTTGTCACTCAACTCCTATCACCTAATGCGAGAACATAAAGCAAAGGTGATATAAAGCTTTGTAAAACACAAGGAAATGTTTAAATGAACCGGGGCTTGCACGTGTTGCGGGGAAAAGTCGATTCGTAGAAAAAAAGTTGTCGTAGTCAAACTTGATGGCATCCTTGTCGACGGATGGATCTTCTCCGAAACTTGATCATCGCGAACTATGTCAACATCTTCTCCAAAGCTTTATCATCACGATCCGACTCACTCTCGTATACTCTACACGTAGATAATGATGCATGCTTTAGCATGATGGAATAGTAAACATGATACTTGATGATGCATGAAATAACAAACATCTTAAGTACAACTTTCCTTCACGATAAAGTTGCAACCCAACAAAACCAACTTGTTGAACTACTTCTACAAGATATCATCACCATTGCCTAAGGAGTTCTCAAGGACCATCGATAGTGGTACGGTTTAGGGTTCACAAAACAACCCAAAACTCACTCAAACACCTAAGTCGAAAGTCACTAATCATCTCATTTTCTAATTAAATAAATAAAGCATAAAATAGAAAATAATTTAACTTTCTCCAATGGACCCCAAACTTTTTCCACAAGTAGGCCATCTCATAAAACAGCACCAAAATAATTTTCATGATTTTTGGATAAATAAAATAATTATTAAAAATCAAGGAAGATGCATTTTTCAATTAAAATTTGTATTTTTAAATCATGCAAGAACTACTTAAAATCAAAGTTTCAAATTTTTCATGGATAGACATACTCATGGGAAGGCTACACAAAAATTTTCAGAATTTTAGAAGCATTATTTGAATTTATACAAAATTCACAAAATCATCACTATTCAAGCATATAGAAATTAACAAATCATTTTGAAAAGAAAAGAGCACCGGGCTCAAATCAGCCCGACTTCGGCCCACGCATACGACGACAGGATGGCCCAACATTGGATCAGGTCGGCCCGGTGACGGCTGCCGAGGCCTGCCCATTTTGTTTTGCAAAATGAGCCTCGGTTATTTACAAAATTGTAACCTAGCCCCTAACACTATTTGGCACTATTCCCTTGAGTCATGCACTTTACAACTAGACCCCTCTCCTTCCTTCTATTCTTGTTTCTCGGGTCCCCGATGGCTCAGAAGCGAGCACCGCCAGCGCTAAGACGGCGAGGCTATGCGGCGACCTCAAACCCTAATAGACCTAGGCAAAAAGCGAAAACACGACCCGGGGTTCTCACCTCGGCCGTCTGGAGCGGTGGTTGAAGCAAAAAGGGACGTGAAGGGGTTCTTTGGCGGGCGAGGCGGTTTCTACGGCGCGGCCACGCGGCAGGGGGCGGCGTTCGGCGGCGTCGGAGCCCGTCTGTAAAAACTAGCAAGTCGATCACGAGCACAACATCAAGGAGAAGCTAGAACAACAATTGGCAAGGTGAGAGCATCACCGAGGCGGCCGGTTGGCGGTGGCGAATCAGCGGCGGCTTGCGTCGGCCGCGAAGAAGAAGGCGGTGCGCGGGGCAACTCCGGTGGAAAGCGGGCGATGCAAGCAGGTCCAAGCGAGAAGCGCAAGGAGGTGGCGAATCATCTTTGCAAAGACGGGATGGGCGGAGGTGGAACACGGGCGGCAATTTCGCCCGACACGCGAAACTTCGGCGGCGGTGACGAAAAAGAAGAAAAAGAAGGCGTCGGTGGCGGCTTCGCGTTTTATAGGACAAGGTCGATGTCGTGGCCGGGGAGTACCTTCGCGAGTCGTGTGGCGAGGGATGCGAGAAGGCGCGTGAGGGGGTGTGGTACGACGGTGGCGGCATCGGTGACGTGTGGGAGAAGAAAGGGAAAACGAAATCCCCCTCGGGTTCTTGTAGCTCCAACCCTAACTCGCTGAATTTTGCAAATTACTCTCAAGATTTGAACTGAACTCAAAAATTTCCAAAAAGTAACCCCCTTAATTTTTCAAGATCTACAACTTTCACAATTGGACCATTTTCAAATTCAGCCTCTAAGTTTGACTTTTTGAAAAGCAGTTCCAAAATTTAAAATTTAAATTCAAAATTACTTTTAAAATCATGTAACAACTTGAAAAACTTTGTACATGACTTTTGTTCCTCTCTACAAGATCTTCAAACTAGCTTTTGAAAGTTTTCGCAAAATTTTACATAAATTTTGAAATATAGAAAAGGGAGTAATTAGGGTTTGAATGAAATTCAAAAAATTACTTTAAAATTTTGAACTAAACTTTGAAAACTCAAAATACCAACTTTGTTCAGTTTTGAAAACTCTACAAAAATGCTTTAATAACCATACCCAAAATCTTGATAAATTTTGAATAAAATAAAAGGGGACAAACTAGGGTTTAGAAACTAGGGTTTTCGACAAAGGGACAGTTTTCGAATTTGATTCCTCGCGTCTTTTCGACCGACAACTTGACCATGAACTAATACACTTGTCTTTGGCCAAATCCATTGCTTAACGGTAATTAACACTGGGGTGTTACTGAGTCCTTCCCCTTAAATAAATCTCGTCCCGAGATTTGGGATAGAAAACTTTTAAGGGAAACGAAGGCATATTACCCTTGATCTTTGTCCATAGAATTTCCTTCATTGACTCCCATGAAACATTGTTACTTCTCCTTGCATATCGGCTTGTCCAGTCTTTTGAGTTCGGATGGGAAATCTTCTCACCGAAGACCCCCCGATCACCCCCACTCAAAACTGTACAAGGTGCCTCGTATAAATCTTTACTCCAATTAAATCAATTAGCTACTTGATTCTTAATGCACCTGTCTTCCCTGTGGCAGACAAAACCACAGAACTATCCTTTGGAGTTGAGCTGCCCAAAATATTTAACTTCCCATCCAATGTCAATAAGCAACTCATAGAAACCTTTTTTTCGCAAAAGAACACGGAGCGCCTCTAGAGAGTTTTTCCGTTTCTTCGCCTCTAATGACTTGACCAATAGCACTCATAGTCCTACCATCCTTTTACGTTGGGAAACTAGTCCGGCCGGTCAAATGTTTGCGTCGCTGAGAACTATCCAATCTTCTTTACCAACTATGGTGCGCTCGCGTGCTCAAGTATTGGGTGACAGGATTCCTACGATGTGGAGGCGAGTAACGGGCTGAGGTCATGAAGGGATTCGATATGGTGTATTGGCAAGAACTACGAGCAAACATGGCACACAAAGAGAGGAAGAAAGAGGGTGTGGTGCAGCAGGGACACCATGAAACTGCAACACGAAAACGAGCGTGAGAGAGGCCAGGATGTTCACGACATTCAGAAAAACACGTGGCGGCAAGAGGATGCCACAATGATCCCGATCTTCGAACCGATTAAGCGAGAGTCCCTTATCTACCACTTCTTGTAGTCTGTTAATGTTGATGTCGGTGACTTGCTCTTCAAGGATTACCTTTTCTTGTAACATTCGAGGAAGGAACTCACAAAGCAAGCGATCCGATATACAAGTCTTCGGATAGAATAGAGTTAAATAACCAAAGAAAATCATGGCAAGGGAATGTTTAGTGTAGTTTTTGTAATGGATCATGATTAGAAATCATTAATCATAACATCACGGCCAAAACCACAACCATGGAGAGAATTCAAATGATAAAAGTTGGTGGTGATCAAGGATTTACAAAGGAAAGATAGCGACCAAAGAAAGTTTCAAGGTGTGGAGTCAATATGAAGGTGATTTCAAGATCAAAGCCAAGGAAGTTTTAGAGATCAAAGAGAAATTGTATGACATCAGGCTCTTCTCTTGAAGAAACGTCTAAGAAGTTCAACAGAGACTTGACATGGTTCCACACGGCATAACATAAACCGTGGCAAAGATTTTACACATAACATCCTAATGGAACTAGGGTTCAACCACGGTACACACAACTTAACAGTGAAACACAAACAACAACCAACATTAACACCATTTTAGATAACATATGAAACATCATATGTGCATAACACAAATGCTATAAACAGCATATGCAATGCAAGGATGCTTGCTAATGATGCAAACAAGAAGATTATGAACATCCGGGATATGAAGATCCTTCCCCCTTAAAAGAAATCTAATTTTGAAATTTCAAGGTGACAAATCCCGTGGGACAAATAATTGGTAAGCAAAAAGTGTCAAACACAATGACTTACAAGGGGTTTAAAAAGACAACAAGGATTGATTCGAGAGATTGCAACCAAAAAAAAAAGTTGGTTGTAGTAACAAGGGCTTATAAGAAATTTGCAAAACAACAAGAATTTATATCAAGATTACAATCGAAGAAAAAGGTGATTGCAACCTATAAGGGTTTTTCGAAAATTTTTGAGTTCGGATATGAATTTCGAAAAGAGTTTGCAACGAAGGTGAAAGCACGGTAATCGTGAATTATAGTGAAGAGAAGAGCATGTGTCGAATGAAAGAAGTCAAAATACGACACATGTATGAATTGAGAAATCAAGGAGTAATCTAAAGCTTTTAAATAAAGTTGACATTGCAAGGTGCAAGCTCCCAAAGGCTAGGAACTTATGAAGCAAAGATTATCAAATGGAAGTCCATTAACCAAAACCTGGTATAGGACGAAATTTAGGACAAACAACTATAAAGAAGAATAGTTGTCCGAATAAAAGGAGGAATAATCAACATTATCAAAGTACTTTTACATTATATGCATGATATGATGCATGCTCGTCCCTATACGTCTTCACAACGTTAGGAGTACTCTGTCTTCAAGATGTTAGATGTCAAGTACATTATAGGGCATTACTTTATATACTATATTCTTGGATGATCTTGGCAAAATGATGAAATGGCTCTTAGTAGAACTTTTGTCGACGATATTCGACTCCTTAATTGTTCTTCACAAGAAGAGAGGAAAACTTCTCGAAATCTTTTATTTGATCCATCAAGACATCTTCTCAAAGCCTTCCGGCAAGCATAAGGAAAGATAGGAGATTATTTTTAATTTGTTACTTTCAAAAACTTTGAAATTACAAAATCATTTTTAAAGTTTTCAAAAAGTAATGTCGTAGCTGATCCCAAGTATGAGCTCGATACCACTCAGAATGTAACCTCCTAATTATCGGGCCCACCTACACTGTCATTGTCCTAAAGACCTTTGACAATGGTGTGCGCATACACCCCGATAACTTAAGAAGCCCCATTGATAACTCATACCAGGATCAACAAAGGAGTAGCTACAACATTACAACATTTGTTACAAAAATATAGATCGAGTGCGGAAGAATAATAACATTAATTTTACAAATTATGAATAAGTTACACTTGAGTAAACTTAACTTAATTAATTTGCGGAAGCCGAGTAGATTAGAAGACAACCGGATCATGTCGTGCCCACCGACATAACCTTGGTTAACAAAGACGAGTCAACACTCGCAACAAGGGTTAACAAACCCCGAGTGCGGGAGTACTCAACAAGACTTACCCGACAAAAGAAAATAGGAGGAGACTCAGGAATCTTTGGTCTAATAGGAATCAAGGTAAGGCTTTTAGCAAGAATCAATGACTCATTTTGCATAAAAGCTTACTAATAGTGAATCCTTACTTTCAACATTTTAACCTCAATTTAGTTTCTCACCTATACTAGGTGATCTTATACTACAACAAACACTTGTAGAAGTTCCATCACTTATTCCATCTCTTTCTTGTTCCATAATTAATCTCGATGTAAGTCGGAAAACCGAAGTCTCCATATCCGAGAAGCACGGCGATTTCGAAATCGATTAACCAGTGGGAGTTCTTTCCACACGACATATGTAGCACTTAAGCTTGCATATATCAACCCTTTCTTGGATACTCAAAACGGAACGCGCCCTACGCCACCCGAGAGTGCAAATGCGCCTCCAATCCGGGACTTTAACCCACGAGGGTAACACGTACTCCCGCCATCTCTCCACTCCCGGTGCGCGGTTTATGCGTTTCCGATTTGACACCCCCAAGATCGGGCTTACCGGAGTATGTGTCCGGAACTAGGGTCGACTATGATGGGGCGACACCCATGACGACGTGCCATTGGTCCAACGACCTCGGCGCGGTGCGTTCCATAGTCTCGGTTACACAGGCCTACACATTTCCGGTCCTTAATCGATAAGCCGGAAATACTACACCGAGACTCCATTCTCAATGCAAATTACCCGACCGGTCTCAATTTCAAAACCATATCCCAGTATGGTTCCATCATATAACATCCTTTCTCATCAAAAGCCTCTTCGGGCTATCATAAGGGACTTGTCACATTTTTACTCAAAAGTCTAACTAGTATAGCCAGGCTAAGCGTTCTAGCATTTTAGCAAAAACAGGTTATCAAGGTAGATATCGAAATAAACAAGGAATGGTAATGCATCAATTAGGTTGTCACTCAACTCCTATCATCTAATGCGAGAACATAAAGCAAAGGTGATATAAAGCTTTGTAAAACACAAGGAAATGTTTAAATGAAGGGGCTTGCTTGTGTTGCGGGGAAAAGTCGATTCGTAAAAAAATTTCGGAATCTTGATACCCAAAATCTCGATAAATTTTGAATAAAATAAAAGGGGACAAACTAGGGTTTAGAAACTAGGGTTTCCGACAAGGGGACGTTTCGAATTTGATTCCTCTCGCGTCTTTTCGACCGACAACTTGACCATGAACTAATACACTTGTCTTTGGCCAAATCCATTGCTTAACTGGTAATTAACACCTGGGGTGTTACAGTTTTCCAACCGCCCCTACTAACGCCTGCAGGGCGGCTCGTGTTCAACCGCCTCTACTAAATACAAGCGTAGGGGCGGCCGAAACTATAAACCGCCCCTATAACTTCGAACTATAGGGGCGGTTCACTCCAAAACCGCCCCTACAGAGGATTTGGCGCCAAAAAAAAATTCAAAACTAAAATATATATAACCGCCCCTACGGTGCCATTCAAAAAAAAAAAAAACAAATTTGGAATATATATATAATTCACGAGAATAAATAGATAATTCACGCAGAATATCGTCTCCATAATTCAAATAAACATATATATATAATTCAAACTCACATATATATACATATATTCACATACTTCAACATATAATTCACATCATTCACGTCACAAGTTCAATCAACACCCTAAACTTAGCCTTTCCCACTCACGAAGATGTTGATACTTTGGATTCCTCATTAACTCGTAGCTAGGGTCTTTGTAGTTGCCTTTGTGATGTATAATCTGATCTAATATAAAGTCACAAAGGTCACCGACGAGTTCCAAGAGGTTGTCATCTTTGTAAGGGTCACCTCTTATCCCTATCTCTTTTCTCCACTACACAATTAGCATATAGGAAATAGTTAGCATATATATAGGAACACGGTGAGCATATATATATAGAGGGAGAAAGGCAGTGAGCATATATACCAAGTTCGGGTGTCTCCTGTAGGAAAGGGTGTTGCTCATCGCGGTGCATACATAATATCCACAGTGTAGACTTCCGGGCTTCTGCTTGGGGCACTGTATATATAAAATTATTAGGTAATGCATTTGAGATCATGCAGTATTGAAATAGGTCATACTTACACAACAATTTGTTTTGACGCACGGCTCACCCTTCCTTTTTGGATTATGTCTCCCCTTGTGTTTTCTAACATCCACAGTCTCTAGAGTGTTGTCGAACCAGTGTTTGTACATCTTGCTTCGGTACTTGTGAGTTGTCTTTAAGAAGCGTCGATTCCGCATGTAAACTACCTTTTTGGATGCATTTAGATACTCCCATGGAGTACCATCCAAGCAGACTAGGCATCTAGTCTTCCCTTTGATCTGTCCAGACAAAGCAAACAACGTGGGATAGTCATTGATAGAAACAAAGATTATGGCTCAACATATGAAGTCCTGCTTTCGGAATGCATCATATATCAGCACCCCTTGCTTCCATAGTATCTCGAATTCTTGCAACACAGGCTCGATAAACACGTCAATGTCAATGCCTAGTTGTTTTGGACCTGACATGAGAACAGTAAGGAAAAGATACTTTCTCAGCTGGGACAGGTGTGTCGGGATGTTGTACATGGTCAAGATCACTGGCCAAGTGCTGTGGTCACTTATCCTCTCATTGAAGGGATTCATTCCATCAGTGCTCAATGCAAACCGTACATTCCTTGGGTCTTCGGCGAAGTCTTTGTGCTTCTCATCAAAGTTTTGCTACTGAGTACCATCGGCCAGGTGTGCAATCTTATCATCATCTATCTTACGCTCATCTTGCCACCATGTCATGAGTGCGGCTTCTTTGGGGTTTAGGAAGATTCGCCTCAAGCGGTCGGTCACGGCGGTACCACATTACCAAGGCGGGGAATTCTTCTCTACGTCGGATCATTGCCTAATGGAGTGTCCTTTTGGGGATGAGAATCGTGTACCGGCTTTTTCCCACCCCTCTTCCTCTTGTTCCCTGTGGAGGCTTCGTCCCCGTTGTACAGATTGTTGTTCTTATACCGACTGGCCCCGCACCTAGGACATTTATCTAGATCCCGTTGTACAATGTGATCGATGTTCCCCACCTTTCCCCATGCTATCTCATTTTTGCAATCGCGACACGGACATATTATTGAATCATTATTTTACGTCAATGTCTTCGCATGATTCTCGTGGCTTCAATAAATTTATCCGGCTCTTCACGGAAACCTGCCTTCCACCTTAACGTGCCATACATCCAAGCCTCCCTGTACTCCATCCTTTAGGACAACAATTAAAGAAAATGTATCAAAGGACTAATTAATAGGATATATAAATGCATGTACATGGCAAACCCTAATTGGTTACAACTAAAAAGTCATTAATACCAAAGTTGTAGCACAAAATGAATACACTAATAGATTATCATTTTAGAAAAATTTGGAAAAAACATAGCATTTGGACATCATATGAGAGAGAAAAACTTGTTAGAAGTTTCCACTATGAATTTAAAAAAAAAACACATGTTTATCACTAAGCAACCACGCATGAACACATGAACCCTAGCTCATGTAAGAGGGACTAATAAATGAGTCTAATCCAATACTCTCGCTAATCTACCCTAGTACCTCCAAAATTAAGCTCTAGTTTGCTCCATACAAAGCTCAAGCACCATAAAAGAGAGAGAAAAGCAAAATTTAAATTACTCCCTAACGAACCATTAAAACTTCAATTAAAGGGTTGGAATAGCATTTTCTTACCTTTTAGAAGCTCCCCACCAAAGGACTTGAGATCAAAACCTCCCCCCCTAGTAGAGCAATTTTTGGGAGGAGCCAAAGGCCTCCCTACCCTTTTTTTGTGAGTTGGAGTGAGTGTCCCGAGGTGGAAGAAGGTGGCTGGTTCGGCCTTATGCTACAGACCACTGTAGGGGCGGCTGTATCCGTAGCCGCCCCGATGGTAGTCCACAGACTCACGTATGGGGCGGTGGATATTGAGCCGCCCCCGCTAATAGTAGGGGCGGCTCGTAACACCAGCCGCCCCCACTGTGGAGTTTGTAGGGGCGCGGCTGGTCTCCAGCGGGCCTTGGCGGCCACTGTAGGGGCGCCTGGGGTTACGAGTCGCCCCTACACAAAAATCGAGGCGTTCCCATAGTGACCGTTTGTAGTAGTGATACGAATCGTATCCGTTAAAACTTTTAATATGGATATTCATATACGTTTTTTGTTGTGGATACTAAATGGATGTATTGAAATTCGTATTTCAGTATTTTTCTCTATCTGATTCCAGATGGAAAAAGTCTATATAAATTAAACATACCAATTAATCAATCATTTTTATATAATATTTTTCATGAAATTATAAACTGTATAAAATAATTTAACAATATACACTTTGAGTTGAATTGAATAAATATCTAAACAGAAATACGAATCCAAGACATTCGTACTAAAATTATATCCATATTCGAATTCAAATTAAAGGGGCCTTTGGTTTACAGGTAGAACGTAGGAATATCACAGGATAGGATTGTCGGAGGAAAGTTTCCTTTCCGCTCCTTTGGTTCGTAGAAAAAACGAAGGAAAAATTCCATAGGAATTGAATCCTACGCCTGCAATCCGGAGGAAAGAAAGCATGAGCTCCGATCTCATGGAAAATTTCCTGCGCGGTCGCTCTGTACCGTGTCGTCGTCGGCCCGTTGAGCCGGAGCGCGAGCAGGTCGAAGCGGGCACACGCGACCGCACGGAGCAGTCCGAGCACGCGACGCACACGGAGCAGGTCGGGCGGACGCGTGATGCACATGGCTGTTGCGGCTCCCGGACCGGCAATGGCGGCGGTGCCCACGCGGCCACGCCTCGCGCGTATGAGTTGGAATAAGGGGGCAGGGAGGGCGACTGCGAGCACGAGCGTTGGGAGGAGTGGAAGGCATGGCTGCGGTCTTTGGGCTGGAGGCCTGGGATGGGCGAGCCAGCGAGCTCATGAGCTTCAAGCGGCGGCCATGGCGAGGGAGTAGGGGAGAGAATGGCGAGGGAGTAGGGGAGAGAACGGGGGAGAGAACGAGCGGTGGAGGAGATGTTGATTAGTGGGGCCCACCATGTGAGGCCACCCAAATAGCAAGAGCAGCGCCTGCCATCCGTGCATCCCTCCGAGGCTCCAATTCCATTGTTTTTTATTTAATTCAATTCCTTTATTTTTACCGGAATGTGGGTGCCAAAGGCACTTGTTTCTATTCCTGCGGGCACTATAGTTCCTGTAGGATTCGATTGACCAGGCAACCCAATCCTATAATTTTCCTTTTCCTATCCTCTGTGTACAGTAAAATCCAAAGGGGCCCTAAAATGTAGTAGAATATATCATCCAGATCCGATACTATGCGAATCCAATCCGTTTGCATAAGAGGAGTCACAAAGGACTTACCTTGGCATCCTCCATATGGATGTATGGATTCCCTCCCATTTCTTATTTGGCGCACGCGCTACTTCTTGAAACGGGGCACGCTGCTTTCTACGCTTCTAGCTTCTAGTGTCTACTTTTTTTTTTTTTGACCGGCGGAGCCATCCGGTACGCATTTTTTAAAATGCTTTTGAAACAGTGAAATGCCCGTGACTGCCCACCCCCCACACACACACACACCCCGGACGACCGTTTCCCATTCCATTTCTCCCCCGACCGTCTTACGGGAAACCCTCGCCCGAGCCGTGATTTTGGCTGACGGCGGAACCTCCCCCTCCGGCGGTCGACTCCATCGCCGAGCAAATCGGCACGGTCGCGCGCCGCGTGCTCCAATCTCCGGCCCCAACGCGGCTCTTGCCTGCCCACCTCACACTCCTTCCCCTTCACCGACCGACCCAACCAACCCCCCGGAGCTCGCCGGTCGCCTCCCCTTCCCGCCGATCCCCACCGCCATGGCCGGCGCCGCCGCGCCGCGTCGTCCTCCTCCGAGGGTCGGTCGTCGTCCACACCTGTGTCTCCCTCGGCGAGGTAAGTTATCCGCCCGGTCCGCCCTGGATCCGCCCGATCTGCTCGGCGCTCGATCTCACCTCGTTTGATTTCCGTTTCCTTGTGTGTTGGGCAGCGGCGGCTCCAGGTGGCGGCGGCGACCGGCGGCGGCGGATTTTGCGGGGTCTGCGCCATCTGCCTCGATAGGATAGAGCTCTAGGAGACGGCCCTCGTCAAGGGATGTGATCACGCCTACTGGCCAGTTCGTTTCTAATTTCCCAACCTGTACCCCTTTCTCCATCCAGATTATTATTACTGGTTTTTATACATACTCGGTTATGCGCTGGAATTTCGATTAGGTTGTTTGTTATTATTATTCCCCACCTCTAATAGCAACCTAATCCCTAGATTTGGGAGACTACTTGTTACCTTTCCTCCAAATTAGCAGCGTTTTGCTTCATATACTGTATTACCTTCTCTAGGCCGTGTAGCTCTACAAATGAAATTCCAAGAACACCTTACCATGTAGCTCTGCAAATCAAATCCGTAGAACGCGTTACACATTACCATGCTGTCCTGACGCCTTGACCTTGTGATTCCCAAGCTGATTTTTCTTTAATTGCCTTTATACATGCAGTAGTTTGATTCTATCATCTTAGGCCTAAGGAATAGATGCAGCACCGGCACCAATTGCCTTCTTCTGGAACACTATCATGTGTTCCCTTGTACTAACTAACTTCAACTTATTCTTTAGCATAGTTGCCATGTGCATCTCACCCTTTGCCGAACCAACCATCCCGTGCATGCAATGGTTGTTTCACCTACCCTTGTGGCGTTCAGCTCTAGATTGAATCATAGAGCTTGACTTTGTGCTGATATGTGAACTAGCAAGCAGCAAGTACCTTTGATGTGTCCATTACAGCCGATGCTAAAGGACTAGTCTGGTGATATATCAATTTTCTATTTTCAAGTGTTAGTGCTTCATTAAATATATTTGATGTGGCATTTATTTATCTTACAGTCTTCGCTCTTTTATAGCTGACTGACAATGATCCTTTTAATAAAAGCCGATTGTGAACTCTATTTTGAAATGTTCTGTGAATGCAGTGTAACCTGTATTTTGAGGTGGGCATCCTACAAGCAGAACCCTATGTGCCCACAGTGCAAGCATCCATTTGAATTCCTCAGCGTGCACCGCTCTCTTGATGGCTGGTAACCCCTTTTGTTCATGTGAAATATGGGGCAGCTGAATTGTTTCAGGTAGAATGTGAGCTTAATGCCTGTTCCTTGAAAGTTACATGTTCCATTGTATGCCTGTTTTTGTTCATTGAAAGTTACATGTTCCATTGTACATTGAGACTCCTTTTTTTGTGCAATTTTGTATACCTGAAGTTGCTCGGGATTAAATTTTACCATCCTCAGAAGGAGAGATCTAGAGAGGGAGAGAGAGAGGGAGAGGTGGAGAGAAAGGGAGACTGAGGGAAAGAGAGGGAGAGGGAGAGATGGATAGGGAGAGATAGAGAGAGAGAGAGAGAGAGAAAAGAGAGATAGGGAGACAGATAGAGGGAGAGAGGGAGGGAGATGGAGAGGTTGAGGCCCTCACGACTGGCTGCCAATGGATTTCATGATTTATTGTATTGCATTTATGTTCTTAAATCAAATTCCATTCCTGAATTGTCTATATGCAGTGACAATTTTGTTAAAAGTCTTTTTTAGGCCACATTATGAATTTTGTTATGGGTGCCAATGCAAGCACTGATTCTTATGTTTTTTTTGGTATCAAAATATTGTGGGAGAGAGACAGATAGGGAGATAAATAGAGATGGAGAGAGAGAGAGAGAGGGAAATCTAAAGAGAGATAGAGGGAGAGGGAGAGAGAGATGGAGAGAGGGAGGGGGTAGAGTGATAGTGAAATGGAATTATATAATTGATTGTGTTTTGTGGTCCAGGTTGTTTGTTTTGGGGAGGGAAACATATATAAAATCAGTCTTTCCTTTTTGCCTGAGCCTGAGCATGCCTGCATCAAACACATATCAAACACATGGCTGGCTGCAGCTGCTTTCTTGAGTTCACTATGACCCGTTAAGCTCAAGCTGTAGTTATTAGGGTTGAGGTTTAAGGGAGGACAACAACTTGTAGGGAGGTATGGGCTCACTGGTGGAGAGCAGTGAAGCAGCCGCCCTGACCTTACGCAATGCAGAGTGACTGAAACATAACGATATAGCATATGCCTTGGTTCCATGCCCTTTTTTTCTCCTGAAGAAAATCCCCTAGTGGATCTGCTGTATGCATGATTCCATTCATTTGGAGTCCAATGAAAAGAGCATTCACAATCAGTACACTATGTTTGACCTGCATTACGCATGCTTAACTAAACTAAATCTGTACTTGTCCATGCACTGCAGGTTTTACCTTTGCCACGTTCTGTTAAATTGCTTTATTGGTGCCAACACTAGGAAAATCAGAAAAGCAGTCACATCCAGCGGCTGCTCCAGTGAGTACCAAAATCTTCAGTTACCGGCGGCCTCTAATGCCTTTCAGCTCATACAGGTACGTGGTACCTTGCTCCTGCTGCCGTCCAGGTGCCCTGATGTATCATTGTACTGTATAATAGTTATGATACCTCCAAATATTACTAATTGTGACCTAAGCTGACATTCCTGGCAATTCTTAATTTGTCAAATCCATAGCTAGATTATTTTTTCCCTGAGGGCCAGCAGATTTACTTTAAAAATGAAGACAATTCCTTTAATCCATATCGATATGTGTCGTTCCTTTTTTTTTTTGTTTTTTAGTAGTTGGGAAACAGAGACTTGAGTCAAGCTATCACCTGCATTTCTTCCACGAAACAGTTTTTAAAGGAAAACAATGACGAAGAAGGTATGTCATAATCTCACATAACTTTATACTCAGAATTACATGATCAGGTTCAAAAAAACTTTATATTTCCAATTTATAAACTTTGAACTATGACAATATCAAATTTATACTTCTTTTGGTAATAAACTTTGAACTATGATATTATGAACTTTTTATTGATAGGTTCAAAACTTTTTTAGACTATAACTTTTTACCTTTTATTGCTAGGTTCAAAACTTTAGACCATAATATTTATAAACTTTTTATCTGCTAGGCTCAAAACTTTACAAGTACAACATTAACAACTTTTTACTGCTAGGTTTTGATTTTTAGACTACATGATTAGAAATTTTGTACTACTATATTGAAAACTTTACACTTGCTTTTATGAAACTTTGAAATATGACATAGCAAACTTTATAATGCTATTTAAATAACTTTGAGCTATTGCACGATAAATTTTTTTTGAACTTTTTTACCACTACATACTTTGCTAGGTTAAAAACTTTAGACTATAATATTTATAAACTTTTTAATGCTCGGTTCAAAACTTTAGACTACAACATTAGCAACTTTGTACTAATAGGTTGAAAACATTTTAGACTATAACATTAAATACTTTGTACTGATATCTTAAAAACTTTACACTTACTTTTACAAAACTTTGAACCATGACATAGCAAACTTTATAATCCTATTTAAATAACTTTGTACTTTTTTTGCACGATAAACTTTTCTGAATTATTTGACACTATAAACTGCAAGGTTAAAAACTTTGGACTATAATATTTATAAACTTTTTACTACTAGGTTAAAAACATTAGAGTAGAACATTATCAACTTTGTAATGTTAGGTTGAAAACTTAAGAGTACATTATCAACTTTGTACTCTAAAAAAGTTATATGACGTTTTTTCTGTTTTCATATACAATTGCAGCTGAAGTCCAGCAAAGGAAACTATGGCTTTGACAAGTGGTATCTCCTCTGCACCTCCCAGTGGATCCTAAGAAATGTCAATCAAATGCAATACAGGATCATGCTCTTTCAAGACTCGGTTTGCAAGTCTCTCCCAAATCTTGGTTAATGTACTCCCTAATCATTTATTTGAGGAAGTCAAGGCTGATGTAGAGAATGTGATACTGAATTTCAAAAGGATGTTCAATTATGCATGCCCACACAGTAGCAGAGTTCATATTTGGGAAATGGGTACTGTATACCGTTCTGTGACATGTTCATATAACCAGTTAAGTTTCTCTATTCATCTAGTTCTTTTTCATCTCCAACTTAGTAACAAATGTGCATACACTAGTAAATGTTTAATGTTTTCTTTTGCTCCTTGCCCACACACCCTTTAACAGTTGTGATAGCGGGATCTTTGTGATGAAGCTAATGAAAAGTCATGATGGTGATAGCCAGCACCTATTTAAACCAGTAAGTTTCTTTCTGTTATATCACACGATATGGTTTTCCGACGTATGTTGCCTATCTCAATCATCACATTCGAACAGGAAGAAGCTAAGGCATTGCGGGAGTCCTTGTCCTATTACTTGCTCACGCACCCAGACAATGAAAAGTTTGATTCCCTAATGCATATCAAAGATATATTGTCAATACATGTGAGTTTTATTTTCATTTCTCCAAAATGAGTTCATGTTGCAATCTTTTGTGGTTTTTTAAAGTATTTTTTATGCTCTTTTTCTTTACCCCCAGGGTATCAACCGCAGTTCATATAACTGAACAAACAAGTTTGACATGAAAAAGTATGAAAGTATACATAACAGTCCCCCTGTAGTCTATTTTGATGTAGTGCAGGGCCCATAGCGTGTTACAAAATCAAACTCTTCCTCTCAATTTCTGAATCCATTATTTTCATTCCACCCTTCGATGACTAGTAGTATCATTCTATATCATAAAATTATGTACCTTGTGAGCCTTTTGCTATCTTGTACTTATTTCTGTTCATGTAAACTCTCATTGTTAGACAGTAATGGTTTAGGTAACAAGGCTCGTACCACTTGCCTAGATTTGTTTGCTGCGTTGTGTGTTGGGGTTTGTTTGATCGGATCTGTGATAAGAGGCTGTACGAGTGTGATAGGAGGCTGTAGGAGTGTCAGTCCTATTTGTAATTATCAATTGTACTTGTATGGCGATTTTCTTTTTCATGTAGCCCTGAATTTGAAGCTCTCCAAACCAAATCTGTTTTATTTTTCCGGTCAGTTCCTAGTAGATTTTGATGTCAGCATGTCACTCACCTTCCCTGACTAGTGATTAATGTCTATTTATGGGCCTCTGGCCTATTAGGTACCAAATTGTAAATTCGAGTTAGTCCATATGTATACCTTATGACTTGCTGTCAAGTTGTGCATTTCATATGTAGTATTGAATCCTCTCCCATTGTTGTAGGGACTGATGACGTTCTCCCCCAACACAAAATAGAGGACTAAGAGGACGATCTTTCAGTGGGAATGGCCGAGCATCTGCTGGGTCATTTCCTTACATGAGGGCAAATAATGATTTGGAGACTTAACTACATCGGGTTGAGCAAGATGCCTATACTGGTGTCCTCAGAGCATTTTAAAGTGCAATCTGATGCAATATCATGGGTATGCAGCCAAATTGAAACTTGTGCTGTCAGTTTCTATCTTGGCCTACTTTTTGTGCTGAGAATAAGATAAATGTGCTTCTGTACAGGAAAAAGAGAGTTTGATTACTGAACTCAGGAAAGAACTGAGGGTTTCTGATGAGGAGCATAGGGAGCTATTAAATAAGGTCAATGAAGATGGGGCCATCCGTCGAATGAGGTATTTCCTGAAGCATTTATGTATGTATGTGTTTTACTTCATCATCAATATATCATTCTTTGTTATTTGCTCCCACCAAAAATATCTGCAGGGAGTTAAGACAGGCAGGTGGAACCCCAAGTAGTTTGCATCGTGGCAACAGGGTTTTATATGATGCAGAACCTGGGCCCACAACCAAGAGGCAAAGGGCATCTCATTCGATTCCTTCGCAATCTGCAGGACTCCAGTCCCCTATGATGCCCTCCCACTCAGTTCCATCTGCAAAATGGGGTCCTTTGTCAGCAAGAGGCAAGAAGGCAAAGACGGTATATTCAGAATATTGTGCATAATATTTTTTGCATCCTGATATCCTTTTTAAAACGATTTTATAATGGCTTCTGCATTTGTGTAGCCCATTCCTTTGGCGCTACAATCTGTGGATCCAAGTTCGTTAATAAACCATAAAGTTTATACAAGGTGGCCAGAGGACAACAACTTCTACGAGGCCACCATAACACGATACAACCCTGTGACGGTTGGTTTTAATTTTCGCTACTGTTTGCACCTTGATGCAGAAATACATCAGTGCCCAGTAACCTTCTTTCATGATCTCTTTAGGGTGAGCATGCACTCGTCTATGACATGGGCACACAAGCCGAGACTTGGGAATCAGTTAGGCTTTGTGATGTAAGCCCTGTTTCCTGCAATGCTCGTATCATTTTCTTTTTCTCCCTTTCTTTTCTCTTTTCCTCTGTATTTAGTTGTGTTCTTCCGTTATACGCCATATAAGTGCTTACTTTTTCTTATGTTTTCTCTACCATTGGTTATGAATGATTGATTTTTGTGTGTTACTTATGCTAGTCTCTGTTGATTGATGCCAACAAGATACTATCTGCTCCAATAAGCTTATAAATTGTATAAAAGATTTCTTGTTGCAGCACTTCCCTTACCAAAACTAAATTTTTGCAGTGGTGCAGTAGCCTACTATACTCCTGATCTGCTGGAGCTGAAATTTACTTGCTTGTATTGTATTGTATGATCTAGAGTATGGATATGTGTTAAATTAACATGTTTGATCTGTAGGTGAATTAAAATTTGCCTGCTGAATTAGCCTGGCTGATTGCCACATTGCCATTAATTATTCAGTTGAAGATTGATAAACGCTCCTTAAAACAGATGGCACCTGAAGATATAAGATGGGAATTTGATGGACATCTTTCAAATCGTGATGGTTGGGGCCCTTCTGGCCCTATGTTGAAGAGGCACCCAACCCAATAATGGTGCTGTGGCAGGTTCAATTAGGGGAAGAGGTAGGCTATCAATAAATGAGCCTATAAAGGACTATGCTCCACCTCAAAATGGCATCAATAGGAATTTTGATCATGTTGACATACCAAACACTGAAAGTGTTGTTACAGAGGTAAATTTCAATCAATGGTCGGACATAAAAAAAGGTAGTTAGGTATATTTTGTCTCACGGTTGTATGTTCCCAACACAGGTGGAAAGGGTATTGTCCAATCCAAATATGCCAAAAAAATCGAGAAGGCAAGGAAACTGCTGAAAGTGAGTTAATTCTTATGTTCAAATGTTCTTTCATTTGAAAATGTTGTGTGGTTGAAAAAGCTCGTTATCGTATTTTCTTTCCCTTTATTGAGTTACGAGTCAAAACACTTGTTCTTTTAGGATCAGGAGCAGTCATTACTTGATGCAATTGCCAGACTTGATGAAGCATCGGATAACGATAGTGGTAAGTTCCTGGCCAGTTCTACCTCGTTGAGGGTTAGAGAATACTATACAGTAAGATAGTACTCACTCCATCACAGAAGTTAGATGTTTTAGCATTTTGCTGTGTCATACTTTTCTAACTTTGACCAATTTAGAGTAAATTGGACCAACAGTCTGTAAACTATTACGGCATTCTCATCTAGATCCCCAGTCTAAGAAATTAAATACCTAGGTCCCTAAACTTTTAAGTACCCCAATCTGATCCAAGGCAGCCATATCATAGAAAATTAGAATGAGGTGCTCTAGCGTGGAATTTCCTGCATGAAAAAACAGCCCCCTACTAGGCAATTTGTGTTGGGGCAATTTTCTTTTGGAAGAAAATAGCATTGTGATTTGCTCCAAAACTTCGTGCATGATTTGTTCTTGGGATACAAAAAGTTTTCTGCTTGATGACCAGTTCAGGATCGAACAAAGCGTCAACCTGTGACTAACCTCCTTGACCTTGGCATCTAATCTAAATCTAAAAGAACAAAAACTCATGGTCATCTTTTGGGGTTTTCCAACTGTCAGCTCTAGATGTTGCACTCACGCTTATTCATTTTGCTGATTGGTTTGCAGTCTTTGTCATTTAGCATCACAAGTGTTGCTTATTGGTTTGCAGCCAGCATCACAAGCGTTCTGTTCTTTTGTGTTTGATCTTCAGCCTTGTCATTTTGATGTTTATCTTGTGTCTTGTTTGTCACTCATGCCATTGAAGGATTAGTGGATTATATGGACTTCCATCCATTTTTTGGTCTAGATTTGGACAATTATGTAGAGAAAATCATGCACTCATGCACATGACACCTATACAAGTATTTATTGCACTTCTGAGCTTCATGTATATTATAGACTAGTGATCAGTCATCCTTAATCATGTGATTTCCGACTGTATAAGTTTGTTTTTGTTTGATGGTGAAACACCTTTGTATGACCCCATCCTATTTGTATGACTGGTTGTTATAGTTTGTCATGTCAGAATGATTGTAATCTGAGGCTACTGCGTGATAGGTTGCTCCAGTGCTAGGAATGACACTCCTCCATCTACTTAGCGCAAAATTTATGGTGCATGAAGCCCATTTTGTGAATAAAGAATGCCAAGTATGTACTTTGTTCAGATTTTTTTTTTTGTTAGCTAAATAAATGCATCAACTTGTTTCAGATGAAATCACCATTTAGGACATAAAGGATTTGGGTCTGTGAAGTACTTTTTAATTATTTTCCTATTTGTAAGTTGTCATACATGTAACCTTTGTACTGTAGGAATTGATTCTTTCACATCAAAATCTTGTTTTATTATCTGGGAGGCCCTACAGGATGCATTTGTTGTTGGTCAAGTTCAAAAAACAATCATTCTATTGTAGTCTTGATCGCTGCAAACTTTTGCTTCATCTGCTTCTGTTTGGTAGTTTAAAGTTTCATAACCATAGTATAAAGTTTCTAATTTGGTAGTTTAAAGTTTCATAACCATAGTATAATTTTTTTTAAAGTTAAAAGTTTTATATAATTCTGGTATAAAACCAGAGTACAAAGTTTCTAACTACCTCACCTTTGTCCTTTTTTCAGGGCTTTTTAGCTACAAAACAAGAGAAGACACATGTGGATTTTTAGTTGTTTTATTTGCAAAGACATCTATCTGTATTGATAAATATGTACTTATTTCCATATACAAAGTACTCCCTGACTTCTAGTCTTCGAGACAACAGAAGCAACATTTACCTTTTCATTTTATCATTGTTTTTGAAATTACAAAGATGTTACAAAGAAATTGTAATTTGTTTTCTCTTTTTTTCGTTCTAGCAGTTTTTCATTTTTATAATGGTTTTTAAAAAAGATAGTTTTTTTTTTTTTTTACTTTCACTTTTATTTAGATGTGAAACCATCCCCCCCGCCCCGTATACTTTACCCACAAACCCATGTCCCAAAAGAGAAATTTTTGCTTGTAGATAATAACATTTTTTTGGTCCAATAAAGGTAGACACGAGAAACTAGAAAACAATATGGGCCAAAAAAAAAGCTTGGCCATTGACATAATAAGCCCAGATAGGGGAACAGGGGAAGCAGGTGCTGCGTGCACCGCTATCGTAACTAGCGTGCGTGCGCGGCTATCGTAACTAAGCGCGTGCACGCCGCTTCCTGTCCTGGCGCGGCGCGGCGCCGCGCAGTGATGCCCAACCGAGTCTGCAGTAGTGCGCCCTCGAATGGTCCGCCGGCCGGTCCACGCACTCGCTGTTGTCGCTTATGCAGGCGAAGTCCTTGAGCGTCGGCGCGCCGGCCTTGGGACACATACCAAAGTCGATAGTGAAGTCTGCGATGACGGGGACGACCCGGCGGCGTTCCTCCGCAGGAACACGCCGCTGTCGAGCTCCACCGATGAGAAGTTGTACCATGTCTTCTCCACAACCATGGCGTAGAAGCAGGAGACGCCGCCGCCGTAGCCACCGTCATCGTGCAAGGCGAAGGTGTTCTTCTGAATGGTTACCTCGCTAACGTGGTGGAAGGGGACAGGTTGACGTGGCAGCAGCCCGTGCCGTTGACGGGGCGGTCGGAGGGCTTGAGGATGGACTGGCAGAGCGCGCCGTTGGTCTGCTCGGCGGTGACGTGGCTGCCGATGGCCATGAACACGTTGTCGGCGTCCGACAGGAGGAACGGCGACAGTTGGTAGGCGAAGTTGATCCACTGCCGCCGCACCGAGTGGTGCGTCTCGTTCAACCTGCACTCGTAGCTGAAAGGGGCTCAGCAGCCGCGCGAGAGAGACACGCCGGCGAGCTCGATCGGCCACGCGGAACTCTTGGGTTTCGTCTCCGGCCAGCCGGCCTCGGAGGTCAGGTAGTACTGGTCCTCAACGATCATCTGCGTACTCCAGGTGTCTTTGTCTAACGTGAGGCTGGAGTTGATGAAGGGGGGGGGGATCGAAGGTGTCGTTGCAGATGACGAAGAAGCCTGGACGGAAGGGTAGGGGATGCTGACATTGCCGCACTTGTCGGGGCAGCCTGCCAGCGTGACAGGCGGCCACGCCGCGGAGTTGACGGCTCCTGCTGCTGGTTGGCGGCAGCTGCCAGTAGCAAGCACAACAATGGCAGGAGCAACGCTCGCGAGAAGGACAAGGCTGCCATCGCGGTCTTGGTGATTGTTGCTCTATCACGTAAGGACTCAGGACAGCTTATGTATTGGGGTCTGTAAGCTATTGGAAAGAAGGTCCTCTGCCCATGAGCGGCCGGTACTTTTCTTCTTTCATCCTAACACCCGGCAGGACCTCAGAGCAGATTCAATAATAAAGCCAAGTGTTTGACTAGCTATTAGCCAAGTTGTAATAGCCAAAACTATACAATTATTGAGAGACTACTGGCTAGTAGTCTCTCAATTGTCTAATGAACCCTCCTTTGTATCATCCATATCCTCAGAGCAACCCGTGTGTGAGCCCCAAGCCCTTGGAGTCGACGGAGGTGCCGGACCTCGGAGTCGGCGGAGGTGCCGGACCTCGGAGTCCCTCGGCGGAGGTGCCAGACCTCGGTGTCTCCTGCCTGCTGCCTCACCTGAATCTCACCATCTGAGAGTGAGAGCCGGTCCACCCGCCTCACCGCCGGCGGCCATCTCGGCCCCGGTGAGTTCTAGTCCTCACCGGCGTTCTCCTCCATCCGGTTCCTCCCTTCCCTGGATCGCCCGTTGTTCCCGTCTATGGGTGATGCCGGCGGTCACCATCGCAGGAATCCGTCAAGAAGGCACTGAGGTGGATCACAGCCAAAGATCCACCTCCCCGTCTCGATCTTGAGGAGGTTCGGCGACGGATCATATCGCCGGACTGCCTTCCTTCCTCCTCGTCGTTACCGCGGCCGATGCAAGGGAAATTCTGGGACTCCGAATCTGAATCCGAGTGTGATTACCTTGGCGATGCGGACTCTCTTGCCAATCGCTTTGCGGAACATGCGGTGGCAAAGTCCTCCAAGGTGTTCGCCAGCTCCTCGTCTCCAACTGCTGTCGGAATTCTATCGGCGGCAGAACAGGGTGCGGCCATTCGTTTGGAGAAATTGAAGCCGGCGCTGGTGTCTCCAAGACCTTCGGCCGCCTTGAAATCCCTCTAGAAGGGACCCCTTCCACCACCGTGTACCACGCCGCCGGTGACCATAGGCGACCTCCTGCCGGCGGCGCTGCTCTCGCGGTCCAGGGGGGGCTGATCCGGTTTTCTCGGAAATTCAAAATTCAAAGCCGTGTCAGAGGATGGTGGTGATTCAACAAACATCGTTTCCTACTTTGGGCTCAACCCGTACCAGTCCGGCCCAAAACAACTCGGCTTCTACTCCTACACCTGGGAAACCTAGACGGCGACTCGTTAATCCAGTCGTGCCGCCGGAATACCTCTCCCCGAAACCGACTTACAGAGAAGTTCTCATGGCCGGTGGTGGTCGACGCTTCCGCCGTCGGGGTCAGGTCGTACCTGGTCGCTGGCGAAGGAGCAGATCGGGTCGAGGTGTGGCGGCTGGTTGCGGCGAAGGAGCTGATCGGGGTTGAGGTGTGGCGGCCGGTCGTGGGGAAGGTCGAGGGGTGGCGGCAGGACGTGGGGAAGCTAGTCGAGGGGCGGCCGATGGAGATCAAGGGCGTCTCTTTGTGGATCGTGGTCGCGGGGACGGCCAATGGAGGTCGCGGGACTGCGGGCGTGGTGCCGTGGCCGATCATGGTCGCGGGGCTGCGCGGATCGCGGCGCGTGCCGCTGGCTGGCTGATCATGGGCGCGGGCGAGGAGCTGTAGCTGGTCGTGGGCGAGGCGATGGAGATCAAGCCATTGCTGCTGCCCCCGGCCCGGGTGGCGCGGAAGCTGCCCCTGACAATCAAGACTTGGGGAGACAGCCGCATGATGGGGGCAACCCTCGTGTCCGTGTGGCCACCGGTGCTCAAGGAGATCCTGCCTGGAAGAACAAAGGCCAAAGAGAAAGCGACCGGGAATGCGGAGTGTGTCATTTGCTTGCAAGATCATTACACAAACCGGTGCCCGGCTGTTGCGCGGACGAAACCCTCGGTTTCCCTCTGCGGTGCAGCGGAAGATGGTATGGGCTTCTTCCAAATTCAAGCCGCCAATTTCAATGACATTGTCTCTTCCTCTCAGAATTCGATAGCTGCCCAAATTACAGTCCAATCTGGGGAAGTTCCTTCTCGTTTGCTGCTGTCCGAACTTTCAAGGATCATTCTCGTGCGTTGGCATTGGGAAGTGTAGGAGGTGAGAGGCCAGTCCTATATTGTTCCTTTCCCAAGCAAGGAGGAATTAGACCGCATGGTAGCTATTGAAACAGTTACGACAAAGAATAAAGAGGGTACCCTCTTGTTTAAAGAGTATGTGGATGATGTTAAGCCTATTAAAGTGCTGGAAAAGGTTTGGGTGACAGTCACAAATGTACCACATCCACTCCGTTCATTCCTACAGTTGTGGGCTGTTGGCATGATGATTGGTGCAACCCAAAAGGTGGATATGTATCACCTTCGGCAGACAGGAGAGATCCGAATTTTGGTGGCGGTTTTTGATGTTAAAAAAATCCCACCATTTGGAGATGTTTGTGTCAAGGGGGACCTTTTTCGCCTTTATTTCAAGTCTGATGAAGAAGAACCTCAGATTTATCCTGATGATGATGATCTCCTGGGAAACGATGATAAGGATCTTGATGGTGATCGGGAGATGGAAGAAGCGGAGGATGATGATACTCCTAAACTTCCAGAGAAGGGCAGTTCTTCTTCAACTACTGGTGGCATTTACCTTCGCTTTCGAGTGGTGGGACCTCCAATAAACAGGCTACCATGGATGGCGACAATTTCTTCAAAGAAGTAAGCAAATTTTTGGCCGACAAGGAGATGGGACATGATTGGAAATGCAACTCTCCTTTCACTGAGAAAGAGCTGGCCATGTATAATGCCTTGTTAAACATCATCTGTTGTTGAGAAGCAATGATGCTGAAATTGAAGGAACCTCAGTTTTGGTGGACTACTCAGAGACTTTGCTTCCTTCTCCTTTGGTGGGGGGGTCCACCTTTGCTTTCCTACACCATATCGCCGGCTCCTACTGCTCATGATGGTGAGCATGCCAAAGACGTCAGTGAGTGAGCTTATGTCGCGGATCGATGATCTATTTGTTGTCGGGTGCGGGTGTGGCTGCCCCGGCTGTTGGTGGGACTGATCGACAGAAGATGAAGCCTACTGGTGTCGAGGTGGGTGATGAGCTGACTGGTGCTAGTGCCCATGGAGTGGAGGAGGTGCCAGGGCGGAGGTGCAGGACCTCGGAGTCGACGGAGGTGCCGGACCTCGGAGTCGGCGGAGGTGCCGGACCTCGGAGTCCCTCGGCGGAGGTGGACCTTGCTGTTGACGTTGAAGTGCTAAGTGCTGGGCTTGATGTCGCAGACGCCAAAGCACTGATCCATGCCACAGCAGGTCCTGATGCCGACGTTCGAAGCACCTATGACTGGTGATGAAGTCCAGTGTGAGGAAACGATGCACGAATACGTTGTTCTTTGTGGATGGAGAACGGTAGCCGGCGCACACCTTGTTCACCACGGCTGGTGTCAAGGAGCAGCAGGTGACCGCGGCTGATCCGGCGACTGTTGCAGTCATCAACGACATACCGTTGGCGCTATCGGCCAACGAGGCCTCTTCGGTTGAAGGTGCAGGATCGACGAAAGTGCAGGCTTCTACTCTTGCTGCTGGCCTGGATGTGCGCGGGCCGGCACACACCTCGACCACAGTACACACCGAGGCCGTCATCGTGGAGTCCGCTTGATGTTTGCGGTTATGAGGTGGTGCACGAGCCGGGCGGACATTACGACCCTGTCGGGGGCTGCCCTCGGCCCGCTGCGATGGCCGGGCGGGCGATGGCGTCTTCATCGATGGGTCGCCGCCCGCCCGCCCCTCGCCACGTGTGAGTCTGGATGGTGCCGATCTTCGTCGGGGACAGTGCGGGGCGAGATGGTGGGCGCCGCTGTCTTCGTCGAGGGATGGGCGGGCGCCCTCCATGGGCTACTGCAGTCCTGGTTGGTGATGGTGGACGGTCGGATGGCGATGGAACCTTGAATCGGACGCTTTTGCTAGTTTCTTCTTCTTTGCCGTCGGCGTGTCGGCTAGTGCCGCGGCTATAAAAATCCGAGGAGATTGGGCGAAATCAAAACCTAGAGAGCCGACAAAGGAGCTTCTCCAACACACCAAGCTGCCCATTTCTTGAGTTGTGGTGGGGCGGTGGCCCCTACAACACAACTTCGATGGAGCCGAAGGAATGCGATGAACATTTCTAAATTTGAATTAGTTAGGACGAGCACATTTTATGTAAGGCGAACGGATGGCGATGAAAAAGAACCTTGAATCTTCATGGTAGATTTTCCAGGGGGTAACTCTTTTGCTAGTTTTTCGTGATTACATTATTATTTCAAAACTTGGTAGGGTAGGCATCGACCTTTCTTCATCGATGTTATTGCTATTAAAAATCTAGAGGTTGATAGATTAGTTCTTATTTCCACCGGTTTTTTGCTAATTCAAAGAAATCAAAACCTAGAGTTAATAATTTTAATAGCGATGATGAAAAGGAAGAACGCCTGGATGCGTTCTCAACCACATTTGTGGAAATTTTAATGAGAACTCTCTAGCGGAGAATGATCATATTATAGATCTTTCTCCCATCGCGTAGGAAAAAAAAATATAATAAGACCAAGTCTCCTAAAAAGCCAAAGACTCCTTCCAAAATAGTTTTAAAATGAAAGGAGTTTTTACGGAATAGCGAGAGGTCTTACTTTGATTGGACTTGGCTAAACATGGATTTTCTGGCTGAATTAGTTAGAGAGGAGCGTGGTGATAAATTTTATTGCCCTTTTCGAGACCATTGGTCGTGACACTTTCCCGGATCATGTTCTCAAAAAACCTTTGTGGAGGACGTGACTTTCTTTGGCATGCTATGGCTCCTCATGGTAGATCCGGGGGTATTTTACTTGGAGTTGACTTGTCAATTTTTGACATTGGAGCCATTGACGAAGGGGATTTCTATGTGAAATTCACTTTACGATATAAAACAAATGACTTCAAATTTGTCCTTTATTCTATTTATGGACCAGCACAACATCAAAATAAGAGTGCTTTTCTTGTAGAAATAGCTAATACGTGCTCCAAAAGAAAGTCTCCCCTATCTTATTGGTGGAGATTTTAATATTATGTGGCGTTAGAAATACCCCCGATGATAAAAAGCTGCGGGGATTTTGACCCTAAATGGCGAACCTTTTAATGCGGTCATTGAATCTCTTGATCTCGAGAGAAATCACTATGTCGGGCCGCCAATATACTTGGGCTGGTCGGGGATAACCCAACTTTTGAAAAGCTCGATCGAGTCTTAGTTAGTACGGATTGGGAGCATCAATTCCCTCTAACCGTTGTGGAGCCGAGAGATCGGAATATTTCGACCATACTCCCCGGTTATTAGCACTCGGTGCTTCTACCCACCGACCCGGGAGTAGACCCTTCAGATTTGAAAGGGGGTGGTTAATAAGGGAAGGGTTTTTATGACATGGTTGCAAATGTTTGGCAACCGAAACTTACGGATCCAACCCTTTAGAGCGTTGGCAAGCCAAAATTCACAAACTAAGACAATATCTTAGAGGGTGGGCTGCAAATACTGCAGGAACCTATAAGAAAGAGAAGAAGACCCTTTTAGACCTCTTACAAGAGTTGGATAAAAAAAGCTGAGATTGATTGTCTATCTGATCAAGAGATCAATCTCAAGCAATACCTAAAAGGGTGATTAGTTTCTCTTTTGAGAGAAGAGGAACTAAAATGGTACGAGAGAGCCAAAGTTAAATCCTTATTAGAGGGAGATGCAAACACCAGGTTCTTTCACTTAGTGGCTAATGGGAAACACCGAAAACAACATATATTTAGGCTTGAAAATGATCAAGGTGTTGTTATTGGTGATGACTGTCTCAAAAGCCACATCACAAACTATTATAAAAATCTTTTTGGTTCACCAGAGCAAACCGAAATAACTTTGATGGAAGATCAAATTATAGATATTCCACAAGTTACCCCAGAGGAAAATGATATCCTTATTGCTGACTTCACTGAATCTGAAGTGAGGGAAGCCATTTTCCAAATGGAACACAATAAGGCTCCAGGACCCGATGGTTTCCCTGCAGAATTCTATCAGGTTTTTTGGGAGGTGATTAAGGTTGACCCTATGTCCATCTTCCACGAATTCCATAATGAGAGTCTTGACCTTTTTAGTCTCAATTTTGGAATAATTTCCCTAATCCCTAAAACCCAAAAACGCTACTACTATTCAGCAATATAGACCAATTTATGTCCTTAATATTAGTTTCAAAATTTTCACAAAAGTGGGAACTAACGGATTTGAATAAAGTAGCTAAGGCAGTGGTGGTGAGTCCGACACTGGGCGGCATTCATGCCAGGTAGGAATATTATGGAAGGAGTAGTTATTCTACGAAACTATCCATGAATTACATACCGGGAAAAGGAATGGCATCATTCTCAAAATTGATTTTGAAAAGGCCTATGACAAGGTCAAATGGTCCTTCCTACACAAACTCTACGCATGAAGGGGTTTTCCCCAAATGGTGTAGATGGGTCCGAGAACATGGTCACAAAGGAGGTAGTGTAGGGGTTAAAGTCAATGACGATATAGGCCCCTACTTCCAGACCAAACGCGGCCTTAGACAAGGAGATCCTATGTCGCCTATTTTATTTAACATCGTTGCTGATATGCTAGCTCTTCTCATTAAAAAGCGATGGACAAATAAGAGGGATTATCCCACATCTAATTGATGATGGTTTATCCATTTTACAATATGCTGATGATACCATTATCTTTTTAGACCATGATCCAGAGCAAGCAAAAAATATGAAACTCTTGCTCTGCGTCTTTGAACAATTATCCGGTCTAAAGATTAATTTCCACAAAAGTGAAATCTTCTGTTATGGTGCTGCCAAAGAGATGGAACATTATTATACAACACTCTTTGGTTGTAATACAGGGGCATATCCTTTCAGATATTTAGGTATTCCAATGCACCATAGACAACTCCTAAATTCTGAATGGAGAAAGGTGGAAGAACGCTTTGAACAAAAACTTTCTTGTTGGAAAGCTAAATACCTATCCTATGGGAGGAGACTTGTTTTATTAAACTCTGTCTTAAGTAGTCTCCCAATGTTCATGATATCCTTTTTGAGGTCCCAAAAGGGATCCTCAAAAATCTTGATAAATTCGAGATCAAGATTCTTCGACAAGGGTCTCTGAAAAAAACATAAATATAGACTCGCTAAGTGGGACATCCTATGTCGCCCTAAGGATCAAGGTGGTCTTGGAATTATAGATTTGTACCTTCAGAACAAATGTTTATTGGCCAAATGGATTGTTAATCTTATAAACACCGATGGTACCTGGCAATCTTTGCTAAGCAATAAATATTTGAATTCCAAGACTCTAACCCAAGTATCAGCCAAACCTAATGACTCTCATTTCTGGAGAGGCCTCATGCATATTAAAGATGAGGTGCTTGCTAAAGGCAGTTTTCTAATTAAGGATGGAACCAGTATAAGGTTCTGGGATAATACTTGGTTAGGTGATAAGCCCCTCAAACTTAGATACCCGAGCTTATATAATATAGCAAGGGACCGACATGCAACGGTTTCGAAAGTTATATCCTCTAATCCTCCTAATATATCATTTAGGAGATTTTTAGTGGACAATAACCTTATTGAGTGGCTTAACCTGGTAGCTCAGGTTTCTAATGTGGCTCTGGTGGATGGTAAAGACTATTTTAAATGGCTTTTATCCAGGTCTGGATTATTCTCCATCCGGTCTATGTATCTTGATGCTATAGATACAAATCCACCCTTCCAACATAAGAGAATCTAGAAATGGAAAATACCTCTAAAAATTAAAATTTTCCTCCGGGTTTGTCCAAAGAGGTGTTGTTTTGACAAAAGACAACCTTGCTAGGAAAAATTGGAAAGGGAGTCGAGAAATACGAGTGTTGTAATATGAATGAAACTATCCAACACCTCTTTTTTGATTGCCCTTTTGCCAAGATGATTTGGAGGATTATTTTCTATGCTACTAACCTTACCCAACCTGTTTCTGTTGACCGTATGTTTGGTACTTGGCTTCATAATCAACACAAACAAACTAAGGCACTGATTTGGGTTGGTGTGGCTGCCTTGTTCTGGGCCATCTGGAGATGTCGTAATGGCACAATTTTTAAAAAAATGAAATCTAACTCTATTATGCAGGTTATCTTCAGAGGAGCTTATTGGTTGTGCTTCTGGGCCCAGTTGCAGCGTGCTGAGCAAGCAAAGGACGCCCTCGTTGCATTGAGCAAGCAATTGGAGATGGTTGCTTTAGAAATTTCCAATAGAGGGTGGAAGTATCTTTTCCGTTTGCTTTAGTTCCTATGTCTATGTTACAGACACTCGGCTTGCGGCCGTTTTTTCAATTTTCCAATCTCTGTAATAATTGGCTGTGTACATCCCTGGATGTAGAGGCCGGATTTTATTATCCATTATCTAAAAAATTAAAAAAAAATATTTCTACTTTTATCCATGTATGTCTTACCTTCTCTTTCTTAATCCTTGTCACATTCACTTAATGTCTAGGTTCACCACTACATAGGCTCCCTGTGCTTAGCTTGCTGCTGGCAATGAGAGCCAAGCTCTTCTCTCTCTCTTCACTTCTCTCCACTACATCAACATTTGCTTGGCTACTAGCCCACTATTATACTTGCTCTAATTTGTTCTTTTTTCCTGGTAGTGGTCTGTTGGCCGGCCTGCGTGTCGTAGTGGTGGAGAGCTTGGTCTCTTTGTTTCCTTTGTAAAAAACTTATTTTTAGTTTCCCTCTTCTAATAAAATCTCAGCAAATCCCTTGCTGTCTTTCTAAAAAAACACCCGGCGAGAAAGTGCCTCTAGCCTAGTGGTTAGAGCATCTGAGTAGCAATCAGCGGAACTGTGTTTGACTCCACGTGAGGGCAAATTTAAACAAGTCTGCATTATTAAAAAAATTAAAAATAGGCTGGGGTTTCCCTTACCGACTTGGTAAAAAAAAAAAACTCGGCACCATGGTCATGGCTCTTTGAAAACAAGATTTTAAATCTTGGCTATAGCTACCGCTAGCGGCAATAGCTGTTTGAGAAGAATTTAGCTATTTTTATGTATAATTTAGTTGTGACAACCAGTGCACCTCGATGGGGAAGGAGATTTGAGGTGATCAGTTTGGCAACGAAGCAGATCGTACTGTCTTAGACCTCTTAGAAAAACTAAGGGCTTGTTTGGATGCACATGTGTGTTGAAGTGGCATGGTACCATGTGGATTTTAGTTTAAATTCCACATCAATCCACTCCAACACACTTGTATTGAGGTTGATACATGTTCATCCAAATAAGGCCTGAGACTCACGGAGGAGGAGGAGGCCATCATACTAAGTGAGGAGGAGCGGACAGAACCTTTGATGGAATTCTCATTGATTGGCATGGTTTTATCCACACATTGCACTGATGTTCATTTTCAAAAATAAAAATAGGTGCATGATTGTTTCTGTGACCTGCTGATTTGTATTTTAATTAGGATTCAAAGCATCGATTAGGAATGCGTATAGCTAGCTGGCAAAAGCACTTTGCAGTGTCCTTTTAATAATTAATTAATTGGCAATAATTTACGTGTTAGATGTGTATACGCATGGACACTATCATGAATCCATGACATGTGCCTACGCTTTGTTCACATGTACCGTCCCATTGATTTTTTTTGCTCTACTTAGAGATGCCGTCCTTTCATTTTAGCCACCCAAAAAATCACCTTAGATCATAGCTTACAGACCAACTCTAAATATTGATTTCTAGGCTTGAATTACCTCTATATTCAAGGGTGAATGGTAACACAACCAACCCGAGAAATATCATTCTAAGGCACAGTTGGTTTTACCGGGCGTTCCCTTAATTAAAATCGAGGCATTTGTAGGGCATTGATGTTTTGACATCCACCACTGATTTGTTATACATGCACCAGTTGCACTCCTCGTTGGCTTTCTATCCAACCCTCGTATCCACATATCTGCTTACTACCATTCAGGTATCAGCGCTGCCCATTTTTCATCGTATAGGGCTCTGGTGGTGGATGGCATCTAGGATTAATGGAGCCTCTTGCTCCCACAGTTTGGATGCGGCTTTTGATTCCTGCATTATATCTGATCCATCTGAACAGATCAGGATTGACGATTTGGGTAATGATGTCATTGACAAGTAGTGACAACAGGTGCGCCTCGATGGGGAAGGAGATTTGAGGTGAGAAGTCTGGCAATGGAGCAGATTGTATTGTCTTAGACCTCTTTGAAAAACTAAGGGGCTTGTTTGGATGCACATGTATTCACCCAATCCATGTGTGTTGGAGTTGGTTGGTGTGGATTTCAGTTCAAATTTCACATCAATCCACTCCAACACACATGTATTGAGGTTGATATATGTTCGTCCAAACACAAGGCCTAAGACTCACATAGGAGGAGAAGGAGGCCGGCCATCATACTAAGTGAGGAGGAGGGGACAGAACCTTCGATGGAATTCTCAGTGATTGGCACCGTTTTATCCTGCACATTGCACTGATGTTCATTTTCGAAAATAAAAATAGGTGCATGATTGTTTCTGTGACCTGCTGATTTGTATTTTAATCAGGACTCCAAAGCATTGATTAGGAATGCGTATAGCTAGCTGGCAAAGGCACTTTGCAGTGTCCTTTAATTAATTAATTGGCACGCGGAAGGAACACATTTATCTTCCTTTTTTTTTAAGAAACATTTATTTTTCCTTTTGGGAGATCTTCCTTTGATCACATAATCTTCGGCTACTGAGCAAGTACCTGAAAAGTTTTTGGTGAGGCATTTCTGCCTGGACTACTCGTATATAGCCACAGTTGATTTAATTTGCGTATATAGCAACAACAATCAGCAGGTATAAGGGTCATCAGCTCTGATCTGCGGCTTCACAGCCTCTAATACTCAGTTTGCTCCATAAATTACTGAGGGTTACGGTAGTCACTACCGGACTTGGCGGCTTTGCCGAAAGTGTGAAGGGCACTCGGCAAAGGCTGAAAACACTCGGGGAAGCCTTCGCCAAGTGCCACACTCAGCAAAGTCCACTCGCAAAGATTACTCGGCAAAGGCCGCCTTTGCTGAAGTGTTAAATATCGGGCACTCAGCAAAGAAAAGCGCAGTGATGGCAGGCACGGACGGGCGCTCTTTGCCGAAAGTGCCGACGCCGCACTCAGCAAAGAGTTTTAATTTTTTTTTTTTTACTTATTTCTTTGCCGAGTGTCATGCAGAGCGTTAGTTAAGGTTGACGACACAACGCCTTTGCCGAAGTGCCGTCGTTAGGCACTCGGCAAAGAAGACTCCTTTACCGAAAGTGTCAAGCCTCGACACTCGGCAAAGCCGGGCATTGCCGAAAGTGCCATTTATCTGCCTAGTGTCCTCTCCGCGACACTTTCGGTATATCTCTTCTTTGCCGAAAGTGCCCGATAAATAGCACTTTCGGCAAAGACTTGAACACACAGCAAAGCCCGTTTTCCGGTAGTGAGTGAACCATCTGTCATATTGTCGGTGCAACTGAGCAGAAGCTTGCATATTATATTTGTTGGCACTATATATCTTTAGCAAAAAAAAAAAAATGAGTTACCTAGAGATCATTCTCATCAGATGCAAGTTTCTTGGTGGGATGTACTTATCAAGTTTAGGAGGTACGTGCAAATTAATTTGGTGTGATGTACTGATCACCACTATGCTTTCCTTCTTTTAAAAAAATAAGTACTGCTGCCACTCACATAAACACTCAATGACCCCATGAACACATGTATGCATCCTATCCATACGAACATCTCAAAAAGACTGAGCCATCAAATGTTGAATAATCTGCGTAATCATCACAACCGTCTCACTACTGACAAGCACCTTGCTACCACTAAACAAATAGCTAGTTTAAAATATAAACACAATAGGCTGAGCATTGGAGACTTGAATATATAAACAGTTTCCACCATAAACAAGGAACCCAAACAAAAACTAATTAAGCTTGCCCTTCATTTAAGCTTAAGTAAGTAAATTTCACTGTGATGCAAAATTCTAGAAAAATAAATGATTTTTGTGATGTCCACTACTACAAAAACTCTTTTACAAGGCATTTCCATTTTCTTAACCGCGATGGTTTTTAAAAACCGCCATGGTTAATGCCTCGATTAATGGTGGTGGTTTTTAATTAGCAATGGAGGTTATAAAAACTGCCATGGTAAATCAATTAACCATTGCAGATTTTATAATAAAGTCCGCCCACGAAAAATGGCCCATTTTCGGTGGCGGTTCAGTTATAAAGGCCCGTCACGGTTAATATGGCGATCCCGCTAGCAAATGAGAAAGCCCAAAACAACCCGATATCACGTCGTGACTATATATCACCTGGTCCACTTAGGGTTTCACTACTCTCCCTCTGCCCTTCTCCCTCCCAACTCGGTGGCCACGGTGGCCCTCTCTCTCCTAGTCTGACGTACCCGCGGCCTCGCTCTCCAGAGGCACCGGCGCCCGATCTCTCACTCTCTCTATCTCCCTCTCTCTCCCTCTCTCACCCTCTCTCCTACCACCCTTCCCGGCCGACCGCATCGGAGGCAGCGGCGGAGGCCGAGAGGGCGGCGCTGGGGCTGGGAGGCCAACGGCTGCGGTGCATCGGAAGCCGGCGGGTGGCGGCGCATCCGCATCGGGGTCGTGGTCGGACTGCCGAGCAGCGCACCGTGGTGCGTGGGCGCGCGGCAGGCAGCGCGGCAAGGCGGGCGCGCGGGGCTCGCGGCGGCGTGGCGGGCGGGAGGTGGGGGCTCGCGCCAGCAGCGGCCCGATCTGGCGTGGTGATGGTCCGACCCTGCGAGGTGGTGCTCGATGTGGCTATGACGACCGCACACTACTAATTTTTACCTTATTGCACCGACAATTTTTTGATGTAATATGGCCAAAATTGATGCCATAGCTTGGTACCGCATCAATTTCGCATTTGAAGCAAGCCGATGCAATATCTCTAGATGCAATAGCCTTATCGATCGGTTCATCATGGACCGTCGCGATGGTTCGCTGTTGCATCAGTCGTCCGTTGTCTCTTGCATCGAAATAGTTTTGATGCAAAAGGGTTATTGCATCAAAATCAGTTTTGATGCGGGATCACTATTGCATCAACTATGAATGTTTCTTGCATCAAGATAGCGAGATGCAAAAGGGCTATTGCATCAAAATCATGTAGATGTAATACATCTAACAATTTTGATGCAATAAGAATTTCTATTGCAACGGCTAACGTTCGGGTGCAATAAAACATATTGCATCGACATTAGGTTCGGTGCAATAAAACCTATTGCATCAACATTAGGTTCGATGCAATTCAAACTATTGCATCGACATTAGGTTTATTGCACCGGTATCTATTCGCTACCATTTTATATTGCATTCCTTTTTATTTGTTGAATAATAAAGATTCGCGGTATTGAAATTCACAAAATTAAAAATCCATTGACACAGAAGGGCAATGATATTAATATCTTTAATCATCCAAATTCAATAGAGTGTACAATAGTAAAATAAAAAAGCTTCATAGTTTAAGCATGTAATACAAGGCCATCAAAATTGCATACTAGACTTATAGAACTAAACAATTATACTAAGGACTCTTAGCACAATCATGAAAGGCTCGAAGTCATTGCTGAATTCTTGATTCAACTTATCCTTCAAGAGAGTCCAAGCGATCCCCTCAAGTTCCTGTTTAATAGAAAAAGTCCAGATGCCATGATCATCAGTAATTAAGTTTATTAATGGTTGTAGGGACAAATATGTAGCCTGGATTAGCAATTTGTATCCCCAAAGCCAGTAAACATATATGAATAGCATATAACATAAAAAGAACATACTAGTGGGAACACCACAATGGAGCAGGCAGACTTTATCTTGGGGTGCCTGTAGGTTGAAAATAAAAGAAAGATAGCTATCTATATTCTTGAAATATTTATTACTTCAGTGCTGAAACTGGTTGCAAGAGAGCATTCTAATGTGGGTTACACTAAGTATTTCAAGATTTCAATGCGAATGACAAAAAGCATGAATATATATGTAGTAGGATATTATGGACAGGCAGACCTGAAGTGATATTCCAATCAAACAATGTCTTAGAAAAAAAAGACTATGTAGGGGTGCCTGTGGGTTCAAAATAAAAGAAAGATAGCTATCTATATTCCTGAAATATTTCAGTGCTGAAACTGGTTGCAAGAGAGCATTCTAATGTGGGTTACACTCTAAGTATTTCAAGATTGCAATGCGAATGACAAAAGGAATGAATATATATGTAGTAGGATATTATGGACAGGCAGACCTTCAATCAAGCAATGTCTTAGAAAAAAAGACTATGTACTGAAAATAATCATGAGATTTTGCTGGACTACATTACCTTTTTTCTTTATGGTCATAAGCAGGAAGATCAAGAAATCATGATGACGTTGTCAACGGCATTCGATTCCACGCCGCCCCATTATTCTCGCTAAGAAACTCCTGCAAGGACAGCATCAGGAAATCAATTGCGGATAAGAATTCAGAACTCTTACATTTCAGTATTTGACATATCTAGAGTTCATCTGTAAGCATAGACCCAATAATCTAGACTTAGGGAGGGCAGTGAACAGCCTGCGTAATTGACAGCACAAGCAGTCTCTCCACGTTGTCCTAAGGTCTGCCCACCAGCTCCATCCAACATACCTGCCCCCCAATGATCCATTGATGGAGGTTCAACAAGCAAATGCAATGGAGATTAAACAAACAAGAATGGTCCAGTGCTGGGATCAGAGAATTAATGAATAAATGGCATATATGACAACAGATATCTATTTGTAGAGAACAAACTGGGCAAAATTAAAATGAATAATAAATTGCATGGGCACATAAATCGCTTATGGAACAACCCGGCATGCCTATCCATATTTTTCACAAAACAGATTTGGTCAATTTGGACCTACTCACTGCATAAGCAAATATACACTGATACGTGTATTACAGTTATCATCAACATCTACCGATCAGAGTACGGACCATTTCTCATCTGTAGCATTATGCTACGTAGCAATAGTTCATCTCCTATATGACATTATCCTAGGCTGCAACTGCATACAGAACGTGAGAGGGAGAAGAAGGCCTCACCTTGCAGGGGACGATGCCGACGGACAGCTGCGCAGATCGACGACGAGCGGCCTTGCCGGTGGCAGCACTACGCGGCCTGATGCGTTGATTGACAGGATGTCGGTAGCGTGGAGGAGCATGGGACGCTCGTCAACGCCGGAGGCCTGGAGCTGGAGGAGAATCTAGGAGATGTCCCCACGCCCCAGGAGGGGGCAGCGGCCTCGAAACTGGCAGATTCGGCGTCATTCGATAAAGCTGAACCCTCGACCGATTTGGTCACCTCGCATCTTGGATCCGACCGCAGATCCTCGCCAGCTAATAGCACCATCAAGCCATGGATGCATAGGAGATTGGTCCTCCATGGATGGCACCACGATTGAACTTGTCAGTAGCACCCGCGCCACTTCCCAGAGGAGAAGGAAAAAGGAGAATTGAGGGAGAGAGCGGCGGCGGGGAGATGAGGCTGCTAAAGAGGTGGAGCAGTTAGCGTTTAAAGAGGTGGAGCGGTTAGCGTTCAATTTTTTTTTATAGTCTCTCAACCCGTTATCTCGCACGGGTTACAATTATATTGCTTAATATCTTCGACTAATAAACATTATTTTTCATTAAGTTGTAGGTGTTTTTTCACTTAGATAATTTTCAACGCAATCGGCATAATAGATATTATGTCGTTCATATCCAATTATGAAAAATTTCTATTACTAATTTTTTTTCATCCATATCAAAAAAACATTCCCTTTACATATCACATATGTGCATCTTCAACATACATTAATTGAAAACATGGCTTAAACGGTGGTGACGGTGGTGGCTTTGTTGTAGCATACATCTTGTGATGCCATGAATCCAAAATTTAACTTCTACAGTTCAATTTTATTGATTGCTATAGATTTTTAATCCTCAGGTTAAGCTAAATCACTTTTTTCTTGTTATATCTTTTATAACTCTCATTTTGTCCTTTAGAAAAGGAGTACTAAAATGGCATTAATAGTAATTTCAAGTGGTCATTGTATCTTTTTTTTTAATATTTTTTATAGAAAATATTATAGGTCCTAGGCAACCCCTGTTAGTTCTTACCATGGTACAAATAATCTTGCACCACAACAATCAACATGTTCAGTTTGTTATATTATAAAATTATATTTGCAGTAGTGTTGTTTTATAAAATATAGGGTGCTTAAAATTTTATTAATAATATTTATATGGCATGTCATTTTAGTCAAAATTTATAATTAAAATAAAAACTTAAAAAAAATAATTATCATGGAGTATTAGATAACTTTAAGTGAATTGTCGATGGTATTGCTGCATTGCTGTGTGGTTTGTTAAGAAATAGTATTTCATGTTTGATCAACTATTAAATATAGGTATTTATATAAATGTGTGCATGTTTGTCTATGTGGTGGAAGATAGCTATATGCTTTATTTTTAATTAGGATTTGTAATTTTGATTAATGAATTATTTTCTTTAATATTTTCTATTAGTATTTATTATATGTCCTACCTCTATCCTAAAAGGATGCAATTATGTGTTTGTATTGAGTCGAACTTTCTTAAGTTTTACTAAGTCTTTAGAAAGTACGATTGATATTTCTAACTTCAGATATGAATATAATGAAACAATACTATTAATATTCAAGACTTCAGATCGAAAAGCAGAATCACATCTCTTTAAGGATTGAGGGACTATATTTAACAGATGTGTCTGTTTAATTTCCTTAAAGGCTAATGTGGATAACTTAATTACACACAAATTAAAATGTGTTGCTTTATATTACCTTTCATAATGGCAGATAAAATATTGGTATTGTAAAATGCAGACTTAGGGTTTAATTGGTATTATAATGATAGATGTGAGTAATTTATATACAATTTAGCAGTTTTTAATTGTCTTTTATAATAGCATAAGTGGGTAATTTAGATGAAAAATTAGAGATAACTTTATGTATTTTTATGTATTTTTCATAATGGAGGTGGATAAATTTTTATAGAACGGAGTAGATCCTTGGTGATGATGATAAGAGTTACCAAATTAAGGACCAAATATTTACGATCATTGTGAGAAATTCTGAATTTCTTTTATATCTTGGTTATGAGAATAAACATGGAGGGTCGATGAAAACAGAAGGATGAAAGCCGAACAATTGGATTCCTTTGATTTCATGTTTGTCAAGAATTGCCTTCTCTTTATTTGCTTTTTATATAACTACAGTCTGACACACATGTAAGTTGTTTTTTTGGCGTTCAAAGATTGGCTTTGGTTTTTCTCCTTTCATATGATTTTTGGGGTTAATAAATTAACGAACGTGATTGCCTGGGTACCACCGTTAATCGAATAATCTAGTGCCGTTCGAAGAAAAAAAAAAATAGTTTAACAACATAGTTGGTGGGCCCCATGTGATATGAGTATTATTAACATATCTTAACGTGGCTGATCTTATAATAGAACCGGCCACAAGCACGATGGGTACTTGTGGACCAAGATATTTTTTAACGTGCGGCTGTTTTGTTTCTCATAAACAATATTATTTTATGCTATTTTTTTTATCTATAATGGCAAAGGCGGGTAATTTCTTTAAAAACTAAATGAGATCCGATGGTTATGAATAGCTGGTTTTCAGATTTGATGGTTGGATGTTTTCGATTAACGTGAGAATTTCTAGCATTTATCTTTTTTCTTTAGCGCGCTGGTGAGAATTAACGTGGAGCCTTCGTTTGGAGCCTCAATTAGTAATAGTAAGATTATATCGGGCTTTATTTTGACGGAGAGGGCGAGTCCTGGTCAACTCAGCGGATGGCGCGTGACTTTCGAAGGTGGATGGCGCGTGAGATTCTCCGCCAAAATTTGCCGGTGTCTAAATTTTTTAACCTAAATGCTAATTTCTCTGCTTAAACGACGCATCTGCCCACCTACCCCTTCCGCACTTAGCGCGCGCCCCTGCCGCCTCCCGCACCCGTGACCACTCCTCTCGACTCGGTCATCCCCATCGTGACGACTCACTCGGGCCTGCGTCTCCATCCACTCCGGCGACCTCCCGGCAACCACGTCACCGGCGCCCTCCCGCCCCGCGCCCGCACCCTACGGCTCTTGGCGCTGCGCCTCACAACCTCCCCTCCACGCCTCGCCTCCCACCCCCACGCATCCATGGGGATCCGGAGATGGCGGCGCGGCCCAGGCGCCGCGGCCTCGTCCGCCGGATCCGGCAGTGGTGGGGCAGGTAGGCCTCCTCCTCTCTCCTCTCCTCTCCTCTCCTCTCCGTCTCTCCTCCTCTTCCTGGATCGGGCTAGGGTTCCGGCGAACTTTTCCCCTTCTTCCTCAACCATGAACTATAGAATCCACGCCTCACGGCAAAGTGGGAATGGTGGATGGGCGCTTTAGAGTGTGGTTGGCGGTGTAGGGGGCATCCATGCCATGGGGAGCCGGAGCTCGCCGGAGTTCATCATGGATGCATGCGAGGTGGCAGGGGATGGGGAGGGCAGAGGGTGTCCGTCGCGTGGGGGCGGTGGCGGCGGCGGGGGCGTAGGTCGTCTGAGCTGGGGAAGAAGTCTTGCTTACTTTTTTTTTTTTTTTCTTTTTTGTGGCTATACAAAATATGCTGGAAGAAAGTGTGCTGAAACTAAAATCCTGCATGTGCAGGTGTTAGTAAAGTCTGTTTTTAAACGTATATATATTTGATTTTCGGGAAAAAGAATGTGACAAACATTTGGAACTGGGAAGGGAAGTGAAATATTGCTAGATAGATGGCCCGTGCACTTATCCAAAAATAAAATGCTCTATACAAACAATGAAAGTAGACTAAAATACATTTAAATTCAACACATTATAAACAAATATATGACATATGGAATTCAAAACCAATGCTACCCCAATAAATAGGCATAGAACAAATGGACGGTTTGTACATTTCCAATTTCATGATAAAAAATACCAAAAATAGCAAAAATATGAATTCAAATTAAAAACTTGTTAACTATAAAGTTTCATAATTTTTCAAGATCTACAACTTTTGTTTAGGAAGTTTCTCCACCCAAGGTGGTTTACAAAATTTTAATTTCTAATTTGAAACATTCAAACGTAGTTTTGCATGACAAGATGATTTCGAATCAAAAAGTTGTCAACTATAAAGTTTCATAACTTCTCAGGATCTACACTTTTTATTTTGGTCATTTGTCCATCCAACATAGCGGTAGTAACATTGTTCACAAATCTTAGATATCTCTCTTCTAGTTTCATAAATTATAAGAGAGATATGTAAGATTTGTGAACAATGTTACTTTCACTTTGTCATATGAAAAATGACCAAAACAAAAATTATGCATCTTGTTGAGTTATACAAATTTTATGTTTATAACTTCTTCAACCGAAATCATTTGATGTTTCAAAATATTATTTGAAATTGTTGTTTTTAAATTCAAATTATGAAATGTACACAAGAAAAGATGACCAACAGAATAGCAGTAGCAAAACAATAACATGATAGACCAAGATTTTAGAAAATTTTACAAAAAAAAAAAAACCCGTCACATTTGGAGTTAGTATGAGGGAGAAAGACTAGTTACAATTTTTAGCCACAGATTAAAAAAAGAGAAATAAGTGTTCTTCAACCATTTGAAATTAAATTTCAAAGAGCATTTTGAAATATCAAATGACCTCAAATAGAAAAATTGTTAACAACAAAGCTTTATAACTCTTCGAGATCTATAACTTTTATTTTGGCCATTTCTCCATTCAAGGTCATTTTAAAAAAATCAATTTTTAATGCCTAATTTTAATATTCGGTGCTCGTCTTGGTGATGGGAACGGTCCTGGGCGGTCCGGAGGGTGGTCGATGCATCTTATGACCCTACGGTCTGTTATGTGGTTGACATCCTTCTCTGTCCTCAAGAGACGTGCGGTGTGTGCACGTTCTGTCGGGGTCAGGGATGCATAATTTATTAGGGATGAAAGAGATCAGAAATGGCCCAAAAAAAGCCTCATAAGTCATACAACTTTTGATTTTTATTTGAATGCGGAAACAGAAGCAGAATCAGAAATGCTGATCTGAGATAAATATTCAGTTAGTTAGCAATATTTTTTATTTAATAATATTTTTCTAGATTAGATATGATGTAACATCACAGGATTAAAAATATAGAAAAATAAGTAATTATTTATATTGAAAGTCTCATGGAATTTTTTCCTAGCTTTTCGCAAACCTCAATCTCTCTTTAATAAGATTGAAGTTGACACCATTACATATTGATGTATTACACGAGATTCCAAAGTGACGCTTCAAAGGAGGGACGTGAACCCATCTGCATCACCGTCGCCCGGAAGGTCAAGGCATTACACCCGAATGACACGCTACCCAGAGGGAGAGAGCTGATCGATAGACGCTTCTAAGAAAGAATGCGGCACCCGAAGGTGTCATCGTCATCGGTCCTAGAGACACAGCTTTCTCCAAGGTGCCTCACCCTGTGCGCGGCCAATGCCCATACTCACTGTGCCGACCACCACCATCGGTGACACCTCGCCGGATCCACACAATGCACCGGATCCAGCCCTAGGAAGCCCGACCGCTGCGGACCTTGCCATCGTTGCCAACTTTATTATTTGACAATAGACAATAAGGTCATTCCATTCAATATGGATTGTCTCATCATCCAAATCCTGGCCCGTTAGAGTTTGGGATGGGCTTTCTTTTTTTTATTTTTTTCTGATTAACTATGGCGTTTTTAGTTGTTCGGAAAAACCGCCATGGTTAATCCATCGATTAACCGCGGGTTTTTCCATTGGTGGCGGTTTCAAAAACCGCCACGGTTAATCTTTTGTGTAGTAGTGGTCTTTTGGACATGATAATGTTGAAAAACAAGCATTGTAACCTAATGATGATATAAAAGTATTGTCACTACATCTATTATGGTAAGAAACACGTCTTAGTCAGATAACATGATTTAACACGCATGATAGGTGATGAATGAATTTTCATCACACAAGCATTATAGATTTTGTAATGTAACGTAATTTCCATGTTTATTGACATAACCAGATCATCATAGAAGGTCACAGTAGTGAAAACCAGTTGTAGTCTTACTATCACAACCAGTTAGTGGCCAGCCAGACCTTTGGTCTGGCTGAGTTGAACCAGTTGTGATGCTCCCATCATGACCATCAGTTGCTTCCTTTTTCAGCTGAGCATATATTTATTGTCATGTTGTTTGCCTGAGATGATTGTCCCTCCCGGTCGAAGGTATCAGCAACCACATTCAGGTAGGCTGCATTGTTGTTTCGATTAACTTTCTTGAGTTTGATAGTAATGAACTACTCAATGCTTGCTAACCCAGCATAAAATTATTCAGATAAAGTATGACACTCCGTGCCGAAACTGAATTATTCAGATAAAGTTCGATTAACTTTCCTGAAGGATTTTTAGGTGTCTGGTATGCTTGGGCTAGTTTTGGCACGGAGTGTCATACTTTTTCTGAATAATATTCAGTTCTCGTGTCTCTGGTTTAGGGCTCTGTTCATGAGTCAGCTGCTTAGTTTCCAAGTTCACTTGGGCATTATAGAACCGAACTTGTCTTTGCAAATGAGTTTTAAGATGAGGCACGTTTCATAAACCACGAGGCTACATCATTGCTAGGGTATCTGTAGCACTGATGGGTGTGTATATATCTTGTTCACACCAATTATTTCAAGTAATAAAGAATAAGCCTAAATAGGAAAATCCTTCAGGAACAAGGAAGCAGCTGTCTCCCGGAGGATGCCACTGGAGGAGTAGGCGTCCCTGCCATGAAGGTACAGCACCTCGTTCATTCTTGTCATGTTCACCACTAGCTGCGCCGCTGGTAGTATTCTGCGGTCCACCTCCATACACCCCTGGTTGATCCTCCTCCATGCGTGCTCCACCATAGTGGCAAATGCCGCCACTGCATCACTCGGCGTCATGCTATGTTCCTTCATGTAACACTCAAATGAGCTAGCCGCATCCATCTTGCTATTCCTTGGCTGTGAAAGTGCATGCGCATGTGTTATAATAATGTACGTGATCCCATATATAGACAATAATAAGTAAAAAACAATAACTATTCTTACAATATTATACCTATGTATATAGTTAGGTTTGTGTACTGTTTAGCTAAAGGATTGAACTCATGTTGTAGTATTCAATTATTTTGGTTGTGGGCGAAAGAGGAAGCTGCGTGAAGCGCTGCATGACCATCAATGGGCGCGAGACATTACTGGTGCTCCAACTGCACAAGTCCTGGGTGAGTACGTGCTTGTATTGCAAGCCCTAGATTTGTTGTGGTCGCACAGGAGCTTGATCATGTAATAAGCTACTTTTGGACCAACATCCTGTTTTGTTTTTGTGGTGTACCAAAACTCTTTTCCTCTTAATGAAAACGGGTTAAAACCCTGTCGTGAAAAAAAAATTATTTTGGTTGGTATGATAGTTATAAAAATTCAAAATTGTTGTTACTTTGATTTTGTATGCTTACACTTTCTATAGTTGTTTTTTTAGAAATATTTATTAGTTGTGCTGTTAAAAATTCTGTAAAAACAAACATTTCTTGCCCAAATATTTCAGTTATTTAGGTTCTGTCTTTTGCTTTTCCATCTACTATACTATTGTATAAACCCAACCATCACAACCATAATGATTGATTGCCCAGGAGTAAGTTAACTTTTACTATTCACAAATAATTTTAAATGTAACTATTCATCAATAAATAAGTCACCCTATGCTCATCGAATATTCAAATGCAACAGCACCTTGAAATAAGAAGAAATGTCATTGAGGAAGCGACCGGTCTCTGCACATCCACGCACCGTGTCAGGTATGTGGAGCGCCCAGTCGAATCGTCTTTGGTTGCCTGTTTACCTGCACCCCATGAGCGCCACCAGGAACAGCATCGGCAAACCTGTCGACATAAGGGACACATCTACATGCTCTTTGAAGCTCGGAGTATAGTTTTTGCTGAACCATTCAGCCTCCTTTAGGTATTTTTTGGACTGCAATTTGAACTGGACAGTTAAAGAAATTCATAGTTAATTACATCATCATAAAAAAGACATTATATGCAATTAGAATGTAAACAAAACACAATGAGATTAAACAGAAGTCGCAATATATAGCTCTTAACGCTAAAGTAGCCATGATATTTAATTAATTCTCCCTCCATCCCAAATTTTAAGAAATTTTGGCTTTTCTAGATGCATAGATTTTTTTTTTTTTTTTTTTGTATGTACTTAGATATACACTATGTCCAGACAGATAGTAAAAGCAATGTATCTAGAAAAGCCAAAATGTTTTATAATTTGGAATAGATGGAGTAGCTAGAACAAATTGTGATGAGCATTAGATAACAAATAGGATCGGATTGGAGTACCATTTCTTTGATATAAGTCATGCGATACTTCTCCCATGGTTCCAAAATGTCCTCAAATTCATTGAGATTGCTTAGCATTTTGATGTAGAACATGCGCAGGTATTCTGGTAGAATAGGAGCACAACTTTCATCCCATCTGCATAGAAATTAGTTCGATGAGGATATATTTGTGTTAGTTAGCGATAGATGAATTAATTAAACAATCATGCCTTTGTATAGCTTCAGTCAATATCTGGCACTCGTCGAAGGTGGCGTGAGTATCATAGGTGTCATCAAGTAGGCTCAAAAGTGCAAACCCCTTGGCGAGCATTAGTCGTGCGCGAGAGTTCTCCTGTTCGTGGAACACTCCACAGGTGTACAAGTATGTCTCCACGATGCGATTCCGAGCATAGGTAAGCTTCACACTGTTGTAAAGATCACTCCACCACCTAATTGTCATATGAAATTATAAGTTTCATTTTGAACCAAGATGATATATATACACACACATATAAACAGATGTCTAGTCTTCAAAAAGCAGAAGAATCATTTATTGATATTATGTGTATATATATAATTAATGGGTGTGTCTGTGTGTACTTGCAAGGAGATTTCCTTGAGCTCCTTCAGGTGGAGAGACCTAAGTATGTTAAATTCCAGCTTCGCCAGCTCGACAATTGCTGCGTTGTGCCCCTCTTCTTGCTCGTACTCAGTGACGTAGAGCATGGCCTCAAGTCGCTGCATGAACCGAGGGCGTGGGATGTCCAAGGCACGGGACACCTGCTCCGCCATAGATGACCTGAGCATATGTTTGGCGAGCTCAAGGTGGCGCCTAGCAAAAGCAGCGGCCTCATCTAGGGCTACCTCACCCGGGACTGCCATGTGAGCTGCGTTGTACAGGCTAAGCAGTCCCTTAGGATCGGTAGCCAAATCCTTGCTGAAATTGCCCGTGGCATCTCTGAATTTGTCAAACACATCTGTATATATGTAATAATGCACATAACCTCATTAATGGATTCTTGGTTAGCATATATGTAGTCATAGCTTGACTTCCTACATATAGCAATATATATACCTGTTGATACGCAGAAGCCATGCTGTCTAAGCAGACAGAACTTGAGCGCGACAACATGCAGATTGTTGGAGCTGTCCTGCTCTTCACTACTACTGTGGATACAGCTTAGCGCCACGCCGATCTCCTCATGGAAATGCTTGTCTATGCCAAGGCGTTCAAGAGTGTCCACCAAGCTCAGCATGTTAGCTGTGCCGCCCACAAACATTTGCCGAACTTTCCCCTTCAGCTCATCTGCCCTATCCCTCATCCACTCTTCGGACCTCTGCTTGCATGCATTAGTTATGTATGTATGTACCCACATGCCCGCATTACATATCGATGCATATTACCCACATGCCGAGATACAAAGTTTTTGCTACGCACCTAGACAAAACAACATATAAATTAGAATGGAGGAAGAGTATATGATATTACCTGTGAGGGGGAGGGGTGTAAGTCACAAAGAGATCACCCCACGCGCCGGGTTCGATACTACCAGAACCGGCGGCGGGTAGCGACTCTAGTTGTATCCATCGATCGTCTGCCTAGCTGCTAGGTAATTGGTAACTAGCTTAGGTCTTCTTTGCTTGAATTGTAAAGGCTATGTATCATCGCTCCATGCAGTTGGTATCTATTTATAGATCGAGTTTGAGGGCTGGATTGGACGTGAATCACATGTGCTTCTTGTGCGGTGCAATAATTGGTGTCGCTCTCGTCTTTAAGTGCGGCCTCTTTGCCTTACCATGTTTTTGGCATAATGTAATGTACTCCCTCTGTCCCTTTATATCAGTCGTTTTAGAATCTTACCCGATATATTTGAATCTACGTGAACCTGGATACTACTTCCATCCAGATGCATGGCTGCAGCTACCAACGTGGACATTGAATTCTCCTGCCCAAAAAAGACAGTCAAACAGGGACGGAGGTAGTAAATCGTCATGATGCACGCTAGCTGGCCGGTTTGACCCTCAAGGGCAAAGGATATTTCGTAATGGACAGCTGCCAGTGCCCTATTCCATGGATAGATTGTCATCCGATCCAAGTATCTCGTCTCTTGGAGCATGTCGACTGCCATAATTTTTTTACTCTCTCCTTTCACCTCTTTGCTTCCAGTGCCCAATTTAAAAAAAAAATAAAGGTGCAATTAATCACGGTATCTGTGACCTGATTATATTCTAATCAGGGTTCAACAACACGCATCCTCTAGGATTATTAGGATTGCATATTATATCGCTAGATTAGCTGGCAGAAAGACTTTGCAGTCTTCGTTATATATAAAAAAATCGGCACGCGGAAGGAACACGTATATTGTTTTATTCATTTTTTTGTTTTTTTTATTATTATGTATATAAACAACGTTTATCATCTCATTTGCGAGGCGATTAGTTGATCACATCGTCTTCAATGATGTTGAGGTGAGGTTTGGCCTAGTCTAAAATAAGGACATGCGTCATGCGTGTAGTTTATAAACCGTTGGGGTGCTCACACCTTCGGTAAGCCACCTTCCTCACATGTCCTTCAAGAGCCTACCGGACTTGTCAGCGAAGGTATAAAAAAAAGAGTATACCCCTCTATTATTTTTGGGTAGGTCATCAAAGATGGAGACGTTTGGAGATCCACACCTGGCAGAGGTGACCAAGAGGAACGGAAACCTTGAAAGTGTCCTGAATGGCACATAGCGGAGGTCGAACTGGTGATGATGCAGCTAGAAGCCACGAAGACAACTTTCGGGGGCACACTTGAAGGAGTTCGTGCCCTACGTACTGTGGGTTGCCCTGGAGGTGCGCTGACAAGGACTAGAGTAAGAGAGAAACAGAAACTAAACTACTAAAGACCATTGTACCCTAGAACGTACCAGGAATATACCGTGACTTCATTGGGTTCTTTGTAATATACTAGGAAATATGCCCGTGCGTTGCATCGGGAGATAAAAATCTATCAAACAATTGACAAAATTATCTCTTTTAATATGGTTTAATAGGATTCATAACTTTATAAATTTTGCGTTTCCGAAAATACCATTACTATTCATCTTATTGAAAATATGGCATTATAATTCACGGTCTATCTGAACTGGGCCATTTTATACGCTTGCAAGGACATGGGTCCATCAACATGTCGTCGTATTTTAGTATTGACCAAAGTAACCCTCTCTTCTGCTGCTGATAGCGGGCTCCACCCATCAGATCCATCTTCTACCTCTCTCTTTTCTTCTCTCCCCTACACAAGCAAACTCTTTTCTTATGTCCCCTACAATAGCAAGCTAGAGATAATCTTCTTCCCCTGCTAGCACGAAGCGCCTTGCGCACCAAATAACAGAGCAATGGTACGAATAAATAAATGGAACAATGGTACGAATAAATAAGGCATGATTTTAGAAGAATTATGGAATTGGAACGGAATGATTTGGAATTAGGATGGAGGAGTTATGAATTTCCAAAGTTTCATAGAGGATTTATAAACGGATTAAACCTTGGAAATAATTCTAGAATTTTTGGAATATTGAAACTGGAATATAAAAGCTTGGGTAGGATCTAGAGTGTACCTAGTTTATTTAGGAATTTTTTGGGAATTTTCTGGTAACTGGAAAATAGATTTCTACTCCTCCGTGTACATTTCTTTGGGTGCACGTAGCATTTTCCCAGTGGCTGACGTGCGGGTCCAGGGCGGCAGTGGATTGGCCGACACTGCGCTGTGGGTCGGGTCCATGGTTCTGTGGACCGATCTGGTGAACCGCCACCGCCCTCTCTTTATTCTTGTGGACCGTGTCCACTCAGAGGAAGAGGTGGTTGGTGACTCCATGACACGTGGGGCCCGCGCTGGGGATAAGATTGGATCCCCTTCACGGGATGCCTCACGGTCACGGGTGCTGGGTCATGGCTCGAGTCCGTCGTCCGTCGTCTCCGTTTGTCCTGCCCGTGCGAGAGCAACAGATGAAGGGGAGGAAGGGAGATGGGAGAGCAGGGGAGATGGGGAAGGATGCTCCACCGGCGGCGGTGGTGCTGGCATGGCGGACGCGGCGACCCCGGCATGGCTGACCAGCACGGCCGGGTGGCGCGCTGCTGCGGCAGGTCGCCTGGGCGCGGATGGCCATGGGCAAGGCATGAAGCGAGGTGCGCAGCGGCCTCGGCGGCGTGGTGGCGAAGCCTCGTCGGTGATGCGGTGCGCGGAGGCGAAGCAGCTGCGAGTGGTGGTGTGGTGGAGCTGGGTGCCTGGGCGACTTGGACTACCTCGTCTTCTCTTCTGTTTTTTTCCTTCGTACTCCAAGTTTTGCCTGGGACTCGTATGACTTCTAGGAGGCTGGACGACAGGACGCCGAAAATTTTTTCTCGTTTTATTAGTAGGTATAGATATAGATTACAGTTTGCTTCCCTATAAATACAGACCGGGACTAGAATAACAAGAGTAATCCATTCCCATTTTTGTATTATTTCATTCATATCCTAGCCTCGCCGTTACTCTAGTTTCACTTCTTTGGATCTACGAGCTTGCAACCTCCGACCACCCCTCGTAACGTTTTTTTTTTTAAGATAAAGGATAGTTTATATCCCGGCTTCATCCGTCTGTCGATGTAAATTAGGCCAATTATTACAAAGTTCCGCCCGTAGGCCAAAGCTCAACCCAAACAAAAGTCCAATTTGAAACCAACTACATGGAGAGGTAAGACGGAAGTAAAGTCTTGACTAAGTAGAACCAATAAATCTAGTTGCCAGTCATCCATTGGAACTGAAGAAATGCAACGCCGACGTCTCAAGATACTATCCAACTGAACTAGCTCCTCCTGTAGATCATCACACCGCTGCAATCTTGCCCACTGTCGAACTAAATGCGTTCCCCTGAAAAGTGCCTGCAAAAAAGATTTTGGTCTACATTTGTCAAAAACTACCTCGCTTCTCATTATCCATATAGTCCAACAAAGAGCATTTTGCTATTGTCAATAACAATAAATTTACTTTTTTATTAGCCCTCTTGGACCAACTATTAAAAAGGTCGTCTATACTTAGGGGTGGTGATATTCCAAACAACATATATACCGCTCACCACAAGAATTTGGCATAAAAACAATTGAGAAAAAGGTGTTGAATGGTTTCTGGAGCATGACAGAAACCACATTTCGTGTCACCGTTCCAATGTCACCTAACAAGGTTTTCCTTAGTTAAAACTACACCTTTTTTCAAGTACCACAAAAATTTTTTAATTTTTGTAGGTACTCTAATTTGCCAAATATCTTGTGAGACTGTAATCCCATTGTTAATTAATGCAAAGATACATTGATTTTATAGAAAATCTTCCGATGAATGTAATGCCTAGACAAAAACATCTCTTTCTTCCTGTAAGTTCAGATCTTGTAAAGAGTTAACAGTTCAGTGCCAATCCCTTAGGTTTGCACCCACCAAGTTTCGGTGAAAAGAAATATTTAGTGGAGATGAACTAAGTACTTGTGCCACAGAGTCTTGTTTTTCTTCTTATAATATTGAACAATGTTGGGAATCTATCTGTCACGCCCCACTTTTAATGGGTCGTTAATCACACGTGTTTGCGCCAGGATCACGCCACAAACACGTCTATTAGTAACAGTTAATGGTAAGCAGAATTAATAGTAAACCGAGCTATCGAGATATAGGATGGAAAGGGACTTACAGTGGCGACGAAGGGTCACCAAGTCGGGTTACAATATCAGAGTCGGCCAACCGAGAAGCGGTGGATTAACTATGACACTGTCCCTTACTCCACAGTGCGACTTGTGCACGGATGAAATCGGGCTTCAACGCGTCCTTCTCCTAAGCAAACATCTTACGAACTCCTACGATACGCTGATCTTCTACCTTGTCGTCGATCTTACCTTCACATGTGCCGATATCGTAAAATAGAGGGGTGAGTACAAACGTGCTTTCAAACAAGTCCCAACCGAGAGGTTGTAATTATTAAGGGTTTGGGCCCTAGCGAGTCTCTAAAATCGCTCTCGCTAGTTCCCGGTTTATCTCATGTCATCACCGCTGTCATGACACCACATGTTAGTCATCATCAAAATGTATATCTAATCATAGATGTTCGTCCTAGCACTTGCCCATTCCAAGGACGTGGCTATTCGAATAGATTCAATTAACTCTGCAGAGGTTGTACACTTTTCCCCACACGATAGACACTGCCCTTACCACCGCGACTTGGCTTAGACAGGCCTAACGAGATCCGTACCCGCTTGGGTGCTACCCTAGGTATATTGGTATAATCTTCACCACGACTTCTCAGGGGTTGGAAGGACAACACGCCACCCTAAGATGACGCATCACCCTAGACAATATGGTGATACCAAATCACCCACGGCTTTCTGGGTAATACCTAATTACCCAACCTATCTTTGTCAACACCACTCTCAATCTCAAATCATCAATATGTGCCTCTAGCACTGCGCCACCGCGCCCAAACACTTCCGTGGAAGACCACTCAGCATCCACGCCAACCGGACATGGGGCCACTCTCCCCACATCTGCTCCTAATAGGTCGCTTGCCTGCTCCGGCCACCTTGGATCCCAATTATACCTCAACCCAACGGGGTGTGAATCAAGCCGCCCCATAAACGACGTGTGGCTGTACGTAACATTATACTAGGTAGAAGGTCTATGAACCGGTCCTTAGGGGAGGCGAGTATCTCTCCGCAGGAACCCCTCGCGGCGATTCCCGACGTGGTATTTAGGCTCTACCAGACTACCACTACTCACCTCTTTTGTTGGTTAGGGTTCACTAGGCATTCTTAGGTTTCTCTTGAATACAATGTATGAGCGTAGATAACGTGGATAGTTACATCATCCGGTTTGACTCCCTAGCTACGTTATCAGGCTCATACCTCTATTTACTAATCCAATTATTATATCATCATCATCATCATCAGATTATTAAGGTCATGATTAGGGGGGTAAGGACTTGCCTTGGAGGTTCTCACGAATCGGCACGGCGTCGAACGTCGGATACTCCTAATCGGGCCGTCGGAAACTACCTTACGCCCGCGATAAACCCTAGCTTGAACCATAGCACATAAAACAAACATAGAACATTATGGTGGCAATGGGTTAGATGCATAGAGCTAGATTTTAGATGAATTATGGAAGTCGTTTCACGAAAACGGAGTTAGTATGCATGAGATATGGATTTTATAATATTAATCCCCTAATTAAGTCATTAGGGTAATATTATAATATAATTTTATCATGTAATAATATTGGAACTAATTACATGATAAAATTCTATAAATCAAATAATGAATTTACAAATTTTACGGGAATTTTTCGACACGGAAGGTCTATTCATAAAACTCGTGTACAATATCTGGGTACACCTAGCATTTAAATCCGTGTACACGGGAAAGGCTCCATACACGTGGGTGCCACGTGGGTCCACGTGGATGCCACGGTGGCTGCCCGCGTGGGCGCCACGTGTATTACACCGATCTTTGGTGGCTCGGGACGGCGTCGGGGCGGAATGTAGCGGAAAGGCGGCGTGGCGGCTTCCCATTATTTGTCTGTGGCGGCGTCCGTCCGTAATAACGGCATCGGCCTGAAACAGGGGACCTCCGTCCCGTTGGCCCCGTCGCGGCGGCACCTCGCCGGAGACCTCGCCCGGAATGGCTCGCTCCCGCTCCGTTGCTCGTCGCGTGGGCCCATCGTCATCCGCGCCACCTCCCGCATCGGTTGGAGGGCGAGGCGGCGGTTGGAGTGGTGCTCCCACGGCGGCGGCATCACCGAGCGGCTTGCGGCGGCGCCCTTCCGGTGGGCATCTGGTAGGAAAGGAGGGAGTAAAGGAGGGGAGTCGAGCCTGCACCGAGGACCATCACTAACTGTCGAACACGCCCGGACTGCTCCATTGCTCGGAACGCCTTGCCTGCGCCGGTTCCCATCGGCGGCCAAAAGCTTGGATTGGGGGAAGTCGCGATTTCGCGGCCGATGGAGGAAGAGAGGAGGAGTATGGGCGGGCACCGCGTGTTCCCAGCGGGGCGGAGGTTATAAGTGAAGGGCGATTTCGATCGGGTGCAGTGGTGGCTGTTTATAGGCGCGGCCATGGCGAGCTTCGGGCCGGGGAGATATTTTCCGTGAGCGATCTTTTCCGACCTTGGTCGCCAACGCGTGGACCTCGGTGGAGTCCCCTGCGCCCACCCGGCGCCCTCGTGCGCCTCGTGCTTTCGACGAGCTCGTCCCCTCGTCCGTGCGCGTCTCGGCGGTCGTGATTACCCGGCCATCGGCGACACTCGGTCAGCGGTGATTGCCCGTATGCGTTGGCGCCTTCCGCAGTGCGCGAGTGGTGCTAGCGAGGGCTTGGCCGTCTCTAGCTGTCTCGTGCGGTTTCACGTGCTCGGTCTTCGTCTACATCACCGGCGAGAGACGTGTCATTGCCGTATTGTCGCGACCTTCAAGGCGAGGGGCGAGCCGGCTGCGACGCGGCGTCTCTGGCGTGGGCGTCGTGCCTTCACGTAGGCGGTCCACGCTGCTAGCCTTGCTTGGTACGGCCGGGGGAGTAGGTGGAGTCACGGCGACGCTGTGCCGCGGTCGTCGGGCTTGATGGATGGAGGTAGACGCAGCGGGAGCGGGGGTCGAGGCGTCGGCGAGGAGGATGATCCGGACCCGCGCGCGGCCGGTCCCGGGCCTCTGGCTTGGCCGTGGCTTCACGCGGCGCGTGGAAGAAAAAGGGGGAAGGAGAGGGTTTCTTCTTGGGCTGAGAACGTGAGATTGAGCCCACGAGCTGTTTTCCACCTTTCTTCTCCTTCTCTATTTTCCTTTCCTTATTCTTTCCCTTAATATTTTAGGTGTGTCACCTATATGTAAGTTATAAATATTTATACATGTACAAGTATGTTTCCATGATTTACATTCATGAAAATATCTATCCAATTGTACTTATATAAATATTCTCATATAAGGTGCGCACCTTTTGTCCCCCAATTCTATCATTTCATGTGTAATGTATATTACAAATATTTATATAAGCACACATATATTCTCATGACTCTTATTACCGAGAATATTTAGTTATTGTGCTTATAAAATATTTATACATATATATTTACACATGTGCCTTGATACGCCGGTGTGTTGGTATTTGATATTCCCAGAGATAAATTTGTAAACCATTAATCATGCATTATATTTCCATAAATAAAATCTAGGACTTACCTTGCATCCTTTGTCACCATAAGCTCGACAAGAAACAACAAACCCTAATATTCTAGATGGTGAAAGTTTTGAAATGCGGGGTTTTTCGAAATCGGGGTTTCGGTTTGGCGGAAAATAAATCAAGTTTTAGTTGTAATTCAAAAAGTTCAAATTTTTAGTGAATTTTAAAATGATGCAAAAACACGGGTGTTACAAATCTACCCCACTTAGATGAATCTCGTCCCCGAGATTCCTAGTCTCTGAGTGAAGATCCTAATTTGAGGCCTAACGGAATAGAGATAGAGAGGGAGGGAAACTTTCCATTGCTTACGGTGCTATCGTTACGAACCTCTACCATTATCGTGCTACTCTATTTCTAGGGCAACACGACCTTTGTGGAGGGTATGCCTCCCGCCGTTGGTGACTTTGCTGCTTTTACCCCATCTTCTTGGTCTGCACGTCTTTGAAATCTTCGGGTCTTCTCTGGCAGCTACCCCACTTAGAGGACCGATTCCCCTAGGGTCTTGGTCTTCTAAGGTCTTCTCAAGTCTTCTAGTGCTGTCTTCTCGCTTGTTCCTTCGCGGTCTCTGCGGTGTATCTCATTTGTGCGGATTCTTCGAGTAACGATCATCGTGAGCTTGGCATTATATTCCTCATCCGAATCCCTTAGTCTTACATTTGCTTCCTTAGTTTTCGTCTTAGCCCATTTCCATATTTCTCTGTTTCTTCTTGTTCTCGCCCATTTGTATTTTTCTTCTTCCAAAATTTCTTTTATTTACCACACTACCCCACTTAGAAAAATTTTCTACTTATTATTTGCTCTGTGGCTTTTATGCTTTGGCACCGTCGATTTTTCTTTGTTGATGCTCGCATTTGGATCGTGGATCAAGCACAATGATCTTGATAACTTCAAGGGGGAGTACAACGATAGAGTGAAAAGGGAATGCTTCTCTACGGTTACACCTCCCTTGGGGGTGATGGTTTACGGCGTCGGACATGGTGGCTTTGGCTTGCGGGTCTGTGCTTGGCTCGCAGCTTTGGGGCTTCTTCTCTTGGTGTTGCCTGACTGAGGGGTAGGGGTGGTCCTTCTTGTCGGTCTTCTGCCGGTGGTGGTGACCTGGTGGAGTCCGGGCTCTTGGTGGGTGACTTTGCAACGATGGGTGCCGCGCTCTTCGTATTCACTACCCTCATACTTAGGGGGCTCTCTGATGCCAAGGTTCTGGGCGGTGTGGTAGAGAAGCTGGGGAAATCCAGGGGTGTTGATGCACTGGCTGCTAACCCAAGTGCCGGCCATTTGTGGCTATGTTTGAGGTGGTTCTTGGCGAGTGGATGACAAGGGCGTGATGGTAGAGGGTGAAAGATGGAGGCTAGCGGTGGAATGTTTGGAGTGGGATGGTGGTGAGAGCGATCTTTGGTGCTCTTTTATAATGGGTCGAGGGTGATGGCATCCGGGAGAAGCCTCGGTCACTTTGGTATTGCGGTTGTGGTGTGTGGTGGAAGGAACGGGAGTGAGTCTCCTATATTCATTGACCTTGCAATAGTGGTGTGGTTAGGGGAGTGTGTGGTCTTGGCGGTGGATTCCCTATAGTGGAGAGCTGTGTGTCCTCTTAATTGTCGGCATACTTCTTCTTGACATTTACGTATGCTTCGAGGCATCTATTTGCTATTGGGCGCGGTATCTTTTATGGGCTTGATGATTGTCTTCGATTCTTGTAGTCCTCACGGTTATCTTACGCTTGCAAATGCTGATCTTCGGCTCCGGCTTGTATTATCGGCCTTGGTTGTCACTTGATGCATTGCGGGTTGTCGCCGATTCGTCGGTCGTGGTTCGGGGGTGGTGGTAATTATCGATTACTTTTCGACATTGAGGTGACAGCATGTCGGCAATGTTGCACGGTCGTCGGTCCCAGAAACACCGAGGCGACGGCGTGTGACGGGCTGTAGGGAAGAACTTGGTGTGGTTCAACGACTCTGATCGTGGGAGTCCACTTGTTGTCGTCGTGTTCACGCAAGTTAGCTCTAATCTATTTGGACTAGGGAGGGGTGGAAAGAAAAGCACAAGATACGATAGGGTCTACCTAACTAAGGATGAGGGGAAAGCAAGCATTTTAGGTAGGGATAGACTTTGGGGTATCCTAGTAACACGGGTGTCTAAGGACAACACAAACTTACGGTGTGAAGCGTGCGAAAATGTGTGTCACGGCGAACTAAGTTTATGTGAAACTTGTCTTATTACTCGTGACTTTGGGGAAATTTTCAACACGTTCACCGATCCTATCGAATTTTCTTCCATTCATACCGTAAAGTAGTAATAAATGAGAAGTTTTCCGTAGGATTTGAAAAAAGGAACAATACATTATACTAAACAATCAAAGCGGCGTCAATAGGTCTCATCACAGGTCGGTCTCATAGATGGTACATGGTCGCACCACTGCGTGGCGACTTCCATGATGATTATTTGCGACTTTGCCTCTACTAAAGGCATTGAAGCCTAGGCATCTATGATTTGCGGCGAATGCTTAGCGACTAATGCTAAGACTACTTTTTGCACAACAAGCTTGCTAAAGGATTTTGCTACTCTTTCTTTGCTTGGACTATATGCCTTATGGAGATTCTATTTGCACATCATATTAGCGTCCACTTAGGTGTTCGGATGTTCTATGCATTTCGGTTGGCCCTTGTATAGCAATTGAATCCTTCTGTTGGGGCTTTAGAACATGTGAGTTTGCTAAGCACTTCGGTACTGGTCTTCACGAAACTCTCGATTTTAATATCGAGGGAAAGCCAAGGTATCCTAGGCACTTTAGTATCTCCAAGGGAGTTGTAGAAACTCTCATTTATTCGAGCGATCCGCTTGAGATCATCCTTACTAGTCCATTGTTGCAAGAGTTTTGAGGTTGTCCTCGATTCCGCAATATACGAACTTATTATAGTAAGGCGCCCCGTAGCAACAATTTTTAAAAGTAGTCATCTGATGTGGAGTTATAATTCTGTTATCCCAAATTTCATCCTATGGACAAGCTCGGCTACGATACCACCACTGTCACGCCCCACTTTTAATGGGTCGTTAATCCTGCGATGTATGCGCCGGGATCACGCCACAAAACGCGTCTATTAGTAGCAGGTTAATGGTAAGCGAATTAATAGTAAACTAAGCTATCGAGATATAGGATGGAAAGGGACTTATAGTGGCGACGAAGGGTCACCAAGTCGGGTTACAATATCGAGTCGGCCAACCAGAAGCGGTGGATTAACTATGACACTTGTCCCTTACTCCACAGGCGAGACTTGTGCACGGATGAAATCACGGGCTTCAACGTCCTTCTCCTAAGCAAACATCTTACGAACTCCTACGATACGCCCGATCTTCTACCTTGTCGTCGATCTTACCTTCACATGTGCCGATATACGTAAAAATAGAGGGGTGAGTACAAACGTACTCAGCAAGTCCCAACCGGGGTTGTAATTATTAAGGGTTTGGGCCCCTAGCGAGTCTCTAAAAACTGCTCTCGCTAATTCCCGGTTTATCTCATGTCATCACATTTGTCATGACACCACATGTTAGTCATCATCAAAATGTATATCTAATCATAGATGTTCGTCCCTAGCACTTGCCCATTCCAAGGGCGTGGCTATTCGAATAGATTCAATTAACTCTGCGAGGAGGTTGTACACTTTTCCCCACACGATAGACACCTTTGCCCTTACCACCGCTGACTTGGCTTAGACAGGGCCTAACGAGATCCCGTACCCGCTTGGGTGCTACCCTAGGTATATTGGTATAATCTTCACCACGACTTCTCGGGGGTTGGAAGGACAACACGCCACCCTAAGATGACGCATCACCCTAGACAATATGGTGATACCAAATCACCCACGGCTTTTCTGGGTAATACCTAATTACCCAACCTATCTTTATCAACACCACTCTCAATCTCAAATCATCAATATGTGCCTCTAGCCTTTGCGCCACAGCGCCCAAACACTTCCGTGGAAGACCACTCAGCATCCACGCCAAGGACATGGGGCCACTCTCCCCACATCTGCTCCTAATAGGTCGCTTGCCCGCTCAGGCCACCTTGGATCCCAATTATACCTCAACCCAACGGGGTGTGAATCAAGCCGCCCCATAAACGGCGTGTGGCACATGCGTAACATTATACTAGGTAGAAGGTCTATGAACCGGTCCTTAGGGAGGCGAGTATCTCTCCGAGGAACCCCTGTGGCGATTCCGGCGTGGTATTTAGGCTCTACCGGACTACCACTACTCACCTCTTTTGTTGGTTAGGGTTCACTAGGCATTCTTAGGTTTCTCTTGAATACAATGTATGGCGTAGATAACGTGGATAGTTACATCATCCGGTTTGACTCCTAGCTACGTTATCGGGCTCATACCTCTATTTACTAATCCAATTATTATATCATCATCATCATCAGATTATTAAGGTCATGATTAGGGGGTAAGGACTTGCCTTGGAGGTTCTCACGACCTAAGACGTCGTAACGTCGGATACTCCTAATGTCGGCCGTCGGAAACTACCTTACGTCGGCGATAAACCTAGCTTGAACCATAGCACATAAAACAAACATAGAACATTATGGTGGCAATGGGTTAGATGCATAGAGCTAGATTTTAGATGAATTATGGAAGTCGTTTCACGCGAAACGGAGTTAGTATGCATGAGATATGGATTTTATAATATTAATCCCTAATTAAGTCATTAGGGTAATATTATAATATAATTTTATCATGTAATAATATTGGAACTAATTACATGATAAAATTCTATAAATCAAATAATGAATTTACAAATTTTTCGGGAATTTTTTAAGACACGGGAAGGTCTATTCATAAAACTCGTGTACAATATCAGGGTACACCTAGCATTTAAATCCGTGTACACAGGAAAGGCTCCATACACGTGGGTGCCACGTGGGTCCACGTGGATGCCACGGTGGCTGCCACGTAGGCGCCCGTGTATTACACCGATCTTGGTGGCTCGGGACGGCGTCGGGGCGGAATGTAACGGAAGGGGCGACGTGGCGGCTTCCCATTCGGCCGTCTGTGGTGGCGTCCGTCCGTAATGCCCGGCATCGGCTCGAACGAGGGGGGACCTCCGTCCGTCGGCCCCGTCGCGCGGCGCCTCGCGCGGAGACCTCGCCGGAATGGCTCCCTCCCGCTCCGTTGCAGTTGTCGCGTGGGCCCGTCGTCATCCGCGCCACCTCCGCATCGGTTGGCGGGGCGCAGGCGGCGGTTGGAGTGGTGCTCCACGGCGGCTCCACCAGCGACTTAGCGGCGTCCTTCCGGTGGTGGGCATCCTGGTGGGAAAGGAGGGAGTAAAGGAGGGAGTCGAGCCTAGGCACCGAGGACCATCACTAACTGTCGAACACGCCTGGACCTGCTCCATTGCTCGAGCGCCTTTGCCTTTCGGTTCCATCGGCGGCGGAAAGCTTGGATTGGGGGAAGTCGCGTTTCGCGGGCGATGGAGGAAGAGAGGAGGGAGTATGGGCGGGCACCGCGTGTTCCCAGCGGGGGGCGGAGGTTATAAGTGAAGGGGCGATTTCGATCGAGTGCAGTGGTGGCTATTTATAAGCGCTGACCATGGCGAGCTTCGCCGGGGAGATATTTTCCCGTGGAGCGATCTTTTCCGACCGCGGCCGCTAACGCGTGGACCTCCGGCCGAGTCCAGTGCGCGCACGGCGCCCCCTCGTGCGCCTCGTGCTCCGACGAGCTCGTCCCTCGTCCCGTCGTCGCAGCGTCTCGGCGGTGCGTGATTGCCGGCCATCAGGGCGACTTTTCGGTCGCGGTGTGCGTGTGCGTTGACGCCTTCCACGTGCGCGAGTGGCGCTAGCGGGCTTGCCCGTCCTGGCTTGTCTCGTGCGGTTTCGTGCTCCGGTCTTCGTCTACATCACCGGCGAGGGGCGTGTAAATGCCCGTGTCGACCTTCAAGGCGAGGGGCGGCCGGGCACGATGCGGCGTCTGCGTGGGGCGTCGTGCCTTCCGTAGGCGGTCCACGCTTGCTAGCCTTGCTTGGTACAGCGGGGAGCAGGTTTGGGTCACGGCGGCCGCCGCGTGGTCGTCGAGCTGATGGATGGAGGTGAGACGACGGGAGCGGGGTCCGGCGTCGTCGAGGGGGAGGGATGATCCGGCCCCGCAGCGTGCTGGTCCTGGCCTCTGCCTTGGCGTGGCCGTGGGCGGCCGGCGCGGCGTGGAAGAAAAGGGGAAGGGAGGGTTTGCCGCCGGGCTGAGCGTGAGATTGAGCCCACGAGCTGTTTTTCCACCTTTCTTCTCCTTCTCTATTTTCCTTTCCTTATTCTTTCCCTTAATATTTTAGGTGTGTCACCTATATGTAAGTTATAAATATTTATACATGTACAAGTATGTTTCCATGATTTACATTCATGAAAATATCTATCCAATTGTACTTATATAAATATTCTCATATAAGGTCTTGCACCTTTTGTCCCAATTCTATCATTTCATGTGTAATGTATATTACAAATATTTATATAAGCACACATATATTCTCATGACTCTTATTACCGAGAATATTTAGTTATTGTGCTTATAAAATATTTATACATATATATTTACACATGTGCCTTGATCTGTAGGTGTGTTGGTATTTGATATTCCCGAGAGATAAATTTGTAAACCATTAATCATGCATTATATTTCCATAAATAAAATCTAGGACTTACCTTGCATCCTTTGTCACCATAAGCTCGACAAGAAACAACAAACCCTAATATTCTAGATGGTGAAAGTTTTTTGAAATGCGGGGTTTTTCGAAATCGGGGTTTTGGGTTTGGCGGAAAATAAATCAAGTTTTAGTTGTAATTCAAAAGTTCAAATTTTAGTGAATTTTAAAATGATGCAAAAACACGGGTGTTACACTATCCTTTAGAGATTTGTTTCCCAACCAGGTATCTAGCCAAAATCTAGTTTGTGACCCGTCTTTCACCGGAATGAGCCAAATCCCATGAAGGTGTCTTTAACATTCATCAGACTTTTCCAGAAATGTGAGTCTGTGGGTTTTTTAACACAGCTCCCTAGTGTCTTATCTTTTATATATTTATTTCTTAACAATTCTTGCCACATGCCATCCTCATTCAACAATTTAAATAGCCACTTGCTCAATGGGCATTTGTTTTGAATATCTAGATTTTGTATCCCTAGTCCACCTTGTATTTTTGGCTAGCATAAAATTTCCCACTTGGCTAATCTCGTATTTACGCTTATGTTGGTCATTTTGCCTATAAAATCTTGATCTAAAGCAATCAATTTTTCTAACACTCCTCTTGGAATTTCAAAAAGGACATCATAAACATCGGTAAACTAGAAAGCACCGAAGTTTATTAAGACTAGACGTCCCCCACCTAAAGCAATTTACCTTTCCATCCACTTAGCCTCTTTTCAATTCGCTTCTCAATCATTTGCCAATCTTTGTTATTTAGCTTCTTAGTGTGCATGGGTAACTCAAGGTAGCGAATGGGGAACTTCCCAACTTTACACCCAAACAGTTATGAATAATACACTTCATGATCTTTTTGCTCTGCCAAAACAAAAGATCTCACTTTTGTGGAGATTTATTTTGAGCCACGATAGTTGTTCGAAAGTACTTAGTAATAATTTCATATAAATTGCTTTCTCAACATCATGACTCATAAAAAATCACCATATCATCCGCATACTATAGGACAGATAAGCCATCTTGAATAAGATGAGGAATAACCCCTTCCACCTGCCCCATTTCCTTAGCTCTAGCAATAAGTATAGCCAGCATGACCACCACTATATTAAATAGTATTGGCGACAATGGATCACCTTGTCGTAAGCCTTTTTTTGTTTGGAAGTATGGTCCCATTTGATCATTAACTTTAATATTAACATTTCCTCCTTGTGTGAACTTTTCCACCCATCTACAGCATTTTTGTGAAAACCCTTTCATGATTATTGTTTGGTAAAGAAAGCTCCACTTCACCTTATCATATGCCTTCTCAAAGTCAATTTTAAAAATAACCCCATTCTATTTTTTTGAGTGAAGTTCATGTATAGTTTCATGAAGAATAACTGCGCCTTCCATGATATTTCTACCAGGGAGAAAAGTTGTTTGGGTTGGTTTAATAAATTTTTGGGCTACAGTAGATAACCTATTAGTTTCCACTTTGGTAAAGATCTTGAAAGATACATTCAACAAAGAGATAGACCTGTATTGTTAAATCACTTTCACATCATTCTGTTTGGGTAGCAAAATTAATATTCCAAAGTTTAGACTATTTAGTGGAAGTGAACCATGATGAAAATCCGCGAACAAAGCCATCAGGTCGTCTTTAATCACATTCGAGAAAACACGATAAAACTACGGCGGGAACCCATCGGTCAGGAGCCTTATTATGTTCCATTTATAAAATTGTAGTCCTCACTTCATCTTGGTAAAATCAATTTTGTTAAAAACTCATTTTCCAAAACCAAAACTTGGGGAATGTCATCGATTTGAAGCTCATTCATGAAGATGGAAGAATTCTCGATGGGCCAAAAGTGACTTATAATAATTGGTAATATGCTTTTTAAGCTGAGCATCACCCCTTATTATATCATTCCCATCTTCTAACTGGAAAATATGAGTTTTCCTATGCCTTCCATTTGCCAAAAGGTGATAATACTTTGTATTTGCATCACCCTCTAATAGGTGTTTCACCTTAGCCCTTTGGTACCATTTAAGTTCCTCCTCACGCAAAAGTTTAGCTATCCTTTCATTTAGCACATGTTTCAAGTTCAACTCCGTTTCATTAAGTGTACAACTCTACGCCTTTTTTGTCCAATTCGTCTAGCTTATTCAAAAGTGTTTTTTTTTTTTCTTTCTTTTAAGCCCCGCTTACATTTTTTGCCCATCCTCTGAGGTATTGGTGTAACCTTCTAATTTTAGTTTGCCACCTCTCTATAGGAGTACCATGCGCCTGTACTTCCTGCCACACATCTCTTACTAAATCAACAAAATCATCTCTCATCAACCACCCCAATTCAAACTTAAATTGGGATTGGTAAGATGAGGATGAACTGTTTGTACAACAAAGTAGCGGAGTGTGGTCAGAAATCTCTCTGGAAAGTGTTGTTACCGTGGATTGTGGATACTTGGACTCAAAATCCGTACAAACCAGTATTCTATCTAATTTTTCAAAAGTCTGATTTTGTAAGTGATTAGCCCATGTGAATTTTCTTCGTGATAATTCTAGCTCTCTAAGATTTAAAGTGTCTATTACTGCATTAAACATAAAGGGCCACCTGTCATTATAATTATCATTATTCTTCTCCTCAGAGCTACGAATAATGTTAAAATCACCACCTATCATAATAGGTATAGTGTCTTTTGAACATACTCTTACTACCTCGATAGAAAATATGATTTTTGATCCTGTGCTGGCCCATAAACAGAGATTAAATTAAATTTAAAGTCATCTTCCTTACGATGAATTTTGAAATGAATAAAAAAAATCTCCTTCTTCAATTTCCCCAATATCATAAGTTAACAAGTTTATACCTAGAATCATGCCACGGTCGACCTCGTGGAGCCATGCAATGCCAAAGAAAATTTACGCCAAAGCGAGATATTATTCAAAAGTAGATTACTGAGAAAATTGGCTATACCCGTCTCACGATAAAGCAATAAAGTCTAAGTTCATTTCTTTTTGTCGAGGTCAGATAAGAATCTATATTTTTAGGATCAGTGAACCCATTGCAATTCCAAAAGATGCCTTTCATCTTGAATGTTTTTTAATTTTTTTCCTTGAACTAGAGCGTGACCTTTTGTTTAGTGATACAGGGGTTTGTAATCACAACGGCGTCGCAACCCCCATCACCTAGATCTTACAAAACCTCTGAGCAGATGAGATTCAAAGCGTCTAAATCTATGTTTTCCTCTAACGAACAAACAGTTGAAGCATCATCAATTTTATGTTCATCTATTATCCTATTCTCGTTCAACCTTTGGTTTTCTATATCTTTTAATGATTTCAAAGACCGCGACACTGTTTGATCATTATCACCAAGTAAAATCCCTAAAGAATTAATAGAGGACAATAATACGGAATCATCAACAGTATGAAAAGAGCTTGGGGTTGTTTCTTTACCTTCGCCTGGAGAGAAGTCCAAGTTTTTGCGAGCTTTCAGTTTGGATGCTTTCTCAAGAGAGTCTTGTTCAGAACTTCTCACATTTCTTTTGCTAGATCTTGACGGAGACACTGTCCCACCTTTTTAAGCACTTTTTGCGTTCCATCGGTAATTTCCATCCGCTGTTAAATCACACTTCGAAAGTACTACCATTGGCTTCTTGTTTGCATTGACTACTGCTGGTGCAGATTTTGAACATGTTTCCTTGATCTGATGAGCTCTAGAATCAACACCCTTTTCCTTTTCAGCTACACCACTGTGCTTTCCGGATTCAGGTAGCTGGTCCTTGGATGCATTCTCATATGCTAGCCCCTCTTTTTTGCCATCTTCATCCATTGGATCCCCTTCTTTTTCTTTATTAGGATCATCCTCATCTATGGTAGAATCCATGTCAATGACATGAGGTTCACCATCCGCCATCCCTTCCTCAACACGGAATTGTAGCTCATAAACATAGTCCCCAATTACCACATCCACAAGATTAGGGATAAGGCTAGGATCTAGTATGGCTACTTTCATTCTTGCCCGACCATTCTTCTTAGTAAACTTTGTGTCAATAGCCCAGGAAACACCTAAGATGGAACCCATCGCCCAAATAATAGGGAATTCCTGAAACACCTTTGGAAGACCACGAAACTGAACCCAAACCATGTCAATTTCATACTTATAAACATCATTCTCAGCCCCTTTCTCAAAACGAATTTTTCCTTTTACCGTTTTTGTGTCCATTGGACCCCAGTTGACCACACAATCCAATAAATCAAAGGATGGGAAATTAGTGATAAAGGCATCAGTGCCCCTCTCTTCAATCACCCACTTGTTCTTGCCAGGTAGTAGTTTTTCAAGTTCCACTGCCAACTGATCAGCAGTAAGGGAGCCTTCCAAAACACGTACCACGGCAGATGTTTCCTCTATATTTATTTTGGGATTCTCAGCAACTGGAATAAAATAAAAACCCAAGCCTTCTACTGCATAACCACAAAGACTAGCAGTATTATGCATTTTGTTCATGTTTGGGCAAACTTTAGTGACATGTTCTCCATAACAAATCTCACAACAAAGTATCGAGAGTGCAAACAGCCATGGTATGGCCTTTTGTATGACAACGATAACATAACGGTTTACCCTTTTTTTGAGCTCCTTGTTGGGACGATTCCGGCACATCAGCTGCCTTAGTGCTCGGTGGGACAATGACCTTTGAGGCTTCAGGATCTGCTATAATCATCGGCGTCCCCTGTACTGGTGTGGACTGCGAGGACGAAGAATGCTAAGAAGAAAGCGTCCAAGGCGGAAGCAAAAGGCAGCACGCAATCTAGAGGGGGTCAGGGGCGGTCGACCGGGGGCCCGCGCCCGAGGAACTGCAGCGACGATTCGACTACGACAAGCCCAGGAGCTGCCATCTATCAAAAAAAAAACTCTTCAACACATTGGCAAACCTCAGTACCTGAGTTTCGGCATGGGGACGGCGTAGAGGTTCGGCACCGAACCGAGGTCTCAGAAGCAGACTCTTGCACGGCGCCGAGGGGGCTTTGTTGGGGGCGGGGTTCGCTGGCGTACCCCATGCTCCCTTGGGCGCCCATCGAGACGAGATAGTGTTCGTCGCGGCGGCGAGGGTGGCGAAAGACTCCACCTGTTTGCACAAGAAATGGCACTTCTCAGGGCGAAGGGGTCTTCGGTCCCTTATGCGAAGGGCCGCCGGCTCTCCAAAAGCGAAGGTAGCCATCGTACCACGAGGGTGTGGAACCTATTCGGCGTGCGAGCGGCACTTCTTAGGGCGAAGGGTCTTGGTCCCATATGTGAAGGGGCATTCGCTCAGCAATAGCGAAGGCAGCCATCGTCCCCCTGCGAGTGTGGAGCCTATTCGCGTGCGAGCGACATTTCTTAGGGCGAAGGGGCCTTCGATCCCTTATGGGAAGGGGCTTTTCGTTCTCTAACGGCGAAGGCAGCCCTCGGCCCAGAGTACAAAGCGGCCATCGTCCCCTGCGGGCGATGTGGACCTCATGATAAAATCACGAGGGGTCTTCGCCCCTAACAGGCGAAGGGGTCCTCGCAGCAGACGAAAGGGCTCCTCGCGTTCCGTCCGAGAAGAAAGTGATTTGTCTCTGCAGGTAGGTTGGCGAGGCGGCGCGGGCGCCTAGGAGCAGGCGGCAAGTGGGTCTCGAGGGGCAGCAAAGAGGCGTGCGGAATCATCTCACCGCTAGACGCGGATGCCCCGAGTCGAAGGGAATATTCGGGATATGTATTAGGTAGAAGGGCATAACCGTCATGTAAATGCCTATAGGCGTGTATAAATAGTGCCCCAAGGGGAGTGTAAAGGAGGTTGGATAATTATTGAAGCAGTGATGATTCTTGTCATTTCGTCTTAAAGCACTTCGGTTGTCTTTGTTCTGTTGTTCCTCCGGCCCCGAGGCCTCCCCGAGGGGCCTGATATCTCGGTAGCTGCCGAAGGGTTGTTCGGCAAAGGGCCGAAAACAACACTTCTTGGGCAGTGCAATAATTGGTGTCGTCTCGTTTGTAAGTGCGGCCTCTTTGCCTTACCATGTTTTTTGGCATAATGTAATGTAAATCGTCATGATGCACGCTAGCTGGCCGGTTTTATATTCTTGCTTCTAGTGCCCAATTTTTAAAAAATAAAGGTACAATTAATCACGGTATCTGTGACCTGATTATATTCTAATCAGGGTTCAACAACACGCATCCTCTAGGATTATTAGGATTGCATATTATATCGCTAGATTAGCTGGTAGAAAGACTTTGCAGTCTTCGTTATATATAAAAAAAATCGGCACGCGGAAGGAACACGTATGTTGTCTTCTTTTTTTCTTTTATTATTACTAGCAAAACGTGCCCGTGCGTTGCACGGGACGTACAACTTGCTGAGTTGTAATATAAATGACTTGCGATTTGAAAATTTATGTAATGGTCATGTTATCTGAAATAATATGTCTTTGAGTTGAATTTTGTAGTACCTAGAAATGTACTGTTATAACTCGTATACTAATTTGTTTTAAAATCAGACTCCAGAAAAAGATAGCGGCAAAAAATTTTCATGTTTTAATATTAGGTATTTTTACTTTTTATTTTCTTTATTTATATTATTCTTTCTCTATCCTATCTTATCTGCTTCCTAACACCTCGCATCCCTCCGTTCGAAGGGCCTGCTTGGTTGGTATCTAATTTTTGCCAAACCAAAATCATGGCATGCCAAAATTTGTGGTCATCAATTCGTTGCCAAAGAATTAGCATCACCAATTTTTAGACCAAGGTTTTGGCAAATCTCTAGAATGTCCTTAAACTACATATAAAACAGAAATTTGGCAAGCCTTTATTTTGGCAATCCACCAAATACATACCTATATTTTTTTTGCCCTGACTTTAGTAAGCTTAAGTTTTGACTTACCATAATTTTGGTTGGGCAAAAATTGGTAGCCAACCAAGCAGACCTGGAATTAGAGATGGCAAGAGTATGCAGCAACACGGCATCTCAATCAGCCCACCAAGGCCCATCATCGGCTTCAGTATAAATTTCAATTTGTGAAACCCAAAGCCAAGAATATCGTGTCCGTTCCCAAACCCTCTAGTGCTGCCGCCGCCACCCAACCCACAACGAGCTAGCGACTGCCACCAGCAGCTACGCCCGCGACTCAAGCCGTCGCGAATCACGAGCACCGTGCCGCTGCGGCAACACCTCCGGCTGACACCCAGCTCGCGCAAGCTCGCATCGCCCAGCACCTCAAGCCGTCGCGAATCACGAGCACCGTGCCCGCTGCGGCAACACCTCCGGCTGACACCCAGCTCGCGCAAGCTCGCATGGCCTAGCCCCGTCCCAACATCTCTATCTGCTCTCTCTCTATATATATGTTTGCTCCGTCTTCAGTCGGGAAGGCAGCGATTAGATGCTGGATAGTTGCGATGGAAGCCTGTCGACGGCGCTGGTCTGGCGGTGCTGATCCGTGCCTCTCGGCCCGTCCATTGTTCGGCGACTCCAGCGTCCACGCTGGCGTGGCGGCTCCCCGACTTTCCTGTGCCTCATTAGCGCCCGCTCGGCTGCGAGTCGTGTTCCCCTCGCCCCAAGTCTTGTATATGGTGGTTGTTGATCTTTATTTGTATTTGGATTTGATTCAACTTAAATCCTTTGTCGTGTGGATTCCTTTTCCTAGTTTCCTTTTCCTTCTCATCGTTCTGTTGCAGGGGATGAGGCACGTGCTATTTGGTATCCAAGCAGAGACGAGCGGCGGGATAGCGTTTGTTTGATTTGCGTGCCGGTCTCTTAACCTTTATACCTTGCTTGCTGATGACAAGGAGGCCGGACGAAAGAGTATAACGGAAAGAACAAGCTTTGCGGACAGAGCATGACTTCTAGAAGGCTGAAGGCTGGGCCGAAATTTTTGGGTGGACGACGAAAATTTTCTCTCTTTATTAGTAGGTATAGATCTTTGTATTTATATTCCCTCCATTCTAAATTATAAGTCGCTTTGACTTTCTAGGTTCATCTATTTAGTTATGTATCCGGACATATTATTGTATCTAGATACATAATTAAATGGATGAACCTAGAAAGTCAAAGCGACTTATAATTTGGGATGGAGGGAGTATATCAAATGGCAGTGGTGGGTAATTTCTGCAAAAGTTAAATTAGATCTAACGGTTATGCATCGCTCCAATCGATGGTTTAATGGCCAGATATTTCTAATTAACGTGAGAATTTCTAGTATTTATCTCTTTTTTCTAGAGCGTTTGGTGAGAATTAATGTGGAGCCTTCGTTGGAGCCTCCAATTAGTAATAACAAGATGGAGCGTTCATCAGGTTGTGTGCCCTTGAGGTGAAAGCAAAAATCCGTTGCCACATGACAAAGAAGGATGCTCTCATCAAATGGCTTCTCTAAGCTCCGAAGGACTTGTTCACATTCCATGCGCTCAAGTGTCAAATGGCCTCTAATATCGCTGAACCTCCAATAACTTTCAGCATTCTGTATATAATATACCCACCCATATTTCACATGATCACGAACTAAGCTCGTGATGTCCTTGGATGAGTAGCAAGGCTTCATGCCCCAGTATTGGTTAAGCAAGTCTTTGCATTGTAGACACGCTGTGATGCCCATCAACCAGGTGTGCCTCTTGTTACGGGCAAAGAATCCTAAAAGGCTGTGTTGGGCAACCATGCCATGCCACTGAGTCTCGCTGCTAAGATGGGCGAGGGAATATAAATCCAGAAACCACTTGACATACAACAGCACAAATGTGACAGTGATATCGGCAACCTTGTATGTTTTCTTGTGGCTACTGTGCAAGAGACCAATGGCTGCTATCGGTAACAGTAAAGAAAACCACCATGTAAAGGCAGAACAGCACATATCAACAAGATGTTCATCTCTGTTTCCAGCAGGCATGGTGTAATCCCTGGTGTAAAGAAGGTCGAAGATGTTGGAGAGTCCATGTCTTAATGCCTCATAAGCTGCTCCATCTTGAAGCAGCCAGAAGGATTTCAAATTAGTCAGACGCTCAGGATAGGAATATGCAAGGTCTACAAACAGCTTGTGACCGAAAAAGCCCCCTTCGATTCCCCCACCCGGCGCCTTGCCGGGCAGGGCCCCGCCTCCTCCTGCAGGTAACGATTGCTTATTTCCTTACACTATTTCGATTAAACTTGCTTCGGTTTGAATTTTGACGAGTACTTGTCGGGCGCAAACCGAATCGTGGATGATCTGTTTGTTTCAGGGGTCTCTCTTCTTCTGCCGCCGCCGCTTTTTGGCGAAGGGGGCGTTGCGTTGCTAACTTCGCTATCCCGAGGTGGAGGAGCCCCTCCTTTCGGTTCCGCCTCCTCGCATCGCCGAGGCCTTGACCGCTACGGTGCTAATGTAAGTTGGATGCTGTTTTTCGGTTATTGGATATTCCGTTTTACCTTATAATTCTTGCCCTATAATTCTTGCTATGCCCCCGGTAGGTTCTACTAGCTGGTCGGACCTTGGGACTGCAGCTCGGCAAATCGAGTCTGATTTGGCCTTGAAGCTCAAGCAAGCCGAGGACAGCGCCTTAGCGGAGCGGACCGCCTGCCTTGAGGCGGAGAAGAAAATGAAGAGTGCGGAAACCCGGGCGGCCACAGCCGAAAGTCACGCCAAAAGCGATTGAAGAGGCTTTTGGCCAAAGAGCGCGCGGACTTCTCTTCGGCTGTTCAAACCGGTGCGCTTGGCGTATCAGGATTTGATTGCCGGCTTCGGTTTCGGAGAGTGCCCCTCCGGTTGACCCTTCCACTACCCAGCTAATGCACTGGCTTACTGGGGAGATTCGGGGTCCGGAAGGTGCTATTAGCACCGCTCGAGACTACGCTTCTCTAGAGACCCTGCGGCGCCTTCTGGCGAGACGCTGAAGGAGCAAGGATTTTCCCAGTTCGGAGAGCTGGCACCGAGGAACGAGGCTGATTCCTACTGGAATGTCTCCGAGGAGGACGCTGCTGAAGCCGGAAGTTTTTATGATGCCTTTTGGGAGCGAGGTGGGCGAGATGTCGCCATGCTCCGGGCTGCTCTGACTTTTCGGTGACGTAAGTTTATATCGCCCTTGACTTCGATTTCTTGTTTGGATATGGCCTTTCCTTATGCACTATTGTTTGCTCAGACCGCCGAAAAAGAGGACTGCCATTATGGAGAAGGTGTAGGCTCGCATTGCTGCCGGTGTGGGGAACAGAGGCGCCGGCGTCCGAGGACCTTTCGGGTAGTGGCGTTCGGGCCTCGCCTCGGGGGGGCACCCCTCACGGGAATGCGCCATAGGCTTCTCTCTCTGATTTCGGTTTAGGGTATGAAATTGTTCTTGTGGTGTGATTGTACAAACAGAATCGGCTCTTGCCTTGTTTCGGTTGGTAAAAGGAAGGATTTAACATGGTGGTTTTGTTTTCTCGATTTACTGTTGGGTGTGTTGCCGAAAGTAGATTAAGCTTTGTTACCGAATGGCGTCCTTTGCTGATTTTGCAATCTTTTGTTTTGAACGAAGTTCCTCCTCAGATCTTGCTCTGCCTTGGAAACGACGATGGTAATGCTTGTTTCGGTGGCCACAAATTTTAGGTCTACTTCTAGTTTTTAAAGAAACCCCTCCCCCTTTTTTTGCGGGCGCGAAAACAAGGGAAAAAAACCGAATGCTCTGCCGCCTGAGGGGTATATACCGCGAAAAATCCCTCTGTAATTGGGACATATCTGAATCTTGTGCATGTCTAATGTGTGTATGTATTGTTTTACATGCATATGTATTTTTTTTTGGTGCTGTCTTGTCTAGGTACCGTTACCTCAGGATATACGCTTCGAACGCGAATCGCTGCAGTGATTTCCTCGAACCGCGTGCCCGTGACGCTTTATAAATCGCCCTGATGGGGTGCTGCTGGAGTTACCAGCCTTGTTTTCTGCTTCCTTGTGAACATTCGCGTTCTCATCTTCGGGCTGCATGCTGCCTCGCCCGCTGCCTTATTTCTCGGTTTGCTCAGGTATTGTTACCTTTTTTCGCTTTTGTTTTGCTTTATTTGCGTTCTCGTTTTTACTTTCTGTTTCTCTTTTTCTTTCAGTTTCGTTGATAGAGTTGCGTTTTAGACACCTAATGGTGTCTTTGTTGTCCTTCGAGTCCGATGAGTCTTTGTTGGATACCTTTCCCCATGCTACTAGAAGCGAAGAAAGTGCCGAAACCAATAGTTACGGTTCTGAGGATTCGGATGTCGAGATGGGTGTCTCGCCCGAGGGGCTCTAGAGGTTACCGAAATTCTTTGAATGTGCCGAAGAGCTATTTTATCGGACGGTCCCTTGTGACCGAATCTTTGCTTGACGAAGTTCGATTTGCTGATGGTTATATGGATGCGACGACCGAAAGCTATGCCATGCTCCGGGGACCGAAGTTTCTCCTCAACCGAAGTCTTACGGCCCCCTCAGTATTTAGGGACTTTTTGTTGCCGAACTCCGCTTTCCTTTGCGAAAGCACCTCGTTGGCGGTTGTTGATATTTCTTAACGACATCACTAGAAATAGATAATAACCTATTTCCGGTAACGGCACCGTGAATGCTTGTTGGCATTTCATAGTGCAATCACCGAGAATAAATAATATCCTCGAGATCACGTTAAGAGATATCGGATGATAGATGGATTCATGTGTTTACTTAGGTCAATCCATAAGTTTACGGATCTACCATTGTAGCATTTCACCCGGTGGTATTCGGTATCGTGATTTATATTTTCCCAAAGGAAGGCAGGTTTGTGTGGTTAGCTAGCATAATGATGATGATGATCCACAATGTATTTATGAATAACCATTAGTCAATTGCAGGGGTAAGAAGAATGATATTCAGGATAGTGACAAACACACATAAGCTACTACACCACTAGGGAGAGAAAAGGATAAAAGAGAATCTACAATGAGAAGGTAGTTCTAAATATTGCACATGGGTGAACTCTAGTTTTACATGTGAGGAGGCTAAATCATGATGGGGTTACGATCATATGATGAGGAGATGCCCGCAGCTAGTCTGCTAGCCGATGGACACTTTCAGAACTCCAACTCAACATCCGAACGTGGAGGAATACGATGGGCGGAACAGGGCTGTCACCACCTGCCCCCTACCTCACTACCGTGGGATGCCGACATTTCTGATGATTACTATAGACCTGGACACCACGTCCACGTGTATAGAAGATTACCTAAATCCCCCCGGGACTCCGACCCTACGGATCGACAAGCAAGGATAAAGGTAAACCCGAAGGTACACCAAACCATCATAATCTACATAAACCGACCACTCTCTAGTGAGTCGACACATGACGGTTAATTCTATAATTAGCCAAGTCCTATCTACTAATATGTCAACTAGATCATAGTTCACACATTAATAAGATAACATGAGGGTAACTATACTCTAGTTCGAACGCATTGCAATATGAATATAAAGACTTGAATATTGAAAGGAACTCCATAATAATATTAATATTACCAAAAGATCCTTCCAAGGAGACAAGCCCTCCTTGAGGCTCAACCTTGCTCAAAACTACAACTAGGACTAAAGAAAGTGAGTGAAGTGCTCAAGGGTGTGTGTGTTGTGTGTTAGAAGGGGGGTGTGGCCTCTTATTTATAGGGGGATGAAAGTGGTTCTTGGCGGGAGTTTTGGCGCCAAATCCCCGAAAAACACCGCCATGCACCGCCTCTACTCCTCCGAGTCGGACACGGAGACAAGGCGTGGCGGGATTGGGCACGGGCCTGCGGCGCGCCGCCGCACTCCGCGGGGCGGTCGGCCCGTGTTTGGCCCGTCAGTGCCCTCCTTTCGTGTGAGCTGGTGGCCCATCCTAGGTTGACATCCCGGAGGTGTTTCGTCCATTTTGCTTCGGTTTCTGGCCTGCCACGTTCCCTTGGCCAAAGCGTATTTCCCGAAGTTGCACTTCACTCTTTATTTGGCGTACTCTCACCTGTTTCCGTGTTTGTTCCTGCAAAACAGATATTCTTGAATACAAGTGGAACTAGGTGAGTAGTAAATGTTTATTTGGCATAAGTGTGTTCCATCTCTCTTAATTAGAGCTAAGTTGGCGGTATAAGATGTGTGATAGTGACCACCAACAAACTCCCCCAAGCTTAACCTTTGCTCGTCCCGAGCAAATAGCTAAGTGTTTTGGTTGATGATCAGGAGTTGCTTCAATGCCGATATAAATCAAAGTGTACCATGTTTATAACAAAGTGTTCACTCATTGTTTAAATAAGTTGGCATTTTCATTTGTCCTTATTACTCGAATCATATGGGTCTCTAGACATTTCTCACATTCTTGGGTGATTGCAAGATAGAACGGTTCTGCAGAGCTACTACTTCTTTCGTTCTTTTGAGTAACTATTCATCCGGGATTTTATTTAGCATATGTATGTTTTTTTTTTTTTGAATACTTGAGAGAGTGTGATGTTCTCTCTTTCTTTTTTGAAGAGGTGGGTTCTTCTCACCCTAGACTTGTGTCTTTTATTTTCTCTCTTTTCGAGATGTGGGCTCTCGCCCTCGGACACTTGTCCATTTTTCATCTCTTCTCTTTTTTTTTTTTTTTAGATTCAGGTTCCCGGATGTCAAGTTCTCTAAGAACAAAGTTATAGTAGAATCTTTTCTGTACCATATCATATCCTAAGCAATAACTTAGAAAAGGATCATGTTCTTGCAACCCATGTTTATCATGTTTTTAGGACAAGACAATATTAGCCAACAAACTTAAACATCAAGGAATTCTAAGTTATAAATTAGGTGCAAGTTGATTCATAAACAGAGCAACTATTCATCATTTCATCTTAAGAGAAACCTACACCGCCTTATGTCAAATAAAGGAGTGGAATATATTTTTGTTGCTTTTATCATTTTTTATTTTTTTGAAGGGAATGGAAATGACTTGGGAATTAAAGGCTTACTGGGTGGGGGTCCTCCCCCTGCTGGCTCAAAGCCTATGGGTCGGGATTATATCCCATGTGGAGCCAAAAGGCTCTCTCTTTGCGCCGGGCGCTGCTCCTCTCGTGCACGGATGTCTCGTGAACTCCCCGCCGGTACTCCTGGTGGCGCTGATCTCGGCAGGTCTCCACATAGGAGTGGAGTGTATCATGAATATTTTTATTACTCACCTCTAGACCGTGGATGCGTGTGCTGAGGTCCTGGATCGTCTGAGGCTCCTCCGTGTGTCGGCGTTGTGGTGATGGAGGCAGTCCCTCAGACTCAGAAGAGATCTCGTACGTGCCTGTCCATGCTGAGCCGCCTGCCTGATCTGGGTGCGGGGTGTAACCCGACCGTAGCCTGGTATGTACCTCGGATTCGGCATAGCCCGAAAAGAAACCATGTACTCGGACGGGCGTGACCCCGGTGGTGAAGTCGGGTGTGGGTCCGCACAAAGTCCGGGTGGTGGTGCGGTGATCGTGGAAGTTCTTGCCCCATCTCTTGCTACCCTCCTCGGTTGACTGCGAGACACAGAGCTTCTCGTGCTTCGCCGGAAAGGATCCGGATGAAGGTAAGTGAATGGGACTTATACAATGAGTATTCCGGGCTAGGAAGCGGAATCTCCATTGTATAGCCCGGAAAATAATAAATGACTTTCTCCACGGTCATCCGCATCAAGCTTAATATGATGCCCTTGAACCAAGGATTGGATCGTGATCTCGGGCGCTGGTCAAGAATGTAAAGAACATTCTGTCCTTCCAAATAAGACAAACACCACGAAAGCAATCCGTGTCACAAGGGAGGTGCAATAAACAAATGGTGGTAAGCTTGATGGTTTCTAGCATCCAATTAATCATTTCTTTCACAGAGCAGTTTTAATTCGTTTTTATCATCGCAAAAAGACATTTTAATTCAGCATCATGAATGCGACGGGGTCTTGTCTAGGAAATATAGTGCTAGACATCCATTTGTGCATAAATCTTAGTGATGGATGTTGTATGTTTGCATTAATGACCTCAAATCTAGCACTAGAACAATCAATATCAGATATGTGCATGAAGAAAGCATCACGATTATACCCGCCAAGGGCTGCATCAAAATCAATTAAGCACTTTGCTTTATCAAACCCCAAAAATCCCAGCAATTTGCTTCCATGTGCGATAGTAGGGGGTATGAAAAAGTCGAAAAGAAATACCCTCATCATGAACTTTCAAAGTGCAAGGAATTGGATGGTGAGCATTTTAGAGCCTAGTTCATCAAGAGGATCTACCTTTGCCCATCCTACGGCTCTCCACATGCTAGGAATTCGGAATCCATACCTAATTTTTTTGAGAGCTTCCCGGGAGAAGCGTGGTGCGTGAGCGAAGGGTCAATCTTTGAGCATGCGGTATGCTTGTATCTCTCGTGCATCCCGGAGGTCGAGGTACGGAGCGCGGCCGGGTCGATCGTCAAGTGTGGGTGGACTTGAGGAGGAGCATCGTCTTCGTGCTTCGGGCTTCCTTCAGCCGGTGTGGCGAGAGCTTGAGCCTTGGGAAAGTCGGGAGCTCCTTCTCAATGCCTTGTTGAATGCTCCGTGATTTTGCTCCCTAGCCTGCTCATGTTGACAAGAACGAAACAAGAACAAAGACTAGAACAAGGGTGATGTTAGCTCGAAAAATTCTTACTAGCTCTTGATCTTCTCTTGACGTTAGGTATTTGGTTGCAAGAGGTTTCTTGCACAAGCTCTTGGAGATGAAATGGAATGGAGAGGTGAAGTGGGAGAGTGAAGATGTGAGAATGAGAGGGGTGGAGAGCTCTCCGGGCACCTCGAGTATTTATAGAGCGAAACACCGGCGAAACGGGATCGAGAACAACGGCTACTTCTGCCCACGAGGCGGGGGGGACAACGGGCAGCGTTAGGGCGTCGGCCGCCGCGGTACGGCGGCCGGCGCCCGGGTGGGCCCCCTCTCGTCACCCAAATTTTGGCACGGTGGCAAGAACGGTCATGTGTTGCCCTGCATCGTTGGTGCTTCTGGGTCGATTTCGACCGTTGGCTCCGTTTTCAAATTTCCCATGTTTATTTTGATTTTTTTTTTGTGAAATGAAAAATTATTTTGGAATATGTTTTGTATATTTTTATTTACGGCAAATAAATGGGGTACTAAAATCAAGAGTTTTATTTTAGGAGTTGGAAAATTTTATTTATAGGCTATATTTATTTCTATATTAAATTCAATACTATATAGTTTTGGATGGGAAAATAAAAGTTCATCAATATATATTTTATATATTTAATTTTATTTGAATAAATAAATTTTATAAGGACATAAATAAATACTTAATTTATTACCGACTTACCTTCCGTGTCCCTTGAATTGAAGAAGGCGGGGTTGATTTGAATATCTTACGCTTTTACCCCTGAATTTCTTCTAGTGCAAGCTCGCTGTTTTTCCTTGACGGGTGTATGTTTCACCCGCTGGACCTCGTGATGGTTTTTGGTGGTGAAGGCGTTGGTGTTGGTTGTTCCTTCTTTTTCCACACTTGTTTGGTAGAAGTGGCTTTGGGCTTCCTTTCGAAACTACTTCTGTTAGGAACATCATCTTGCTTAGGAGCCACCTTTTTCCTTGGCTCCGGCTTTTGTTTTCTCAAGGTCTTAGCTAGTTGAGGGAGGCTCATAAACTTTTTGGGATCTATTACTATTTCCTTCAACTCTTGGGTGGTTGATCCGTACTTGATACTAATCATAGAACATTGCTCTTTGGTCTTCTTGGGCTTGACTTTGGGTCTCCTTTTTATCGATTGGGTTAACGGTTTGGAAACCGTTAAAATGGCACCGCATACTATTTCATCGGGAGTTGGAACTTGATCCTTCCCGTTCCCACGTATATGGTGGCATTCTTTGTGTTTAGGAATGGTCTTCCCAAGAGTAATGACATGATTTCACTTTCCCCTATATCCAAGACAACGAAATCTGTGGGGATGTAGCTGTTCTTCACCCGTACTAGGATGTCTTCTGCTATTCCTTCTGCTGTCTTGATGGATTGGTCTGCCATTTGGAGTTGCAGCTTGACGGGGGTGAGTGGCGAACATCCTAGTGCATCACTTGTCTTTTTGGACATGATGTTGACGCTTGCCCCCAAATCGCAGTAGGCTTTCTTAAAGGTGTGCGGACCAATTGCACAGGTGATTGTTGGGTGCCCAGGATCTGCCTTCTTTGCGACAAATGGTGATTCTACAAAAATATCTGGGCAAATCTGACTTCGAGGGTTACCAATCCTCGTTGTCACCATGTTAACTGTTTCAGTGAAGGATTCGGCTTCTGCCAAACCCTCTTTTGATTTAGGTGAGATAGCAGATGACATTTGAGAAATTTGAGTTTCAATCATTTTATTAAAGCTAGATTGATTCTGAACAGCAGTAGATAAATTTTCAAGCTTTGAGCTAATGGATTCTAGCATTTTATCATTGTAAGATATTTTCTTGTTCAGAGATTCATTAATCTTAGCTTGACCAAGAACTAAATCTTTTAAGGAAGGTTGGTTTGAGTTATAATTGGAATTGTAATTGAAATTGAAACCATTACCTCCTTGTGGGCGTCCTTGGTTATTCCACCTATTGTTATTATTATTATTGTTGTTACCTGAATGGTACCCATTGTTGATGAAGGCAAGCTCTTCACGAGTTTTCGGGGCGCTTGTTGCCCGAATGTCCAAGTTCTCCACGAGACTTCACAAGTCATCGATGCTTACGGAGGTGGTAGAGTGTTGTTCATGACTTCCTTCTCGGTAGCTTGATCTCCCAATCTTTTAAGTAACAGGTCCATCTTTGCAACTAGCATGTCCGTCTCCTTGACGTTGTGCATGCCTCTTTTCGTTGGGGCTCTGTCTTCTCCCCATGCTTGGTTCTCGATCATCTTCTCGATGAGCGCTTCTTTTTTCAACAAGTGAGGGGCGAGAAATGCCCCTCGAGCAGCGCATCAAGATGGCCCTTACACATAGGTGTAAGACCATTGTAGAAGTTCTGAAGTACGAGCCATGTCTCCATGCCGTGATGTGGGCAGGCAAGGATGTATTCTTGCAGCCTTTCCCATGCTTCAGGAATTGGTTCATTTGGATTCTGCTGGAAATTGGAGATTCTTGCCCAGGGGGCATTGGTTTTGCCCATTGGGAAGAAGCGTCGCGAGGAACGCAGTGGAGCATTTGCTCCAGGTGCTGACTTGAGCTTTGTCTTTGTAGAACCACTGCTTCGCCTTCCCCACTAGGGAGAAAGGAAACAAGCGGAGTTTGATTGCGTCAGGCTCCACGTCCTTGATGACAATGGTGTCACACAGCTCTAGGAAATTTTGAAGGTGTGCGTTGGCATCCTCGCTTGGCAATCCACAGAATGGATTTGCCTGTACCATCGTGATGAGGCCAGTGCGGATCTCAAAATTCTTGTCTCCAACGTTGAGTGCTGGCCCAGTGGGGACATTGCCCACCGCTGGGGTTGAATAGTCACGGAGTGTCTTGGCCATGAGTGTTGACGAAGATGGTACGGTGATGATGGGTTCAACCTCCGGTGGAGTAGCGACAGGTCTAACGGTATGGGACCGTCTCTTTCTGATCAACGCCTCCGGATTGTCAACGGTTGTTCGGTAGGTTGCGACCGATCATATACTATCCCCTGTTTTCATCCACAACGGGGAAGAAAACAAAAAGAGTTAACGAGAAAAGACTAGGGCTATCACTCATACATGTGGTTATGATCATCATATGCTAGCTTTATTTTTTTTTTTTAGAAAACCATGCCTTCCCCGGCAATGGCCCAGAAATGCTTGTTGATATTTCTTAATGACATCACTAGAAATAGATAATAACCTATTTCCGGTAGCGGCACCGGGGAATGCTTGTTGGCATTTCATAGTGCAATCACCGAGAATAAATAATATCCTCGAGAGATCACGTTAAGAGATATCGGATGATAGATGGATTCATGTGTTTACTTGATCAATCCGCAAGCGCGCGGATCTACCATTGTAGCATTTCACCCGGTGGTATTCGGGTATCATGATTTATATTTTTCCCAAAGGAAGGCAGGTTTGTGTGGTTAGCTAGCATAATGATGATGATGATCCACAATGTATTTATGAATAACCATTAGTCAATTGCAGAAGGTAGTTCTAAATATTGCACATGGGTGAACTCTAGTTTTACATGTGAGGAGGCTAAATCATGATGGGGTTACGATCATATGATGAGGAGATGCCCGCGGCTAGTACGCTAGCCGATGGACACTTTCGAACTCCAACTCAACATCCGGCGTGGAGGAATACGATGGGCGAACGGGGCTGTCACCACCTGCCCCCTACCTCACTACCGTGGGATGCCGACATTTCTGATGATTACTATAGACCTGGACACCACGTCCACGTGTATAGAAGATTACCTAAATCCCCCCAGGACTCCGACCCTACGGATCGACAAGCAAGGATAAAGGTAAACCCGAAGGTACACCAAACCATCATAATCTACATAAACCGACCACTCTCTAGTGAGTCGACACATGACGGTTAATTCTATAATTAGCCAAGTCCTATCTACTAATATGTCAACTAGATCATAGTTCACACATTAATAAGATAACATGAGGGTAACTATACTCTAGTTCGAACGCATTGCAATATGAATATAAAGACTTGAATATTGAAAGGAACTCCATAATAATATTAATATTACCAAAAGATCCTTCCAAGGAGACAAGCCCTCCTTGAGGCTCAACCTTGCTCAAAACTACAACTAGGACTAAAGAAAGTGAGTGAAGTGCTCAAGGGTGTGTGTGTGTTGTGTGTTAGAAGGGGGTGTGGCCTCTTATTTATAGGGGGATGAAAGTGGTTCTTGGCGGGAGTTTTGGCGCCAAATCCCCAAAAAACAACGCCATGCACCGCCTCTACTCCCTCGGTCGGACACGGAGACAAAGGCGGCCCGGGATCGGGGCGCGGCCTGCGGCGGCGCCGCGCTGCGGCGGTGGTCGGCCCGGGTTTGGCCGTCCTGCGCCCCTCCTTCACGTGTGAGCTGGTGGCCCATCCTAGGTTGACATCCCGGAGGTGTTTTGGTCCATTTTGCTTTGGTTACGGCCTGTCACGTTCCCCTTGGCCAAAGCGTATTTCCTGAGTTGCACTTTACTCTTTATTTGGCGTACTCTCTTTGTTTCCGTGTTTGTTCTGCAAAATAGATATTCTCAAATACAAGTGGAACTAGGTGAGTAGTAAATGTTTATTTGGCATAAGTGTGTTCCATCTCTCTTAATTAGAGCTAAGTTGGCGGTATAAGATGTGTGATAGTGACCGCCAACCGGCGTTGTTGAAAAATTCGAACTTTATGTGCATCAACCGACACGAATTCTATTGTGCGGATTAGCGCTTTTGTTATGGCGCTCAAAATGTTGGGCGCGCCGTTAAGTGTTGAGGCTTTTTCGCTTTCGTTACACCTGCTTTGTCAAGCCGAATATGATAATGGGCGCGAGGCGCGGATGATGGCGGAAGCGCAATATGGCGCATGCACCTTCGTGCCCGAAAAAAAGAAGGGTTTGCTTTACCTTGTGCACGTGGTCAAGAATAAGTGGCGAGGGACTGGACCGCGTTTTGGTTTTATGCTAAAGTTAGTAGCGCGCGGGGGCGAAGAGTCGTCGGCAATGATGGATCTTCCTAGCAGCAACTATCTTGTGAGTCGCTTGATGCCCTTGTCTAAGGTTCGGGTCGGTCTGCGGCGACCTCTCGATCCGGGGGTTCGATGATGCCTTGATGGCTCTAGAAGAGATAGCGAGATATCAAACCACCCGAGATCTGGTTGAAGAGTGGCGGGCGCTTTGCGTGCGTGAAAGGTCCTAAATGGCTAGAGGGGGGGTGAATAGCCTAATAAAATTTTCTACAAAATACTAGACAAACTTGTTAGAATAACAAAAGGCGATAAACGCGTTTGCTCTAGCTCTACTTGTCGGCAAGCCTCCTATTGACAATTCTAGTTGCTATGATCTCAAGTTCACACACAAAGGCTAAGTCACTACTTTACCAACTAGGTGAACTAGCTAGATTACTCTAAACAAGTCTAAGCAACTAAGCAACTCTACTCAAACTACACTAGCACAAAATATATGAAGGTAATGCAAGAGTGTAGAGGTGATATACCACAATGTCGAGGCTAGTCAATCCAATCACCGGAAATGAATATCAATATAACCAATGGAGTCAATCACCAATGTATGACAAGAGACAAATGGAACACAGTGATTTATCGAAGTTCACTTGAGCACCCGTCAAGCTACGTCTCCGTTGTGTCGACCTTCTCACGTGTGGGTCGATGTGGAGCTCACTCCAAGCCAAATGCCTTTAGGCTTATCGCACCCAAAGCAAATGAGAGGTACTCACCGACACGAGCAATATATTAGAGTATCAATTTGGCACTCCGCCGGGGGAAGATCACAAACCCCTCACAAATCACCGGGAGGTGGGCAAGAACAATCACCGTCTCTTCCCAACCCTCCAACAATCTCCAAACCGTCTAGGAGTGGTGCTCTTCAAGAGTAATAAGAAATTCACAATTGCAATAACCACCTAGTGCCACAAATATGAATCGAAATGTAATGCACACTAGGTTTTCCCCAATCTCCTCTCAAGAACTCAAATCCACCAACGAAGTGGAGGAGAGGGAAGCAATCCTCTTGGAGCTCTCAAATCGATCTCTAGCACAAGCTCCCTCGATTGATTTCAGCCCAAATCAATAGATCGAGGAAGAGGAGAAAATGAGAGCTAGGGTTTGCAAGAATAGCTCAAGAGGAGAGAAGCTCACTGTGATTTTTTTTTTGAAATAGCCAAGAGAGAGAGCAGAGAGGGAAGAGGCTCACTTATATACTCAGCAGGCATAAGCTTCCCCAACGGCTGGATTCCAACGGGAAGAAACTGGAGGAGCGGTGCTTCTCTCTGGAGTCGAGCGGCGGCGGCTTCGTAATTTCTATTGTTGAACGAACAGACGACCGGCGCACCTCTTCGAAGGGACCAGTTCAGCAGACATACGCAGCAGCGAGCCTTGTCCTCTGCCTGGGCCTTGGGCCGCGCAAAGCAAAAACAGCAGCAGCAACAGTCCGCCTGGGCCAGCAAGTGATTAGTGCGGCAGCAGCTTTCTTTTTTTTTATTAATTAATCCAATGTCAAAGCCCATCAGCCGCTGCCATGTTTCAACAGAGCACGCACATGCAACCTCCGTTCGGCAAGCTTCGTCGGCAAGCATGGTTCGGCAAGCAAGCCATTCGGCAAGCAGCCGCATTCGGCAACCGGCAGCGTTCGGCAAGCAGCAGTATTCGGCAACCAGCATCGATCGGCAAGCACGTTCGGCAAGCAAGCAAGTGCAGGTGCACTTCGAGCAGCTAGCAGGCTAGCAGGCCGTCGGCCACCACTCACAAAAGTGCAAGTCACGTGTATACATGTATGTATATATCGACATATATACACATGTATATATATCATTTTTCTCTCAAATTTCTTTTCCAAATATTCAAACAATCTTGGTCCAAAAATATGCTATCATATCCAAAAATACGTCAAACCTCTTGAGCACAAAAGGATAGCATTTCTCAAACTTTCTCCAAGTAGTTTCTCATCTAGTAAGCCCCGTCACTAACCCATATGCAAATGCAATTTGAAATTCAAATAGGTGGCACTAGGTGAGTAAAAGCAATTATGATTTTCTCCTCTTTATAGTACGGCTTATCGATCCTAAATCACTCACACCCTCTATGGTGTCTTGAGTGTAAAAACAAAATGGCCCTATGGTTATACCTTTGCCTTGAGCCCATTTTCATCCACGATCCACTCCAAGCCATGCACTTGATCATCAATTGAACCATCTCGATCCATCCACCATGCACAACCTTGGTTTGACCAATCTCCAACTAATACAAACACTTAGCATAGAGAGATTAGTCCTAGGATGTCATCAATTAGCCAAAACCAATCTAGAGATCTTCAATCTCCCCCTTTTTGGTAATTGGTGACAACCCGCATAAAGATTTTATGATTAAGGGTTATTGAACCTATCATGGTTGTCCATGCATTGTGCTTACAAACATAGGATTGGACAAACATAATAAATTCGGTTTTTGGTAGCATGAGCTCCCCCTACATGTATGCCTAGAGTTTGGTATAGGCTTTGCATACATGTATGAATATTGAAATTAGGGAGTGAGCCATGTTACCAAAATGATGCTTAAGGTGAAAGAATGGACCTTTGAAGCGTGATACCAATCGAGTAGCGCCTTTTTCACCATACAAGCATCATGGATAACTAGATATTTCATCTAAAACTCAAGGTACCTCGTGAGATCATATTATAAGCATAGGTACTTGAATTTAGAGCGGAAATTAAAACATCTAGTTACCACCTAAGCATGCTAGTTGATCAAATATCAATCAAGGTACTACTAGCATACACCACACAAGCATGTATATATGGAATTTAAAAACATGTGCAAGAGCAAGTCATATGTTAGTGCACAAACAAATGCAACAAATGGCTTATGAGCTTGCTCCCCTACTTGTGTGCTTTCAAAAATTTTGATCCCCTTCTAATCTTTATGCACTAATCTCTCCCCCTTTGTCACCAATTGACATAAAAGGATTGATCGGGTTCTTTTGATATTGGAAAGATTAGTTTTCAAATTTGGTCAAATTTGGATAGCTTGCCATACATGTAATTCGGTTTGAACCAAAGACAAGCTTCTTCACACCTCAAGAGAGGGTTATCATGTCTATGTTGAACCACATATTTGACAATATACCCAAATTCAACACTTGAGATTGCAAGCCCACAAGCATGTCATATGTCATCACTAGATCAATCAAGCATATAAAACAATAGTGATGGCATAGATACATTGAAATTCATTGTTTTTCCATGAATGCAACCTAAGGAACAAGTTGTATGTCTATATGTTCTAGCAAGTCCTTAGATATTATGATGACATGTCAAACAATTTCACCTTTGCTTTGGCTCGGTGGAGAGGCATGTCACATATGTGGGGTGCATTCAACTCATATTGGAGAAGTCAAGAATGTTCAATTCATTTCTAAGCTTGCAAAATCTCTTCTCATCAAGTGGCTTGGTAAATATATCGGCAAGTTGATCTTCGGTACCAATTGGATGAATTGCAATGTCTCCTTGTTGTTGATGCTCTCTAATGAAATGGTGCCTTATATCAATGTGCTTGGTTCTTGTATGTTGCACCGGATTTTGAGTCATCTTGCAAGCACTCTCATTATCACAATACAAGGGTACTTTGTTGAAGTTAAAACCATAATCCTTCAATGTGGACCTCATCCAAAGTAGTTGGCAACAACAACTCCCCCGCACTAACATATTCGGCTTCGGCCGGTAGAGAGTGTCACACTTGTTTGCTTCTTAGAGGACCATGACACAAGAGATCTTCCAAGGAATTGACATGTCCCACTAGTGCTTCTTCTATTGATCTTGCAACCACCATAGTCGGAGTCAGAATATCCAACAAGCTCAAAGCTAGACCCCTTAGGATACCATAAGCCAACATCTTGTGTATGTTTCAAGTACCTCAATATTCTCTTTGCGGCCTTGTAGTGACTCTCTCTTGGTGAGGATTGAAATCTTGCACACAAACATACACTAAACATGACATCCGGTCTTGATGCGGTCACATAGAGTAGGCTTCCAATCAATGACCGAAATAGCTTTTGATCAACCATGTTGCCTTTGAGATCTTGATCCAAGGTGCCACTTGTACCCATTGGTGTAGATATGCCTTTTGCATCTTGCATATCAAACTTCTTGAGCATGTCTCTTATGTATTTGCCTTGGCTAATGAATGTACCATTCTTGAGTTGCTTGATTTGAAGTCCAAGGAAATAAGTGAGCTCTCCAAGCATAGACATCTCAAATTCTTTGGCCATCATTTTTGCAAACTCTTCACAATATGCTTGATTTGTTGATCCAAATATGATATCATCCACATATATTTGCAAGATGAACAAATCATTACCAATCTTCTTAGTGAATAGAGTAGTGTCGGCCTTTCCCATCTTGAAGCCTTTCTTGAGTAAGAAGTCTCTCAACCTCTCATACCATGCTCTAGGTGCTTGCTTCAAGCCATACAAAGCCTTCTTCAACTTGTACACATGATTAGGCTTGTGATAATCCTCAAAACCGGGAGGTTGCTCAACATATACAAGCTCATTGATGAAGCCATTGAGAAATGCACTCTTCACATCCATTTGGTATAGCTTGATGTTATGGGCACATGCATAGGCTAATAGAATTCTAATTGCCTCTAATCTTGCCACCGGAGCATATGTTTCACCAAAGTCAAGACCCTCAACTTGAGTGTAACCACTAGTCTTGCTTTGTTTCTAACCACAATGCCATCTTGATCTTGCTTATTCTTGAACACCCACTTGGTTCCAATGACATTATAGTTGGTTGGCCTTTCCACCAACTCCCATACTTCATTTCTTTCAAAGTTGTTTAGCTCCTCTTGCATTGCCAATACCCATTCTTCATCTTTCATGGCATCATCAATCTTCTCCGGCTCTTCTTGTGACACAAATTCAAAGTGCTCACAAAATGCCGCAAGTCTACCTCTTGTTTGCACTCCACTAGCAATGTCACCAACAATTTGATCAATTGGGTGATCTCTAGCAACACTTGTATTTTGGAGTATTGGTAGTTGATTGCTTGAACTTGGTTTATCACTTGATGTGCCTTGCACTTGAGAAGATGTACTAGCTTGTTGATCTTGCACTTGAGAACCACTAGCTTGACCCATTGGAGATGAGAGCACTTGATCTTTGTCATCATCAACATCAATCACTTGAGTTGGCTTGATGTGACCAATGTCCATGTTCTTCATTGCATCTTCCAATTGAGTTCCACCAACATCATTGTGATTTTTCTTCTTCATCGTGAGACCCATTGGTTTCATCAAACTCAACATCATGCACTTCCTCAAGTTGACCACTAGTGCTATTCCACACTCTATATGCTTTGCTTGTGGTGGAATAACCAAGCAAGAACCCCTCATCACATTTCTTGTCAAACTTACCCAATCTAGTGCCTTTCTTCAATATGTAGCATTTGCAACCAAAGACCCTAAAGTAAGCAATGCTTGGCTTTCTTCCATTCAAGAGCTCATAGGGTGTCATGCCCATCATTGGATGACAATACAATCGGTTGATGTAGTAGCATGCGGTGTTGATTGCTTCGGCCCAAAAAGATTGACTCACATCATATTCACTAAGCATTGACCTTGCCATATCCATGAGAGTCCTATTCTTCCTTTCAACCAAGCCATTGGATTGTGGTGTGTAGGTAGGTGAGAATTCATGCTTAATGCCATACTCATTGCATAGCTCTTCAACTCTTGTGTTCTTGAATTCACTACCATTGTCACTTCTTACTTTCTTGATGGTAACATCATATTCATTGCACACTTGCTTGAGAAATGTCTTGAATATAGAATATGTGTCACTCTTGTCATTGAGAAAGAATACCCATGTATATCTAGTGAAGTCATCCACAATCACAAATCCATATTTGTTGCCTCAATGCTAGTGTACGTGGTTGGACCAAATAAATCCATGTGCATCAACTCAAATGGCTTGCAAGTGCTCATGAAATTCTTTTTTAGGATGAGTGTTGCCCACTTGCTTGCCGGCTTGACATGCACCACATAGCTTGTCTTTTTCAAACTCAACTCCATCCAAGCCTCTCACTAGGTTGTGCTTCACAAGCTTGTTCAATTGCTTCATGCCAACATGTCCTAGCCTTCTATGCCAAAGCCAACCCATGCTTGATTTGGAGAGCAAGCATGTACTCAATTTTGCTTCACTTGTGCCAAAGTCAACTAGATAGAGATTGTCATGCCTAAAGCCTTTGAACATCAACTTTGAGTCTTTCATGCTAACAACCTCAATGTCATCAACCCCAAATATGCACTTAAAACCAAGGTCACAAAGTTGTGCTACCGAAAGCAAGTTGAAGTTCACCTTGTCAACATGTGCCACATTGGATATGCTCAAATCACTTGTGATCTCAATCTTGCCATGACCCTTGATCTTGCCTCTACCATTATCACCAAATGTGATGCTACCACCACTTTTGCTTGTATCAAAAGAGTTGAACATTCTAGCATCACCAGTCATGTGTTGAGTGCACCCACTATCAAGAATCCAATGCCTCCCTCCGGACTTGTAATCCACCTACAAATCAAATCAATGAGATTTAGGTACCCATCCTTGCTTGGGTCCTTCGAGGTTAGTCACCAAAGCCTTTGGCACCCAAATGGACTTCTTCTTTGGCCCCACAATTGGTGTACCAATGAACTTTGCCTTTACACCATTCTCCCTCTTGGTAAGCAAATAGCATGAATCAAAACAAATTGAATGCACTTTGTTTGCTTTCTTGTTGGTGTTCATTTTAGTGCATTTTTGCTCTTGATGCCCAACTTGCTTGCATCTTTGGCAATAAGAACCGTTGCCCTTCACAAAGCTAGGCTTTGGAGTCACAAAAGGCCTTCTTGCCCTTCTTGGGGATATACCCTAGACCTTCCTTATTAAGGGAAAATCTTTGGCTACCCAAGCACTTTAGCAACTTGACATTCCCACCATATGCCTTACCCAAGGCGTGGGTGAGCTCATCCACCTCTCTCTTGAGAGTCTCATTCTCAACTAATAATGATGAATCTAAAACCTTTTCATCACTACTAGTGGAGGTAGAGTGGGTTGGTGTGGATGTGGAGGGTATGTTTGGTTCTTCAACATCAACCACGAATGGTTCATCTATAATGTCACATGTTGAACCAACATTCCTCTTGGAGACCAAGGCAACCTTGTCACTCTTAGCTACTAACAAGGAATGAGCTTTTTCAAGCTTTGTGTGAGCAAGTTGAAGCTCCTCATGGTCTTCCTTTAGACACTCATAAGAGGCTTCTTGCTCCCTAAGGCTCTTTTTAAGAGAGGCAACTCTCTTTTCCAAGGCCATACATTCCTTAGCCTTAGCTATGAGTACAATGTTGGCTTGCTCCATAGCCTCAAACATTTCATCTTTAGTGGGTTCATTTGATTCATCATATTCATCCTCACTATCATATTTTACTTCATTAGAGGATGGTTCATCATCATATACCTTAGTGGCCTTAGCCATGAAGCATGAACCGGAGGATGAGTCAAATAGAGAGGACTTGTCTTGATCAACCAATGCCATCATTGCCTTGCCCTCTTCTTCTTCTTCGGACTCATCACTATCCCAAGTCACAACAAATGCACCATCTTTGTTCTTCTTGAAGGTAGCCTTGTTCTTGCCCCTTCTATGGTCCTTGTTGTTCTTCTTGTCCTTCCTATGAGGACATTCCTCAAAGAGATGATCGGGACTATCACACTTCCAACATAGCTTGTTATCTTCATTGCCTTTGGGATTGTTCTTCTTCTTGTAGTTCCCAAATCTTCTCTTATACTTGAGCATGGTGCCAAATTTCCTCACCACCAAGGCAAGGGCTTCATCAACCTCTTCTAGGCCGGCTACATCACACTCTTCTTCTTGAGCTTTTGCCTTGCCCTTGCATGTAGAGGAAGATGCCTTGAATGCAACGACCTTCTTCTCCTCTACTTTCTTGTCTTCCTTCTTTTCCTTGGCATCCACATCATGATCATACTTGTCAAATGTCAATACCTCTCCAAGCAAATCATTTGGCTTCTTTGTGTCAAGCCCATCTCTTTGTAGCATGAGAATCAACATCTTGAATCTTGACGGTAGGCTAATCAAGAACTTGTGACAAAAGTCTTGATCTTGTGTCTTGTAGCCTAGTGTCTTGAGATCATTGACAATCACTTGTAGCCGATGAAACATCTCAAGAATTGTTTCACCCTCCTTCATCTTGAAGGTCTCAAACTCACTCTTGAGGCCATATAGCTTGGCACTCTTGACAACCTTAGTGCCCTCATATGTTTCACTCAATCTTGTCCACACTTCACTTGCACGATCCAAATCCTTGATTCCCTCAAATATCTTGGCATCAATGGCATTGTAGATGGTATTGAGTGCCATCCGATTGCAAGTGCGGTTTGCTCTATCCTCATCGGTGAGCTTGGTGGGATCAAGGATGACATAGTCATTCTCCGTCACCTCCAATACTCTCTCATGTATTGATCCAAGGTACATTGTCATCTTTCTCTTCCAATGATCAAAAGAACTCTCACCATCAAAGTGAGGTGGCTTTCCCCCAACATGGTTGAACACTATAGTAGCCATATCTTGCACCGAAGGGTGTTACTCCTTGCTAAAACGGTGACCACGGCTCCGATACCACTTGTAAGGTCCTAAATGGCTAGAGGGGGGGGTGAATAGCCTAATAAAATTTTCTACAAAATACTAGACAAACTTGTTAGAATAACAAAAGGCGATAAACGCGTTTGCTCTAGCTCTACTTGTCGGCAAGCCTCCTATTGACAATTCTAGTTGCTATGATCTCTAGTTCACACACAAAGGCTAAGTCACTACTTTACCAACTAGGTGAACTAGCTAGATTACTCTAAACAAGTCTAAGCAACTAAGCAACTCTACTCAAACTACACTAGCACAAAATATATGAAGGTAATGCAAGAGTGTAGAGGTGATATACCACAATGTCGAGGCTAGTCAATCCAATCACCGGGAAATGAATATCAATATAACCAATGGAGTCAATCACCAATGTATGACAAGAGACAAATGGAGACACAGTGATTTATCCCGAAGTTCACTTGAGCACCCGTCAAGCTACGTCTCCGTTGTGTCGACCTTCTCACGGGTGGGTCGATGTGGAGCACACTCCAAGCCAAATGCCTTTAGGCTTATCACACCCAAAGCAAATGAGAGGTACTCACCGACACGAGCAATATATTAGAGTATCAATTTGGCACTCCGCCGGGGAAGATCACAAACCCCTCACAAATCACCGGGAGGTGGGCAAGAACAATCACCGTCTCTTCCCAACCCTCCAACAATCTCCAAACTGTCTAGGAGCGGTGCTCTCCAAGAGTAATAAGAAATTCACAATTGCAATAACCACCTAGTGCCACAAATATGAATCCCGAAATGTAATGCACACTAGGTTTTCCCCAATATCCTCTCAAGAACTCAAATCCACCAACGAAGTGGAGAGGAGAGGTAAGCAATCCTCTTGGAGCTCTCAAATCGATCTCTAGCACAAGCTCCCTCGATTGATTTCAGCCCAAATCAATAGATCGAGGAAGAGGAGAAAATGAGAGCTAGGGTTCGCAAGAACAGCTCAAGAGGAGAGAAGCTCACTGTGATTTTTTTTTCGAAATAGCCAAGAGAGAGAGCAGAGAGGGGAGAGGCTCACTTATATACTCAGCAGGCATAAGCTTCCCCAACGGCTGGATTCCAACGGGAAGAAACTGGAGGAGCGGTGCTTCTCTCTGGAGTCGAGCGGCGGCGGCTTCGTAATTTCTATTGTTGAACGAACAGACGACCGGCGCACCTCTTCGAAGGGACCAGTTCAGCAGACGTACGCAGCAGCGAGCCTTGTCCTCTGCCTGGGCCTTGGGCCGCGCAAAGCAAAAACAGCAGCAGCAACAGTCCGCCTGGGCCAGCAAGTGATTAGTGCGGCAGCAGCTTTCTTCTTTTTTTTTTATTAATTAATCCAATGTCAAAGCCCATCAGCCGCTGCCATGTTTCAACAGAGCACGCACATGCAACCTCCGTTCGGCAAGCTTCGTCGGCAAGCATGGTTCGGCAAGCAAACCATTCGGCAAGCAGCCGCATTCGGCAACCGGCAGCGTTCGGCAAGCAGCAGTATTCGGCAACCAGCATCGATCGGCAAGCACGTTCGGCAAGCAAGCAAGTGCAGGTGCACTTCGAGCAGCTAGCAGGCCGTCGGCCACCACTCACAAAAGTGCAAGTCACGTGTATACATGTATGTATATATCGACATATATACACATGTATATATATCATTTTTCTCTCAAATTTCTTTTCCAAATATTCAAACAATCTTGGTCCAAAAAATATGCTATCATATCCAAAAATACGTCAAACCTCTTGAGCACAAAAGGATAGCATTTCTCAAACTTTCTCCAAGTAGTTTCTCATCTAGTCGCCCCGTCACTAACCCATATGCAAATGCAATTTGAAATTCAAATAGGTGGCACTAGGTGAGTAAAGCAATTATGATTTTCTCCTCTTTATAGTACGGCTTATCGATCCTAAATCACTCACACCCTCTATGGTGTCTTGAGTGTAAAAACAAAATGGCCCTATGGTTATACCTTTGCCTTGAGCCCATTTTCATCCACGATCCACTCCAAGCCATGCACTTGATCATCAATTGAACCATCTCGATCCATCCACCATGCACAACCTTGGTTTGACCAATCTCCAACTAATACAAACACTTAGCATAGAGAGATTAGTCCTAGGATGTCATCAATTAGCCAAAACCAATCTAGAGATCTTGATGCGGCCGCTCTCGACCTTTGCCACTTTTAATCCGAAACCTCACGGTTATGGGTATCATGGGCCAGAGTTGGTTGTAAGCCGCCCTTCTAGTTTTGGGTCCAACGAGGATTTTATCTGTGCTGTCAGCGATGCTGCTGACGAACTCCTCGGCTTATATTCGGAGAAGGAACATGCTCAGGCTCTGCACTACCTGCCCGGGGTTCGCAGGCACAACCGTGCTTTTGAGGCGATGGGGTTTCGGGCCGGGAACCGTCCCGACCCTTCAACGTATAAGAGATTAAAGGCAGAACGTCGGGATGTATCAGAGACCGAAGACTATCCAGAGCTAGCTGCTTTCGTGAGCCAGAAGAGCAAGGTGATAACCCGGCGGCATAAGATTCCGAGAGTGCCAGGAGCGTCCGGTTTCCGAGGTGGGGAGGTTCCCGCGGCCTCTGCCGATTGCTCTGCTCGTGCCGGCCCTGAAGTGGTATAGCGGGCACTCTCGAAGGGGATATTCGACGTGTGTTGTTTTTGCCTTTTCGTTTGCCGAGAGTTTTTCTGCTGACTGCTGGCTTTTGAGTGTAGACTGTTCTTAGTGATTTGGACGAGATGCCGCCGAAGATGGATGCTAAGGCTGCTATGAAAAATGCACAGGCAGTGAATGTCTCGGAGGTTTTCGCCTCTTCGAAGCGAAAACTCCAGGAAGGTTCCGGTACTGGAAAGCGGCCGGTATAAAAGCACCAGCGCCAGGCTCGGGTGAAGCCGACCAGATGATGTTCTTGTTCCTTCCCCTCCTGTGGTGAAGAATCCTATTGGTAAGTCTCGGTTCTTCGGGAAAGGTTTGTTGTAGCCCCGGAGATGACGAGCCGAGTGCTATTCGGGCATGGAGTCCTTTCGCTGGATCCGTGCCTTGAAGACTACGGTGAAATGCAAGTCTACTCAGGTTCAAGCTCTCCGGGGGATACTAGTTCGGGGGATATTATTACGGAAAAGGAGAGATCTTACCGAATTGCTCGTGCTTTAGGGGCTGCGGCTGACGCGCAAGTGATCGCCAATGTTGATCACACAACGCTCCCCTTTCTCCCCTGTGAGGCGGCCACAGACCTTGGGGAGCGGTGCGCTAATAGCTTCACCACGCCTGAGGTCGAGCGGGATCTTCTCTCGGTCCTGCATCCCCGGCTTACCGAGACCCTCAACGTTTGTGGTGCTAAGGTGAACTTGGCTTTTTCCTCATTATGCATTTTCTTGTCTTATGATTCGGTCGGCTGACTTGACCGGCGTTTTTGATGTTTTCGTAGATTTTGCTGGCCAGCCGAACTCTAGAGGAGCAATTTCGGCTGTTTGAGTCGGACTCATCTACCAAGCTTGAGGTAGCTGTAAATAAGGTGACATAGGCAAACCTGAGGTACCAGGAAACGAAAAGGAAGCTAAAGGAAGCTGAAGAGAGGGCCCAACGGGCGAAACCCGTCTGAAGGAAGTGGAGGAAAAACTCTGACCTCTGGAGGGGAGCTAGCGCAGAAGGACTTCGGTTGGTATCTCCTCTATTCTTGAGAATGCGGTTCAAGCATATTGGCACCTGCTTGCGGCTTTGGTTTTGAGTGTACTCCTCCTACCGGAGTCCCCGCTGACCAATTGTTGAGTTGGCTTGTGGGCAAGATCCGTGGGCTTGAAGGTGCCGTCGGGACTGCCCGTGATTATTATGCCGTTGGAAACCCTTCGGGCTTTTCGCGAATCGCTAAAGGATGTTGGCTTTTTCTCAGTTCGGGGGATTTAGTTTCAAACCTTCTGCTATGGCTTACTCGGGCGTGTCTCGGATGAAGCTACTGCTGCTACCGAGAGTTTCTATGACTTCGTTCCGGTGCCAAGGCGGCCGAGATGTTGCTATGCTTGGGTGGCTTTTGACTTTCGGCGAGGTGAGGTATCGTTTAACCTTGTTTCCTCGCTTACTAAATTTCTTCGGGATGTAATGTTTGCCTTGCTGGTATTTTGTAGACCGACGAGGAAAAAGATGTAATCAAGGCGAGGGTTGGCGCGTTTATTGCTGCTCGGGATGACGGGACGCCGCGTTCGGTGAACACGGATCCTCCTGCTGCGGATGCTGGGGCGCCCCAGATGCAACCGCAATTGCACGTTGATGTTGCGATCGCCGGTAGGGTGTTCTCTGCAAACTTTGGGCCGCCCCGAAGTGTTTGTTGAACATTGTGTTTTTGTTGTATCGAAAGCGTGGCTTTCGATGTATGTGATAATTTTATTCTGTTCTTTGTTTTTTTCTCGAGTTAATGGAGAAATGTGTTGGATGCCTGAAAGTTGCGTTTTCGGTTGTTCTGGTGTGAACTCCGTGGCGCCTTCGTGATTGAGAACTAGAATTAAGGTCGGAGGGAGCACCTGGTCCCCTTGTTTGTTTAGCACAAAATTTCTATCATGTTTCTTCTCGCTTTTAGTGACTTCGACTCTGCTCATGGAGGAAAACCGGAAGTCAAGATGAAGAGCGGGCCATGGTTCTTTCGACTCGGTTTTAAGTGGCTTGCGCCCGATTTGCATTTGTTTGTAGAGTGGCAAAACATCGCGACTACCGAAAGATGGGAATCGTTTTTATTCGACGTAAGAATACAAATCATTTGTTTCGTGATGTCAAATGGATTATCGATTATTGTTATGAAGAGTTGGTCAGTCTAAAACTCGATCGGCGTCTCATCATTTTTAAGAGAACAAACTCACGGCGAACACATGGTTGATTATAACCATTTGTGTTTAGATTTTGTGATGAGTCATTGTCAACTCTCAACATTTTCATTCTATTTTCACTTTCTTTCTACCTCGGTTACCTTCACCCGACACACGCGGTGTGTCGGAAGACGTTTGTTTCTTGGCTTGTGTTGTGCGGGTGTTGGGCTCGAGACGGTGGTCAACGGCGAGATGAAGATCAAGGAGGGCGTGCCGTGCCGATGGACCGGAGCGGTGAAGGGCGGACGTGGAGGCTTGGATCGAGGGACCGAGCGTCGGGTGGCCAGCCGTGGTGGCCGACACTTGGGACATCGACAAGTGTAAGGACGGCGTGGAGTGACCATGTCGATCGAGTCAAAGAAGGCGGGCGGTGCAAGTCGGCGGGACGGCTCGAGAAGACTTGGCGGCCGGGCGGTCGAGGGCGAGCGGTGACATGTGTCAAGAGCGGGGATGCATACGGGGGATACGCTACCGCGAGCGGTTTGGTGGTTTGGGCCTCAAAATCATCGGTGACGGGTTTTCGCGGGTTTGGGCCACAAAACCAGGCGAAAAGTTCGATGGCGGAAGGACGACACGTGGCGGCATCGGGGAGTTCGTCGAAGCAAAGCTACCGGTGAGAAGGCGCGGTGGCCGTCGGATCAAGTTTATCCCGAAGTAGGACCATATCGCCCTCGGCTATTTGGTTTGGCTCAAATTAGGTTTAGGGGCAAAATTGGGATTGCGTAATAACCCTGTTAAGGGTGTGTTTAGTTGGTGAAATATTTTGGGTTGAAATTTCTTGTAGCACTTTTCGTTTGTATTTGATAATTATTATCCAATCATGGACTAACTAGGTTTTGTCTCGCACTTTTCAGTCAAACTATGCGATTTGTTTTTTTTGTTTACCTACATTTGGTGCCCCATGCATGCGTTAAAAGATTTGATGTCTGTAGCACTTTTTGGGTTAACTTTTTCAGCAATTAAACATGGCCTAAATAGAGAGGCAAGCCCCAAACCAGACTTATCACTCAGTTAGCTATTTTCGTTTTTTCATTGCTAGGGTTCCTCCTGTAGTTGCTGTAGTGATCCACAGAAGTTCCACACGAATTCCTTCTGTGTTCTGAGATTTTTATTAAGTGGGAAGTGAGGCCTTTACCTCACCGTGACCTCTGGGATTCAAGTTTTTGTCTCTGTTATTTTCGTCCTCCCGTGTTCTTATTTTCCCCTTTCGTTCATGCTCGAATTTCTTTGATTCGCGGATTTTCAGTTGATCTTGAGCAACGATCTCCTAGCAGTAGCTTTCTATCCCTGTCATGAATCGATGTGCAGAGTTTGAGACCGCGGGACTTTGTGTTCTGCGAGATCCTTAATTTTCGGATCTGAGCGGTCTGTCGTTCTTCTCTGATCTTGCGTCAGCTTTGTGTTTGTTCGTGAATTTTTTCCCATGGAGGTCCAGCGAAGGGAAGTCCCAGCTGCAGTGTTACCAACGCCTTGTGGTCAGGCGCTCTGCGTGCTCCCTTGAGCAGCACTTGTTTGTGACTCCCTGAATCGTGGATTTTCTGTTCGTCAGTTCTTCTGTGCTCTGCCGATTTGTGTCTTGGTCGAGTCGTCGTTGGAGATCCCATCTCATCAGGCGTGCTGCTGTCCAGCGCTGAGTGGACGGCAGTCTGCAGCAGCTGTTCGTGAAGCTGCAACTCGTTCGGTCCCTGCCTGCAGTCTCCTCGAGATGCATAGAAAGCATCAGGTACATTGATCGGTAAGGAAAGCAAGTCAAGTGAAGCACGTAACTCCATTCTACTGCATAGATGAATTACTACTCCTAGCGTTCATTAGCTAATCATTGGCATTTTTATTTATACTAGTGGCAATGCACGTGCGACACGCACGTGTCTATGTAAAAATTCATAAGCATCGCGCGTGTAGTATAGTCCATCTTGTTTTTCCTCTAGTCATAAACATTTCAAATATTTTCAAGATTAGCACAATCCAGAGTTTAACTTAATAATGCTATATTAATGGTGAATGACTAACTGAGTCTTGTTATTCTGCACAATCTAATTCTTTCTATCAGCTAATTTGGAAGGACAGCCACAGAACAAACATTAAAAACTCTATCGTTGAGGGCATATATATACATGCTGTCATAGAAATTATCAAGCTGAAGAGGTAGAATAGCATAGACAATTCCTCTTTTTCTATGTTCTGTTTGACAATGTTCAAAAAATAAATAGCAATGTCCAGGCTGGGCATTGGAATCAAATTGTTTCTTTTATTTATTCCTCTATTTTTTTTTTTTTTTTGCTTCTTTTCTAAGCCGCTGCCCTCGCTCTGTTCATTCATTTAGTAAATCGAATCACTGGTTGCTCCTAGCTTTCCCTAGAAACATCATACCAACACTGAACTGAGGAAAAACAACTACTGCAAAAAAAAAACATCTTTAAAAATTCACAATCACTCAACAATTAATATGCACAATAATTCAAAGCATCGCAACATGTACGACCAACGATATTCTGCATAGCCAATATTCAAGTACATAATGTTAAAGTAAACAAGTAAAGAATGAACATAACCATTTTCTATCAAAAGAAAACAAGGCAAATCATAGTTGAATATTTGAATGTACTCAAGTAGCACAAAAAAAGGTGCATACATAAATAGTAAATTAGATTAGATAGCAATGACCTAAATATGGCATCCCTAAGCATAGTAATAGCATTTCAAAACTCAAATTTAAAGCAAGCCAAATCAACCTGAACAATCTAGAGCAACAAACGCTATCGTGGTAGTCATAAGTCAGAAGTGATAAAAAAGTCCCTAAAACAAAATTGGAAAGTTCGGTAAAGAAGTATCTAATATGTCACGAGTGATAAAAAACCTTAAACAAAATTGATAAGTTTGGTGAAGTACCTAATATGTCGGTAAAATTTAATTTTAACCAATAGCTTTGAAACCTCATGAGTAGGACCATCCATAGTTTAACAATTTGAATCCAAGGCGTTATTTTTTTAGTAAAGCTCAGCATCTTTGGCTATGTCAGCTATGCATTATTCTTGTGGATTTAAACATGGTTTAGTGATATTAATATAGAATCCTAACCATGGAATACATGCCAGTAAGATGCACCTTAGTTTGATATATGAATCTCTAAGGGTTCAACTGATCTATACATAGAGGCCACAACCCTTGTTTTTTTCTAAAAACAGCACCATATGTTTAGTGTTAATAAATGAGATAGCAAGCTAATGTAAAGCTCAAGAATTTTTCTGTAAAGCTTACCATATCTGGCTAGGTTGCATTTTTCTTGTTTGCCAGTGAGACACGCCTTAGTTGATATATGAATTGCTAAGGGTTCAGCTTACCTCTACATATATGAATTGCTAAGGTTTCAGTTTACCTCTACATAGAGTCCTCCATCCTCCTTGTTTTTTTTGCCTAAAAATAGCAGCATATATATTTAGATAACAAATGTAATGTAAGGCTGACTTCACAGCTCACCTCATCACCCGCTGGTAATAATGTCCAAAAAAATAGAAACCATGCCCACATGGATAGCCGTCTTGTAATACAAGTTATCATTTGAAAGAGAATCAATTTTGTGGTAATTCCAGTAACATTTAAAAGCTGGCAAGGAATGCTCTCTACTTCATCAAGCAGATCATATCACTACATTAATAAAATATGTAAACCAATGAACATTCCTTCTAGTTTCTTAGTGGCATTTTACAGTTTATAACTTTTCATTCTCCTGATTGAATCTCTCCAGGATAAGAGAAGACGAAAAGAAAGATTTACAATTTTAGAGAGTATTATTCACAGTACATTTCTTAAATGCAACTGAATGTACACATGAATTTTTAGATTCTACCAAAGATAGTATATAATAGTAAACAACTAAACATATCTACATTTTTTTTATTTTTTTTTTGGACAGCATTATATTACAATAAAATGAGACGATATGGTAAGGACAAAAGTTTCTCTATTTAATTTGACTCGATGGTAGCATAAGAGGCCAACCTTGCACCAATCGGGCCGCAGCATAGCAGGTTTCCACTATCCTCTCCGGTGCACATACTTGCCCCTGGCATCGAACTTTGCATGCACCAGCATTGTGTCCCAGGAGCGCGCAGTGGTGATGCCAGAACAAGAAAATATGGTTGCTGCACTATTGACCCAAAATCGAGTGTTTGAATGAGAAGAAAACAGGAATGATAGAAAGAAAACATTAGGAAGTGAAGAGTTCCTACGAACCAAATTAAACATACAAAATTAAAAGTTCCAATAGTTAACAATCAATTTGATAATCTATTTTCTCCAAATTGAACAAAAAATGATTTTCTAAGAGTTTAATCTGCCTATATAACAAAAGAAAAATATTTATTTGAACGAGCTTATTTGAGGGGATGTGTAATCTTTTTAGTGTGTATAATCTAGGCACGTGCGCAAGCACGTGCTTACATCCAAAAAAAAATCTCTAACTTTTTTAAGACACGTTTTGAATAAAAATCTAATGATTCTTAGTCTCTTTCAACATGTTTATCTCTACTAGTGGCAATGCACGTGCGACACACACGTGTTTATAGCTAGGACATATGACATCCTAGTATATTAGTTTCACGGTTAATCAATACCATCAAATTTATGGTCAGACTTTGACAAATCCAAATTCTAATAATATAAAAGTTCTCTGATTAGACAGTTCTTGTAACCTCCACCAATAATTATTCGCTTCCTCCTTTCTCTAGTACTGATTCTCTCCATTCCTTGGTGAGCTGCATGTGTGTTTCTTGTTTTTTATAGAATGTGTGTTTCTTGTTAAATGAACTGCTCACATTTTTAGAATAGATGTACAGTAATAAAATGTGATATATGAGGGAAAAAGTTTTTGTTTTATTTTCTGGCATCAATGATGGATCACAAGTAGCTTTCAGTTATCTAGATGAATTAGTTATAGATCATTCCAGGGTTGTAAGAGATGGCAGAAAAATCCCTAGAATCACACATGACAAGTCAAACAGGACATATATATGTAACTTGCTAAGAAAAAATAAAAAAAAAACATCAGGTGGAAGCGAGGAATTGTTTTGCTTATGCTTCAGATTCAAGCATAGCATGCATATTTCACTTTTTATGTTCTCAGAGGGCATATATTTGCTTTGCTTTTCAGTTATTGCTTAAATGTTGCAGTTTTCTCATTTGTGGTTTAAATCAAAAGCTCCAAACAATTTTACAACAGCTTAGCCCAATATTAATTTGAATTGGTCGTCCCTTAGATTGACATTGCAAATTATAATAGCAGGAAGATAGATAAAATAGAAGATCCGTTATTTACTTGGGTGAGGAAATCCGTTGCCCAGATGATGTAAGTGGTGATACCTGTGAGCCCGCCACCCATATGTATCTACCTCGCCGTTGTTGTCTTGCATGCCGACGGCACTACAGTTTGAAAAAAATGAAGAAAAAGAAGTAATGATTTGTTTGGTCGATTATGGAATCCCCTGTCCTTGTGCTGAGCTCGGTCCACTCGGCAGATAAAATATTTACCAGTGGTTCTAGTATCATGTGTTTGTTAAAATTAAATTGAATTAGACAAATATTTATAACTCACTTCGAATGATCCGATGTCAATCAATTATTTGGAAAATTAATATAAGTGCAGAAAAATTCTACCACACCTATCTCACTATGCCATGCCTCAATCGTTTATTGTAATTACTAAAGCAAATGGTTTTAACCAGAGTAATAATGTATTTATATTGGGCACTCAAATGTTGAACAACAATGATCATATTGAACACCACTGTTTCATGATGTGAGAATCATCAGGGAGCACCCCAAAATTCAAGCTAAATACAGAAAAATTCTACCACACCTATCTCACTATTCCGTGCCTCAATCGTTTATTGTAATTACTAAAGCAAATGGTTTTAACCAGAGTAATAATGTATTTATATTGGGCACTCAAATGTTGAACAACAATGATCATATTGAACACCACTGTTTCATGATGTGAGAATCATCAGGGAGCACCCCAAAATTCAAGCTAAATACAAAAAAAAATTCTACCACAACCCTTCCATGCCTCAATCACTTGTTGTAATTACTAAAGCAAATGGTTTTAACTTTTAACCAGAGTAATAATGTATTTATATTAGGCACTCAAAAATTCTTTCATGACGTGACAATCATCAGGGAGCACCCCAAAACTCAAGCTAAATAAAGTATGCAGTAAAGCGTCAGAATTCAGGCAGCACAAACAAACCCAACAAATGGTCGTCTAACACATATTACAGCCATTAACATTACCTGAGTAGACAAGTAATCTCAGTTGTTTACTGGCTGCCGAGTGCCCAATAAGTCAAATGCCAAAACAATATAGACTAATTAAATTAATTTCTTATAGATTACTCATAGGAAACTGATGATTTGGAAACTTTGGTTCCTCAGGATGCAAAATTAAATGTTCACCAGATACGATTTGAAACATTAGCAAATCCAACCATATGGAATGAATGACCTTAGTGGTCGACGGTGTGCGCCACGATCCTGAAGGACGGCGTGGTCGCACTGCGACGTAGGCCTAGAACATGAAGCAGACGGTGGCGCGGATGGCCACAGGGAAGCCCACGAATATGCCCGCGAAGCGCCACACCGCTTGCCGTTCTCTCCGGCCGGCCTCCAGTTGCCGTCGCAGGTTCTGCCAACGCGTGTTCTGCCAACGCTCACCTTCGTGGCGGCCTTCGCTGGGACCCGTCCCGCGACGGCGAGGTCTTGCTGTCGGCCAGGCGCAGGCAATGGTGACAGCTCGGCAGTGCGCTGCGCGATGTGGGAGACCGTCCTCAGCGTGGCGTTCATCTCCGCGGCCTCCGCTGTCAGTAAGACCGACAAATGCCGCGGCTCCTTCACACTCTACGACGGCCGTGTCTGCATCGTCCCGGTTCGCCAGCACGAGACCGTCCCCGGATTGGCGTTCCTCTCCGCGGCCTCCGCCGAAGCTTCCGCGCTTCATTCACACGCTAGGCAACTGCCCCGCCTGCCTCGTCTCCGATCACCAGCACGTCAAGGCCAGGAGTCCAGGACGGTTATGGATCTGGTTCAAAAAAACAAAGTAGACCATATGAATCAGATTAATATGTAGTGTAAAACAGCAAGTATAGGATTGAGACAAAGAGCACTACATTGTTTACGTGAAAAGGGCAAGGAACAGATCACCAAACAATCCGTCCATTGCATCCGCTGCATCAATGGAATAACACTGACAATTCAAAGATAAACTTATCTAACAGGGCAGTAAATATTTATCGGTCTCTAGTGTCTTAGCAGGCAGAAGCCAGTCATAATCATAAACACACAGTACGGCACTACAAGATTAAACCATGATTCAATCTACGCAAGCAGATAAAGTACACAGGAGGAGATGGAGGAAGAAAGAGGGCATAGGGCTGCCACACAATTCACAAACACAAACGCTGCATCAGTAGAAAAATTAATCATACACCACATAGCCTCCTGGCGCGACAGCACACAGTAGGACATGGATGGATGTAAGCAAAGGTGCCGGCCGGCGACGAACCGTTCATAAATACAAAGCGGGAATTTCAGGTTGGGGCAGGCACTTGGGCAGCGGTAGTGGCGCCATGAGGCCCATGACCTGACTTCAGTGCGGTTGACTGACCTTGATCTGGAACCGGGCATCACGGAAACAATCGGGCAGGCCGGTGGTGCAGCACCCCGGATGGCGGCGGCGTTGCCGGCCAGAGGGACCGGTGCGGGCTCTGCTGGGACGACGACGCTGGAGGTGGTTTCTTGGCTGGCATTGAAGGCTCACACTGTGAACCACACGATTCGCATTGTGATCCGTGCTAGCACACTTCTCAAAGCAGTGTGCATTGAGAAGTGTGCTAGCACGGATCACAATGCGAATTGTGTGGTCCGCAGCGAGGGGGAGCATGTGCCCTTAAGGGCAAATTTAACTTACACGGCATTGAAGGCCATGACGTCCTCTTGGTTTGCTGCGGAGGAGGCCGCCCTCGACGCTCGCTGGGACCGGCCGGCGCCGCCGCCGGGCTCTCGGGACGACGACGCTAGAGGTGGCTTCTTGGCTGTAGGAGTCGAAGGAGGCGGCGCCCCTCTTAGTTTGCTACGGAGGGAGGAGGCCGTCCCTCGATCGCCGGGGCCGGACGGAGGGAGTTGCTGCACGAGGCGGATGGAGGGGACCCTGTTGGTACGCTGGTCAGGTATGGAAACCACCGTGACGGTCCTGAGCGATGCTGACGACGCATTCCACTCGTCATTCTCGGGCTGGACGGGAAGATGCCGACGATGGTGGCGCCAGACGAGCGGGCCGGCGAGGCGACCATGGGCGGGGCGTAACGAGATCACGCACGGAGTGACAACGGAGGGCACGCGCCGCAGCTGCGCGTCGCCGAGGGCGCCCGTCATCGAGGTCGACCCTTTGCCGGGCGGCAGGTGCCGCAGCCCGGATGCGGAGAGTTCGGGCGGTTATTGGAAGCCCCGGCATCGCCACGCATCGGGAAAGTAACGAAAGGATCAAAGGATTGTGGCGGACGGGGGTGAGAGGAAGATTTCGCGGAGGCGGAGGGATACGCCGCCTATTCGCGCGGGGAGGGGTTCGCGTCTGTTCGGGCGGGAATTTGGTTTGCTGGGTTCGCGCGATGGCTGCCTGCCGTGGATCGAGTGAAACACCCAGAACCTAAGGTCGGTCTCCATCTGGGAACCGTTGGATGACAGATCGGACGGATGAGATCGTCCACACGTGGCCTCCAATTCCTTCGCTCTTTTTATAGTATAGATATAGATTCAAATGTATAATAAATGACAATGTCATGGTTTTTTCTCCATGGCTAAGCCATAAATATTATAATGATTCCGCCTACCTTTATGGTTTGTACTATTCTATTTTTTAGAGACGACAACCTTACCTTGTAAACTGAATGTAACCAGTGGATACATTCCCGCTAAAGATCACTAAAGTATTTGAAAAACTATAACAGTTAAGTTCAAACTCTCATCCTCCACCCCACAGAAAACTTTATCGGCCTCCACCACTAACCCAATTAGCAAACAAACACAGCAATGTGAATTTCATTGGAGAAGACCTAGAAAAGTGAATAAGTTTTCGTATCACATATTTATGAATCCTAAAAGGTTCTCTTTTAAAGTAACACGATTCAAAAAAAATAGAAAGGCCAGGTTAAACCAAAGGATTCACAATTTTCTGAACAAAGTGGCACAGCCAAATCAATCCAATTTGCATATTAGTAAAAACTTGTTTTATTGCTGGTCTAGGCTTCTATATTTCTGATATTTTCTGTGTGGGTATTTCCATATCATTCTTCAGATAAATTTCTGTCAACTGATTACTCATAGAGTCATAGTCCATATGCCATTGTATATAAAAATGGCATTAAGTACTGATGAATAATGTTTAATAAAAAGGAGAATCGATCAATGACAATCTCACCTATCTGGTTGCATATAAACACGATTTAGTATTATTACTTTATACCACTTTGAATACCATCATAACCCACTTTGAGCCTTTTCCAGAATTCAGATCAAAGAAACCTTTACAATCAGTGGAATAAGAAATTTAGGAAACAAATTATTGCAGCGTACATGTACTACCTCGGAGTCGTAAGCCCCTCCGTTCGGGGTCCTGAAGCAATCCTAGTTTTAAATAGCCGGCTACAGCTGCCAATATAGCCGGCTATAGCTTCTGAGAAAGGCTCGATATGGCATTTAGCCAGCTATAGCCGGCTATAGCCCGCTAAATACCGGCTATAGCCCGCTATAGCCTGTAACGGCAGCCCTGCCGCTAAATGTCATATATAGCCGGCGATTTAAAACTAGGGAAGCAATTGCCCCGATCACGGTCTCTGGCCCGGCCTGGCTACGCTAGCCACGGCCGACCTCCAGGAAGCGTTCCACGCGGCTTTGCTAAACGAAGCAGATCGAGAGACGACGGATGCAGGACCGGTGATGATGGCAGCGTCGGCGTATGCATCTGCGCCGAGGAAGTGGGGAATGTACAAACTCTCATCCGTCGTGGCAGCAGGCAGGGACTCCGTGAGAAGGGAACACGGGGCTTTGTTCTTGAGGCTGGGAGACGATCGATGGGACTCCTGAGCGCAGACATGGCCTTCTTGTCGGGGCCGGCAGGGTACCAGGATGCGGGGAGCCTCCGTTTGTAGTCCGCGTGGAGATCCTCGTCAAGTGGCGGCGATGCGGGCGAGGCGACGCCGGTGATGTTGGCCACGCGCGTGGACAGTCCGCCGGTTTTCCCTTGGGCAAGGATTCACGATGACGACGTGCGGCGGCGGCACTCTCGTAGCGATTACCGCAGTGGTGGTGTGGGCGGTGGCGACGCCGGCCATGTTCCAGTATGCGCGAGAAGTCGCAATGAGGACGGGCGGGTTTGCGGCGGTTGTCCGTCTGTGCCATCCACGAGAGAGGGAGGGATCGGATAGTGGATTTGGTTCAGGGTATAGCGAGGGGGGCCGGGCGAAGCATGAAGCGTTGCGCTGGTAGGCGGGTACGCGATAGCGTTGTGCATTCATGTGGGTATATGCGGGCGGGTACGCGGCGCTTTGGTGAAAAAAAAAACGCAAGGGAGGTGTCTTTGGCAATGTAAAACACTTGTTCCATAGGTTCCTGCCATCCTTCTTGCCTGGGTCCACTTCTCAATCAAAGTGGGTGGAAATTTTTTTAGGTGGGAAATAATTTCTAATTCCTTCACTCTTTTATAGTATAGATATAGATATAGATGAATTGATTAGAGTAGCATTCACGGTATACTATTGCCTCTGTATTTGGTTCATGGTCCAGGTTGATTTTCTCTTGCAACAGTGAAGTACTACTTGAAGATATCATTAGCTTTTCTTTGGAGTATTAATTTATACTACTTTGATCAGATTAGTATTCACGTTGTGCAAAGCTTCCTGCTTGCTATACCATGCTTTGTCTCTGCAGGTCCGAAGCTAGTTGCCTGTGTACGTTTTCCAGCTTGCTTCTTTTGTCCACAATTTGATCAATTGAGCTCCGATTTGAGATCCGATTTTTGCGTTCGACTCTTTGAGCCCAACACTTCGCGTTTGATATCTTGCTACCAGTTAGCACGTGTATCACTCGTATCTTTGTGAGTTCGCTTTTGAGGTTGGGGGTTGAGCCAATAACCCAAAATTGAAAAGGAAAATCGAGGCTCCCATTCACCCCCCTGGTCGCAGTTTCAGTCCTTCACTTAGACACGAAGATAACTGACTCAAGTCAAGAAAAAGGATGAAATGAAACTTTCCACTGAACAAACTCCAAACTCATGAACATTGAGATCTGAAACAAAATGAACAGACATGGAATGTTAATTACATGCACGCTGTAGGCAGTGCATGTGATCGATAGGTAGGAATATACAAACAATGAAGGCATCACATGGCTCTTATGGTGAGACAACAATCTTGATGGCAGGGGCAGGGGCAATGCATTCAACTCTTGAAACTGATGTAGAAGCCGCAGCTGCTTCTTGTTTTAGATGCCCACTGACTTGAGAAATCAATGGAGTGGTAGCAATCTCTTCATCCTCCACAGGAGCCATGCTTTGTGGTGTCGACGAGCCACCAGTAGCTTCCTTGTTTGCAGCTTCTTGTATTTTCTGCTTTGCAATTCTCAATCTCTCCTCTTTGGGAAGACGAAGCCGCATCCTCTGTTGCCTCTCCGCATATGTCTCCAGTCCTGCATGCGACAAAAGAAGCGATACGTAGGAGAGGTACTCCCCAGCAGAGCCTAGGGCTTTAGCGTGCAGGTAACCCCTGCATCTACTGGCAGGAAAACAGAGCATCTCGATCCATACACCTTTGAAGAGTTCCCACATCTTGATGTCATCACCAAATCGCAGCAGCTCTTGAGCTAGAATCCATGAGTCCTGAATAAAGCCTTCTGCTGACTCTGCCTTGCTAATTATCTTTAGTGTAAGTCCTCTTTCATCCAGCAGTGATAGATCATCGTCTCAGAGTACGGCCTCGAGTTCATCATAAGCAACTGTGAACAAATTCCTTCTACTTCCAGGCAATAGCATCTCTGGATTAGAAAACAACAGATGCATCAAGTAGTTGGAAATTTGTCTACACATCCTGGCGCATTCAAAATCATGAGATGACATGCCCTTCATGTGGAAGCAAAAATCTGTTGCCACATGCCAGAGAATGATGCTCTCATCGAAGGGCTTCTCTATACTCCCATGCAGAATTTCTTCACCGCCGTTGTGCTCAAGCGTCCACTGGCCTCGGCTGTCGCTGAACCTCCAATAGCTCTCAACATCTGTTATATGACTTATCCATCCACTCTTAGCATGTTCACGAACTAAAATTGTAATATCTTTGGATGAATAACAGGGCATTGTGCCAAAACTTATGTGCCTTCTGTTCGATGCTAGAAATCCTACAAGACTACGTTGGGCAACCCCATCTGACCACTTATAGCTAAACTCTGCCACTGTATAAATGGACAAAATCTCCAAAAAGTATGTGATGTACAGTAATATAAATGTAACCTTGATGTCGCTTCCCTTATAAGCCTTTTGTGGCTGCTGTGGAAGAGGCTGATTGGCACGATCGGCAACAATAGATCAAATAGCATTATAAGGGCAGAAAAGATAATGCCGATAATGCTACTGCATGTTAGCTGCATGCTTCTGTTTCTATCTTCCCCTTGGACTTGCTTGCTATAAATAAGATCGAAAGTTTTAGAGAGCCCTACACAAAGGGCCTCGTAAGTGGTTTCCGCATCCAGCAACCAAAAAGATTTCAATGTACTGAGACGGTCCCCGTAGACATAAGCATAGTCTACAAATAGTTTGTCTGGCATAGAGAGTTGCTCCATGTGCGATGATTGGTTACCAGAATCCAATGCTGGGGAATTTTTGTTCTGTTGCACAAAACTCTGCGCTTTTGTATGTACTCTTCAAGCTCAACTTCTCTTTTCATAGTTTTTGTCCTTGGGGCAGGGTGGTAAGTAGTGACTATACTATTAAAGCTAGCCCTCTTGAGAGCCAAGGGCTTTTCGAAGCATTTGACAACACCAATGATGAAAAGCAGAACAACTGCAGCTAGTAACCTCTTATCAGCAGAGGATGACCATGACTTGCAAAACACATAGATGGCCACGGTCACCTGAGGAGGATGTTCATCCAAAAGAAATAATTAGAGCTACAGGAGCTATTATTGTAACATCCTGAAGACGATCGAGCTGTGTAAATTGGCAAAAAGTGGCATAGGAATTATCTTTCTTAGTTTTTTGTACTGACCTGAGACACCGTTGTTAGAAGGTGACGGCTCCATAGTTCGTTGTCTTCAATGTTGTAAGCCGATATGCTGAGCTGCCCACCGAGGTGCCAGAGCAAGATAACACCTCTAGACCATGGCTGCCATCTATAGAACTGTACTGCAACTTTCTTTGTCGATTAAAGAGGATTGCAAGGGCATATATAGCAATAGCGTCTCCTCCTAGATACGCCAGCCAGATGCTGAATCTGAACAAGGGCTGATTATGCTTCTTACGGGCGCTGGCAAATAATGCGAGGTAGAACTGAGCGCCAAGGCTGCTTAGCACGAGGATTCGGAGCTGCCACTCTTGCCACCATTGCACGGCACTTGAGAAAGCCGTCATCTCTCTGGAGTATTATGTAAGACAATCCTATCACTCCAGCTTATGTTCTTATGCTTGTGGTTGTTATAAGGCTCTGAGCCTGCTGAAAAAATGTCAAAACAAAACATTGTTTAGAAATTTCACTCAAAAATCCCGAGGCATTTTTATTTTAAGACAATCAGGGGAACAATTTCATGCAAAGGCGTTTTTAACAAACAAACAAACAGTTGGAACGGACCAGAGTCCTATTCCCCTAGAAGAAGAAGAAAAATTTATGGGTCCCCGCAGGGTGGGAGGAACCTAGCTAGTAAGTAAGGGGGAAAGATCTGTCATGCCTATTGTGTTCGAAAAAAAAAAAAAATAAAGAAACACACAATTTAATATAAATGTTTTTTATTAGTTGGTGGTATTAAATAATAACTATTGCCTATATATGCCTCCTGAGCATGGTTGATAGACAAGTAAAAAACGTAAGAATTATTATCTTAGGGTATGTTTAATTGCTTTTTGGGTGCTAAAAGTTTTTGACAAAATTTTTTGCATAGTGGAGTTTAGATGCATGGCAAAATTTACCATAGGGGGATTTTTGATGCATGGCAAAATGTTTATTAGTTGGTGGTATTAAATAATAACTATTGCCTATATATGCCTCCTGAGCATGGTTGATAGACAAGTAAAAAACGTAAGAATTATTATCTTAGGGTATGTTTAATTGCTTTTTGGGTGCTAAAAGTTTTTGACAAAATTTTTTGCATAGTGGAGTTTAGATGCATGGCAAAATTTACCATAGGGGGGATTTTTGATGCATGGCAAAATTTACCATAGGGGGGATATTTTGGCAAAAATAGAAATTTTGGGGCCTCTAGAGTCCCAAATGCCACAAGTTTTGGACCCAAAGTATTACTATTAGGTATTGTCTTATTTACAATCGCGCAGCCGTTTGCTCTGTTGTCTGCGCGCTGCTGGGCCATCATCGACGCACTGTGTTTCGTCGAGGCTTTTCTGCTGTCACCAATTTCTGCTGCGCGGACCCACTTGTCATATAGACCGAGAAGAAACTGTTCAAATATTTTGGAACTCACGCTTTTTCTCTCTCTTCGTGTCAGACTCTCCCCTCTCTCTCGTTTCCCCTTCTTCCGTTTCCTCTTCTTCCCGTGAGGCGATTTCGGTGGCGACAGGATTGGAGTAGCGTCTCCGACGGCGATTCAGCTTCTCCGACGACTACTAGGCGGCCGCGGCGACGCATCTAGGGTTCCGGCGTCCTGCTCGCTTGCCTCCGCCACTTGCGATCGCGGCGTTGAGCTTTTGACGGGCGACTGCGGGCGGCGAACTGCGACTCTGAGGCGGTGACCTGCGACTCTGCGGCGACCCAGTCAGTCCGACGGTGAACCGGATCTAGTGTACCACCTTGCACCCTGGTATTCTGTCGTTCCTCAACGATTTGAGATTTTGTTTCATCCCCCCATTCAAATCGATGCTCTGTCCTTCCAAACTTTGTTTGTCTTTCGATTAGGGTTTCAAGTGTCGTGGTCCAATTGAGAGAGGATCAGATTAGGTGTCTAGGTGCAACAGATTAGGTGTTTGGGTGCTTTTTTTGCGATTAGAGTGGGGCATTTTGCTAATTTTGGGCGTTTTCTTCATTTGCAGGCTGGTTGGTCACCCCCTCAGATCTCGTCGTGACGGCTTCGCTTCTCATCAAAAGCTCACGGTCGCAGGCGACGCGGAGGGTTGCTGGACGCCTGGCCTGAGCAGGTTCGCCTTCGGTCTCCAACATCAGTTCATCCATTTGGAGCTGGTTGCCTGCATGTCCGCCTGTTAATTTTAGGCACTAGCTTTTTTTAGCTGCTTGTTTTTGTGGAATGCATGGTGCCGTGTGTTGGTACTTTGCACTAGTAGCCTTGGTGTATGGATGATTCATAGTTCTAGCACATAGAACAGTCGTGCTGCCCTGCCTACTAGTATGATCACCTGGATCCGCCCCCGACCACTACTATATTCCTTAGCTTTATGCCACTATCTCAGTTAATTAGTAGTTGCTTGTGCTATACCTTTCTGGAATCAATGAAGAATGGAATTGTAGTGTCCTATTCCTTTTGATGCATTATGAGAGAACAATGGTATCCTTGTCAGGTCAGATAGATTGTATATAAGAAGGCGACGAATAGGTACTCTGCATTGACATACTGGATGGAAAGTTGCAGCAAAGTGTAGGAAGTCAGAGGAGAGCCATTGATGGCTGAAATGTAGCTTATGGCCCGTCTCTGTCCATCCTCCGGCTTGAATTGAAGTTTTAGCATGAATGTTGGTAGGGTAGGGGTGGTTCGGTCACCTGTGGTACTGAATAATTGTATAGGTTACCTACACACCTGTGGCACTGAATATTTGTATAGGTTACCTCCACATTTCTCTTTTGCTCATTTCACACCTACTAGTGCAAATCATGTCAAGTCCATAGGAGGCACTTACCTGCACTTGCTTGTAACCTGATGCTCATGCACTCAACCATTCATTCATTCTTCTTTCTTCAGTCTTTTTGGAAGGTCCTTTAGTCTGTTTGTTGCTCCACTAAAAATACATACATACCTTTTCTTTATCATAACATCTCTGAATTTGAATGCATGCCTGGTCTAGATCTGAATGTTAGAGATCGAGCCTGATCTGCCATCTCGATCTGAGTGCTTGCCTACTATGAACACTTGATTGTTAGTTCATATATTCTACCCTTGAATGTTCGTTCTCATTTTGGCAATATTGATGTCATTTAATAATTGTTATTTTTGATCTGAATGCCTAATGTATCCCCTCTGAATGTTATGGTACAACAGGTCACTCCTCGGCTTTTTTTCTCTGGATTTCCAGAATATTATGACTGAATGCCTAAATATATTGTTGCATGTATGTAATATTGTTGCATGTATGTACTATAAGTGTCAGTACTATTTAAATTTCTAAAAACTAGATAGTGATCATCATATAGCTATGTGTCAGTGCTCATTTTTACAAGTAAGTATAGTCTAAATTGCTTACTTTGTTTCCTGCATGTTTGGCCTGCTAATTTTAGGCGCTAGCTTTTTTAGCTGTTTTTTTTTTTTTTTTTTTTTTTTTGTGGAATGCATGGTGTTGTGTGTTGGTGCATTTTGTACTCTGAATGGCAGCGTACTCAACTGCTTTTTTGAAATTATTGAATTGATTTTCTCCAAATCCAGCATGATCATGTAACCCACTTGTCAGTGTTGGCTACTGGTAGTTGAGCAGGGTACCAACGAATTCAATTTTATATCTCTTGATTTTTGCTACCCTAATTGTGGTTCTGTTTAGACTAATAGTATCTAGGGTGTCAAACATTCAGTCCAAAACTGGTTTCAGAAAGTAGCTTAACACAGGTGGAACTTTTTAAAAGTCCTTTGTGTGCAAGATACATCTAGTTTTTGGATGCGGATCTGATCTCTTTTGGTTCTGATCAATGGTCAAATTCAGTTTTTAATTTCAATTTGCTACTAACTACGTGCTTTTAGTTTTTAATTTTACCTGCAATTCCAGCTTGTAATTTTAGTATGCAATTCTAGTTTTTCTTGCCCCAACCCTGATCAGTTTATATATATGGCCAGCTGCTGGCCTTGGCTAGTTTGTACTTCTTTCTATTATTCTCTGTAATGTATATCTGTAGAGAAGCATTTCTTCTTTCGGTTCCAAGTAATTTTTCATTTTTCTGTTAGCATTGTTCTTAATTTGAGAAGGTAATTTTGCTCCGCGCCCTTGGGACACTGCGTCACAATGCAAACTCTTTTTGCTAGGCATTCTACGTCCACGAAGCCCTTTGTGCTGTGGTTGTTGTTGTTTCTGTGGGGTTTTTTTTTTTTTTTGTGAAAGTAGATTCAGATTTTGATCTAGAATGATATTTTTGGGGATTATCAGCTACTAGGCAATGTGTTGTGGGCAATTGTGGTACTTGGCAAATATTTTAAATGAATGCCCCCTATCAGGCATTTTGTAGGGGGCAATTGTCTTTTAAATGCATGTCTCCTACCACGCAATTTGTAGTGGCCTATTGTTTTTTTAAATGCATGCCCCCTACCAGTCAATGTGTAGGGGGGTCATTGTCTTTTTAATTCATTCCCCCTACTCGGCAATGTTTATGGTGGCAATTGTCTTTTAAATGCATGCCCCCCTACCAGGCAATGGGTAGGCAGGCAATTTTCTTTTAAATGCATGCCCCCTACCAGGCAATGGATAGGCGGGCAATTGTCTTTTAAATGCATGCCCCCTACCAGGCAATGTGTAGGCAGGCAATTGTCTTTTAAATGCATGCCCCCTACCGGGCAATGGGTAGGCGGGCAATTGTATTTTAAATGCATGCCCCCTACAGGGCAATGGGTAGGCGGGCAATTGTATTTTAAATGCATGCCCCTACCGGGCAATATGTATGGGGAAGTTGTCTTTTAATTTAATGCCCCCTACCGGACAATAGTTAGTGGGAAATTTTCTTTAAAATGCTTGCCCCCTCCCCTGGCATTGTTTATGGTGGAATTGTCTTTTAATTGCATGCCCCTACCAAGCAATGGTTTGGGGCAAATTATTTTTAAATTGCATACCCCCCTCCCGGACAATGTGTATATTGGAATTGTGTTTTAATTGCATGCCCCCTACCAGGCAATGGTTAGGGGCAAATTGTCTTTTGAAATTGCATGCCCTCTCCTAGTCAATCTGTATAGTGGAATTGTGTTTTAATTGCATGCCCCCTACTAGGCAATGTGTTAGTTGAATTTTTTTTTTTAAAAATGGTTTACCCCTACTTCCCTGGTCATTGAAAATAAATTGCTTACTAGATTAATGTTCGTCTACAGCTAGTAGAGTGGTACTTATCACGAGTTTAGATCTAGAGTTTCAATTTGTTCCATGAGTCTGTTTCAGCGATGAATGCCAGTTCAGATGTTTTTTCATATTCTCTGAATTTTTCCTTCTGTTTTAAATTACAGCAAGGTCTAGTCGAAGCATATCAAAGGGGGAACAAGCTGATCAATCTGCTTCTGCAGCTTCGTGTTATTTTGAGGTATTAGTTCAGTATTATTTAACTGTTACAGTTGCTTTTGAAATTCTTGAATGTATCATAGAGCAGGCCTAGTAGGCATTTTGTTTGGTTGAAATTGTTGTATTTCAAATATTTAAAATGGTTGCCCCCTACTAGTTATTGTTTAGTTGCTATTTTTCTTATTTTGAAATCTTTGAAATGCTTGCCCCCTACTAGTCCTTGTATCTGTATGTGCTGTTCATTTAAATTGCCTTTTAAATGTTGCTGAATTCATTTTCTGAAATTATTAAATTGATTTTCATAAACAGTTGATTTGTTTTTTCCATCTAAACAAACTTTTTTTAGGTGTTGTGATTATTAACTTTTTGAAATGGTTCTGGACCTTGTGGTTCTCATCTAGCTTAATCCTGTAGAAGAATTCTGGATCTTCTTCTTTCATAGATCTGAAGTAATCTAGTGTTTCCTGCATATCTCTGAATTTCTCGATTTTTTGGATTGTGGAGCGAAAGTTTGTAACTTGTTTTGCCTCGTACGGCACTAGCTGTGCAGATCCATAAAACTTCGGTCATTAGCTGCATAATTCTGCCCGTGCACAAGTTGCATCCGTGTAGCAAAACAATAAAATCCTTCTCCTACTTTGGTATCCCTCAGTGCGACCGTAGGAACTTTTTTGAGAGAGGGTTTGAGCACAAGGTCATGGTTGTGTTCAGCTACAAAATAGATGATGTGCCATCTTGATCCAATCAATTTAACCACCATCCTTGCCTTGCAATTTGTACATGTCATTTTCTCCCTCTTTCTCTTCTTGCAGCCATCAAGTTTCTTCCTCTTTTTCTTCTTGGCCATCTTCCTCTTCTTCTACTTCTTTTTGCAGTATATGACTCATCATTGTCTGAGTAGCAATGTACAGTATCCAGATCACATTTCTTTTTCTTGCCTGTTCCTTCTTTATTGCACACAAACTGCACCTTATATATATATCCCTTGTGGCTCCACTACGGTATGACGTGCTATTTCTGATAGAAAAGCCTTTTTCTCTGCATAATTGTTGTAGTACTGCCTTGCTTCGTTGACCCGATCCAAATGTCATGCCATTGTGGGGCATTTCTGGAGTTGACCACACCTCTTCTTCCTCTTCTGCTCCCTGATTTCCAGCAACATTAGCATCTTCTATCCTGACACCCTGAAGTGATAGTCTGATCTCTGAAACACTTGGAATAGGTTCCTCTTGAATTACTTGAGCATATTCTGTTAAAGCAGGCTGAGGAGGTTCAAAATTGCTAGGCAAAACTTCTTGTTCTTCAAGCTGAGTATTTCCATAATTTGGGATTACTTGAGTGCAGATCACATTATCTAAATCAAATAATGAATTGAAGAAGTCATCCTCAGCGTCTGGTGGCGGCTGATTTAGATCCTTTTTTATTTTTAGACCTGCACAACACATTATATAAAGTTAGCAATTTAAACAGCTAGGTGAATCTATAAAGTGGAGTATGAAAATACAGTTTTATTTTCATGCTTGCATCATTTTTTTTCAACTCAGTATTTGGTTTCCATCTACCAGCTCATCATGCTTTTTTTTTTTTTTTTGCAGCTGTCAGATCTATGAAAGGACATGTCAATAAAGATTTCTTGCTGCAGGTAATACAATATTCAGGTATATACATGTATGACATTCACTTTTTACATGTTGTTTGTGGGGAAGGGTAGGGTAGGCAGGCACTGCTAGCTGCACAGTGATGGAGCAGCTAGAAACATTATGTCAGTTTCACATGTATGAGATTCAGTTTTGGCAGTCAAATTAAAACATTATGTCAGGTAAGTTATTAGTATTCGGGCATCAAATTATTAGGTAGCACAGAAACAGTCATACGTTTGGTTAGTAGTAGGTGAGCAGCAACAATTGTCATTTTTGTTTTTGTTGTTCTTCATGGATAGCTTAACAGTAGTACATGGACACATCATTTGCCATTGTAGCCATCTAGAAGGGTTTATGTACAGAGCATTCAAATAGAAGGACAACAAAACAGATTTTATTATGATTAAACTGAAATGAACTGCTCCTTGCTTTTTACGTTTAATAAATCTGTTTTTTTTTATGTGCTACCAAACCATAGAATTGCCTTTTTATAACTGAACTATGCAAGAAAGGTTTCAACATGTATATACAATGTATATCCAAATTGACCTCTGTTTCTAGTATTATACATAGAATTGCCTTCTTCCAGTAGTTTGAATATGCAGATCATGACCTCTGTTTTTGCATAGTTACTGATTGACATGAACAAGTTCACAAATTTGATCCAAATTGCTTTTTTTTTTGTTAGTTCTTTTGCAGCTACCAGGTCATGAATTTGCAGCTATAAGATAATACTCAGGAAGGCTGGAGGATGTATAAACGTATGAGTTTTGTGTGATGCAGACCATGTTCAGTATCTGGGGGTTGTTTAGTTTGTAATTGTGATTTCTAAATCACGAGATCTTAACTGGATTGTTTTTTCTTCTTTTATGAGATCATGTGTACTAAATAGTTGAGTTGCTCTCTCTCTAGAACAGATCTGGCTAGAATTACACTACTTGAAAAGTATACTGAGTTGAATCATAGTGTGTTGCATATGCGTACCTGCTATTTTTGCTTTCTTTTTTGTGTAGGAGAGGCAAATCTGTGTGTGTTTTTTGTGGGCCTCTTCCTCTCATTTGCTGGGCCTTTGGTCATAAAGTCCAACGAAGCAAAGAAAGGGACGCTAAATTTGCTAGCTAGCCAGTAAAAAAAAAAAACGCGCCTTTTGCTGTTAGTTGGATTTTGATTTTTTTGTAGTGGGTAGGCCATAGCGCTAAATCCTGGGCGCGCAGGCGTTAGACGCCTCCAGAAAATAATATGCCATAAAACTTAAGACTTCCTTTGATGCCACTAATTCCCAAAATTTTAGTTGGGACTAGTTTCCATAGATACATTGCACTAAGATACTAGCATGTGTTTGGATCAGCTCAGAAAAAAAAAGTTTCTCATGTCAGAAAGTAGAACGTACGCCTACTGAAAATGCATTTAATCAGGTTGTCATGCATTGAATCTAAATCAAATGCCTTTGGAGCTTCTTGTTCTTCTTCCTTTGTTTGTTTCCTTTGGTTATTATAGGCGCCTTTCGGTCTGCGTTTTTAGGTGACTGCACTCTAGGAAGCTTTTTTTTTTTTTTTTTTTGTACATCCATTTACTCTGCGTGTAGATATAATAATATGTCTAGATATATAGAAAAATGGATGAACCAAAAAAATTAAAGCGAAGAAAGAGTATAGTATATTATTGTATCTTTTAGCATAAATGATTTGTGAAGGTACAGAATGATGATGACTTGAATGAATACCGTTGTACTCTAAACTCGTAAGTGTATTGAATTGATTTGCAACTTACAACACATTCAAAAAAAAAAAAAAAACTTACAACACATGCACATGCATGTTTATTCTCAACCGAGGGTGGGATCTGTATTGTAGCAAAGTTTGTTGAGCACTAAATGCATACATAGTCACACTAAATAGTTTTTAAGTACCTTATTCATAAACAGAACATTACACTATAATATATATTAATCACAAACTGACTACTCTCTCTGTTCCAAATTATAAGTCACTTTTGACTTTTATGGTTCATCATTTAGTTATGCATCAAGATATACAAAATATGTCGAGATACATAACTAAATGGATGAACAAAAAAGTCAAAGTGACTTGATTGAAACCTCTTGATCCTAGTCTAGATGTGGCTTTTTTGATCCCTGCCTTGATCTCCTCCTCTCCATCTTAAGTTCAGAACAAATCAGGATTAACGATTTGGTTTATACGGAGAATCTCTGTATTATGCCTTGAAGAGGACTCGAACCTCCATGCTCTTTAGCATGAGATTTTGAGTCTCGCGTGTCTACCATTTCACCATCAAGGCATCTTGAAAGTGAATCGTATTCCATGAATATGATATCCCATCGAATGTGATATATGGAATATATGACAAAAGGTCGATAAGTGAATTCCTATGTATGTCTACTTATCAGGCTGTCCATCTAAACCTAGGGGCGGAGCCACGTTAACTACCGTGGGTGCCCAGGCACCCACAAAAATTCAAAAAATCACTTATAAAAACATATTTTCACCATTATTTTAGATTAAATTTTTTATATCTATAAGAGCAAGGCAGCCCCCACTATTTTGCTCTGGCTTCGCCCTAAACTAGAGGCAGTTATAGATGCCTAACAAAACTTCGTAAGAAGATATCGAGAAATAGTTGAGGATCGAACTCTATCTCAAGAGAGAAATCAATACCAGTAATGATATTATCGAGAGGCAGTGACAACCTGTGTGTCTCGTCGGTGAAGGAGATTTGAGGTGAGTTCGGCGCGACAGAGTAGAGAGCGTACTTTCTAATAGAAGACCTCATAGAAAAACTACAACTCACGAAGGAGGAGGAGGACGAGGCCAACATACTAAGTGTGGATGAGGGGAAAGTGGTATAGATTCTTCCATGGAATTCTCATTGATTGGAATGATTGTATCGCCTAGCACATTGCACTGATATGATGTTCATTTTCAATAATCCATAAAATAAAATAAAAGATGCAATGATTGTTTCAGTGACCGACTGCTTGTATTCTAATCATCGGTCCAAAGGATCGATTAGGATTGCATATAGACGGCTGGAACAAGCACTTTGCTTGCAGAGTGTGGAAGGAATAATATGTTTATCTTCCCTTTTGGGAGATCTGACTGTGATGACATAATCTTCGGCCACTCAACAATGGCAATAGTTTAACCTTGTTTCACGTTGTATCATTATTATGTTAGACAAGATGCAGTACAAGTAGAATTTGTTTCAGCTCAATGGAAAAGCATGCAGGAAAAAGCATGATTTTCACCAATTTCATATACATACATTACTACTAAATATGAACGATGAAAGAATAACATCCTCTATTGTGAATTAGTGACAGGATTTTCCAAGGAATTACTATAATATTCAGCTATTTGACAGATTATTACAGATTTGGCTGCATTCTTTAATCAGGAGAACACAAAAGTAAGGACAAGAAAGAGGCGCTAGATAGAGGTACTTGGTCATGTAAAGGATATACTAACTCTGAAGCCGACACCGAAACACTGGATGCATTTCAGTTGTGGTGCCACAGGTGTTTGTGATCTTCATTCAGGATGTTGAAGCTAGCGTTTGATCTCAACCAGGCTTCGTGTGACCATGTCATCGTTATTTTATATTTTTGCCAAACTGTGACCATGTCATCTAGGATCTGCGCACTCTTGGGGCGTCCCCAATTCCCAATGCGCTAATCAAGACCGAAAAGAGTTAAGCTATGTATTAGAAAAAAAAAAAGTTCCGCGACTGGAATAAAGCGTGACTGGACATCAATCATGTGCAAATTGGTTTGGCAGAACGCCACGAACAAAAAAAGTTTCATTACTACATAAAGCGTGACTGGACATCAATCATGTGCACATCGGTCACAATCAGCCTTGATATACCAAAGTCAGAGATCTTTCACTACTACATAAAAATTTAACGGTGGCCAGTTTTTCATTGACCATGGTGGTTTTCATAACAGCCACGGACTAAAGGTCATGGTTAATCGATGGATTAACCATGGAGGTTTTCAAAACCACCATGGTTAATGAAAATAAAAAACAATAAAAAAGAAAAATCCATCCCAAACCTTAATGACCCGGGATCGGCCGCCGCCGCTTGAAGATCTCTAGTTTGGTTTTGGATAATTAGTGACACCTAGAACTAATCTCTATGCTTAAGTGTGTATCTAGCTTGAGATGGTTCTAGCCAAGTTGTGAAGCATGGTGGTCATGGTGGATGCACGGTGATGATCCAAAAAGTTGATCAAGTGCTTGGACTTGGAAAAAGGAAAATAAAATGGGCTCAAGGCAAAGGTATATTTGATAGGGCCATTTTATTTTTACACTCAAGACATCTAGCGGATTTGAGTGTTTTAGGTTTGATAACCCGTACTATAAAGAGGAGAAAATCATAATCGCTTTACTCACCTAGTGCCACTAAATCCGAATTTCAAATTGCATGGGCATTTGGGTTATTGACGTGGTGATTCAATGAGAAACTCCTTTGGAAAAGGTTTGAGAAAATGTCATCTAATTGTGCTCAAGAGTTTTGACATAATTTGGATATGATGACATATTTCCTTTGGAAAAGAAAATGGAAGAGCGATATATATGCATATATATGACGTGCACATATGTGTGTGTATATATATACATACTCTTGCACATGCTATATATATGTTTATATATGGCAGTAGCTACTTGCTTTGCTCACGTGAAACAGCTAACACGGTGGTCGTTGATTTGCTTTTTGCTAATCATGGCATGGGGCCCACGGCTATTGTTAATAAGAGAGCAAGTGCATGTGCTACACTGCTACTACGATTTGTTGACGAGAAATGGAACTTGCCGAACGCTGCTGCTGGTTGCCGAACGCCGGTGAGCTGTTCTTCCCCTCTCTCAACCCTAGAATAGAGAAAAAGAGCTCCTCTCTTCCACTCTCTCGATCTACTGATTTGGGCTGAAATCAAGTGAGAGAGCTTGTGCTTGAGATCGATTTGAGGGCTCCAAGAAGATTGCTTCCCTCTCCTCTCCACTTTATTGGTGGATTCGAGTTCTTGAGAGGATTTGAGGGTAACCCTAGTGTGCATTGCATTTGTGATTCATTTCGTGGCACTAGGTGATTATTGCAATTGTGGTCATCTCTTTACTCTTGGTGATTGCCGTCACCTAGACGGTTGGAGTTGGATTGATTGGTGAGAGGATTTGGTGATTGTATCCGCCCCCAATCAAGGTGATATTGTGAGGGGTTCTTGAGCTTCCCCGGTGGGACACCGAATTGCTACTTTAGTGGATTGCTCGTGTCATTGAGTTACCTCTCTTGTGAGTGGTGTCTTGGAGAGCCCGAGGGGCCAACTAGCGAGGGCACCGCCTAGTCCAAGAACCATCCAAGTGTTGGTCGACACAACTGGGATTAGCTTGCCGGCAAGCAAGTGAACCTCGGGGATAAATCATTTGTGTCATCTCTTGTCTCCCGGTGATCTTGGATTGATTGATATATATATAGTGTTGGAATCATATTTTGGTGATTGGCATCTTCATCATATTATTGTTATCCTTATTCCTCGTGGTGATTGGGTCATTGCCTCTACACGACGGTATAACAAGCTTTCCTCTCTTGTTCTTACTTTCCTAGTTTTCTTTGAGTAGAGAGCTAGCTTTTGTTTGTGTAGTTGCTCTTGCTAGCATAAGGACCATATTAGGATTTGTTCACTAGATAGAGTAGTGACATAGACCTTGTGTGACTTAGAGATCATAGCATATTTAGTCTTGTCACTAGAAGGCTTGCAAGACCACTAGAGCTAGTGCAAACCGCTTTACGCCGTGTTTTATACTAATCGGTTTGTTTAGTTGTGCTTGTAGAAAATTTTTATAGGCTATTCACCCCCCCTCTAGCCATCTAGGACCTTACAAGTGGTATCGGAGCCGTGGTCACCATACTTGAAGGCTTAACATCCTTGGTGTGATAGTATGGCTACTATTGTGTTCAACAATGTTGGGGGAAGCCTCCATTCTTTGATGGAGTCAAGAATTTTGACTATTGGAAGAGATGCATGAGAATGTACTTGGGATCAATCAATGACCAAGTATGGGAAGTGACCGAGAAGGATTTTGTCATCCTAGATCCTACCAACCTCACTCCCACCGACAAGATCCACAAACAATGCAACACAATGGCATTGAGCATACTTTACAAGGGAATGGATGTCAAAGTGTTTGAAGGGATCAAGGATCTTGAGAAGGCAAGTGAAGTATGGGAGAAGCTTTGTGAGACCTATGAGGGCACCAAAGTTGTGAAAAGTGCCAAATTGTATGTTCTTAAGAGTGAATTTGAGAATTTCAAGATGAAGAAAGATGAGAGCATACGGACACATTTCATAGGCTCCAAGTGATTGTCAATGACCTCAAGGCACTAGGAGTGAAGACATTGGATAGAGACTTTGGGCACAAATTCTTGATGTGTTTGCCCAAGAGATTTGCCATGTTGAGGAAGATTCTCTTTAGAGGTGCATTGGACACTATGACACCTAGTGACTTGCTTGGTGAGGTGCTAACCGATGAGCAAGTTGATGGGATGGAAGATGGAGAAGAGAAGGAAGATGACAAGAGCAAGAAGGTTGTGGCATTCAAAGCCGCCACCACCTCATCCAAGGCTAAGGGCAAGTCCAAGGCTCAAGAAGAAGATGATGAGGAAGTTAATCTTGATGAGATTGATCAAGAGTTTGCTATGTTTGTGAGGAAATTTAGCAAAGTCTTGAAGAATAAGAGAAAAGGATGGGGCAAGGCTCTAGAAGAAGAAATGATTCATCCAAGAGCAATGAAGAGCCAAGAAAGTGCTTTGAGTGTGATAGCCCTTATCATATTCTTGCCGATTGCCCAATCAAGAAAGAGAAGGAGAAGATGAAGGCATACAAGAGTGGCAAGACAAACAAGAAGAGCAAGACCATGACATTCAAGAAGACAAATGATGGTGCCTTTGTTTGTTCTTGGGATAGTGATGGCTCCTCCGATGAAGAGGAAGAGAAGCCCAAGGCCATGAGTGCAATTGGCCAACACAAGACATCATCTCTCTTCGGCTCATCACCTTTATGCTTCATGGCTAAGGCCACTAAGGTATCATTGCATGAGCATGATGAACTAAGTGATAATGAAGTAAAATATGATAGTGATAGTGATGATGATGATGATGATGATGAACCCACTAGAGATGATCTTTTAGAGATGCTTAAGCAAACTCATATCATGCTTAAGACTAAGGACAAGGAATGTAAGGCTTTACAAAAGAGTGTAAAAACCCTTGAGCAAAACTTTAGGGAGCTAGAGGCCACCCATGAGGGTCTAAAAAGGAAGACCATGGGGAATTGAGCTAGCTCACACAAGGCTTCAAAAAGCCCATGCCTTGCTCTTAGAAAAGAATGATAGAGCTTGCTCAATCATCAAGAAGGATGTTGGTTCAACATGTGACATCATAGATGAACCCTTTGTGGTTGATGTTGAAGAACCATCTATTCCTTCCACATCCACATCAACCCACTCAAGCTCTACTAGTAGTGATGGAGTAATTTTAGATTCATCACTAAAAGTTGAGAATGAGACTCTCAAAAGAGAGGTGGATGAGCTCACCCACTCCTTGAGGAAGGCATATGGTGGGGATGCCCACTTGCTAAAGTGCTTGGGTAGCCAAAGGTTTTCCCTTAACAAGGAAGGCTTAGGCTGTGTCCCCAAGAAAGGCAAGAAGGCCTTTGCTACTCCAAAGCCTAGCTTTGTGAAGAGCAATGGGTCCTATTGCAATAGATGCAAGCAAGTGGGGCATCAAGAGCTAAAATGTGCTAAAATGAACATGAACAAGAAATCAAGCAAAGTGCATTCCATACATTTTGATTCTTGTTATTTGCTTACCAAGGGTGAGAAGGGTGTCAAAGCAAAGTTCATTGGTACACCCATTGTTGGCCCAAAGAAGAAGGCAATTTGGGTACCAAAGGCTTTGGTTGCTAACCTCCAAGGACCCAAAGGCAAATGGGTACCTAAATCTTATTGATTTCCTTGTAGGTGAATTACAAGATTGGGGCAACCATTGGATTCTTGATAGTGGGTGCACTCAACATATGACCGGTGATGCAAGGAAGTTCAACATTATTGATTCAACTCAAGAGAATGGCAAGCCTATTACTTTTGGTGATAGCAAGAGTGGCAAGATACAAGGCATTGGCAAGGTTGCAATAACCAATGATTTGACTTTATCAAATGTGGCACTAGTGGATATATTGAAGTATAATTTGCTTTCGGTGGCACAAATTTGTGATCTTGGTTACAAATGCATCTTTGGTGAAGATAGTATTGAGATAGTGAATACAAAAGATTCAAGCTTGATCTTCAAGGGAATAAGATTTGACAACCTTTACCTTGTGGATTTTGGTGCTAGCGAGACTCAAATTAGTACATGCTTGATATCTCAATCTAGCATGGGTTGGCTATGGCATAGAAGACTTGGTCATGTTGGCATGAAGCAATTCAACAAGTTAGTGACACATGATCTAGTAAGAGGCTTGAAGGATGTTCACTTTGACAAGGACAAGCTATGTAGTGCATGTCAAGCCGGGAAGCAAGTTGCTAATACACATCCAAAGAAGAGCTTCATGAGCACTTGCAAGGCATTTGACTTGATTCATATTGACTTATTTGGCCCAACCACATACACAAGCATTGGTGGCAACAAATATGGTTTTGTGATTGTGGATGATTATACAAGATTCACTTGGGTTTTCTTTCTCAATGACAAGAGTGATGTGTATTCATTGTTCAAGACATTTCTCAAGAGGGTGCACAATGAGTTTGACATCATCATCAAGAAAGTGAGAAGTGACAATGGTAGTGAGTTCAAGAACACAAGAGTTGATGAGCTATGTGATGACTATGGGATTATGCATCAACTTTTGGCCAAGTACACACCACAATCAAATGGCCTAGTTGAGAGGACGAATAGGACTCTCATTGAGATGGCAAGATCAATGCTTAGTGAGTACAATGTGAGTCAATCATTTTGGGCGAAGCTATCAACACCGCTTGTCACTATATCAATAGATTGTATTGCCATCCCATGATGAACAAGACACCTTATGAGCTATTGAATGGAAGAAAGCCAACCATTGCATACTTTAGAGTGTTTGGGTGCAAATGCTACATATTGAAGAAGGGTGCAAGACTTGGCAAGTTTGACAAGAGGTGTGATGAGGGGTTCCTACTTGGTTATTCCACCACAAGCAAAGCATATAGAGTGTGGAACAACTCAAGTGGTGTATTGAAGAAGTCCATGATGTTGAATTTGATGAAACCAATGGGTCCCAAGATGAAGATGAGAACCTCAATGATGTTAGTGGAACTCAATTGATAGATGCCATGAAGGGTATGGACATTGGTGATATTAAGCCAACTCAAGTTGATGATGACAAAGATGAAGTGCAAATAACTCAAGCTAGTGGTGCTCAATTGCAAGATCAACAAGCTAACTTCGTCAAGTGATCAACCAAGCACAAGCCATCAAGCTCCAATACTCCAAAGCTCAAGGATAGCTAGAGATCACCCAATTGATCAAATTGTTGGTGACATTGCAAGTGGAGTACAAACAAGAGGAAGACTAGCGGCATTTTGTGAACACTTTGCTTTTGTGTCACAAGAAGAGCCTGAAAAGATAGATGATGCCTTGAAGGATGAAGAATGGGTCATTGCAATGCAAGAGGAGTTAAACAACTTTGATAGAAACAAAGTGTGGGAATTGGTAGAAAGGCCAAAAGACTACAATGTCATTGGAACCAAATGGGTTTTCAAGAACAAGCAAGATGAAGATGGCATTGTTGTGAGAAACAGAGCAAGACTAGTTGCACAAGGTTACACTCAAGTAGAGGGTCTTGACTTTGGTGAGACTTATGCTCCGGTTGCAAGATTAGAGGCAATTAGAATTCTATTAGCCTATGCATGTGCCCACAACATCAAGCTATATCAAATGGATGTCAAAAGTGCTTTTCTCAATGGATTCATAAATGAGTTAGTGTATGTTGAACATCCTCCCGGTTTTGAAGACTATCATCATCCCAACCATGTGTACAAGTTGAACAAGGCATTATATGGGTTGAAGCAAGCACCTAGAGCATGGTATGAGAGGTTGAGAGACTTCTTACTCAAGAAGGGCTTCAAGATGGGAAAGGTTGACACTACTCTTTTCACCAAGAAGATTGGCAATGATTTGTTTGTCATGCAAATATATGTTGATGATATCATCTTTGGATCAACAAATCAAGACTATTGTGAAGAGTTTGCTAAGATGATGGCAAAAGAGTTTGAGATGTCTATGCTTGAGAGCTCACATATTTCCTTGGTCTTCAAATCAAGCAAATGAAGAATGGCACCTTCATTAGTCAAGGGAAATACATTAGAGACATGGTCAAGAGGTTTGGATTGCAAGATGCCAAGGGCATTAATACACCAATGGGTACCAATGGATCATTGGACAATGGTGAAAGTGGCAATAAGGTAGATCAAAGGTACTATAGGTCATTGATTGAAAGTTTACTCTATGTGACCGCTTCTAGGCCCGATGTGATGTTTAGTGTTGGCAAGTGTGCAAGATTTCAATCCTCACCTAGAGAGAGTCATCTCACCGCGTCCAAGAGAATTTTGAGGTATTTGAAGCACACTCAAAATGTTGGGCTATGGTATCCCAAGGGGTCAAACTTTGAGCTTATTGGATATTCGGACTCCGACTATGGTGGATGCAAGGTTGATAGAAGAAGCACAAGTGGCACTTGTCAATTCCTTGGAAGATCTCTAGTATCATGGTTATCAAAGAAGCAAACCGGTGTGACACTTTCAACCGAGGCCGAATACATTAGTGCCGGTAGTTGTTGTGCACAATTGCTATGGATGAGATCAACTTTGAAGGATTATGGATTTGATTTCCACCATGTGCCTTTGTATTTTGACAATGAGAGTGCTTGCAAGATGACTCAAAACCCGGTCCAACATACAAGAACCAAGCACATTGACATAAGGCATCACTTCATAAGAGATCACCAACAAAAGGGTGACATTGCTATCCAACCTATTGGCACCGAAGATCAATTGGCCGATATCTTTACAAAGCCACTAGATGAGAAGAGGTTTTGCAAGCTAAGAAATGAATTGAACATCCTTGACTTCTCCAATATGAGTTGAATGCACCCCACTATCATGACTTGCCCCTCCATCAAGCAAAGCAAAGGTATCATTTTTTGACATGGCATTCATGATATCTAAGGATTTGTTAGAACATATAGACATACAACTTGTGCCTTAGGGAGCATTCATGGAAAATAAAAGGATTTCAATGTATGTATGCCATCACTATTGCTCTTTATGCTTATTTGATCTAGTGATGACTTATGACATGTTTATGGGCTTGCAATCTCAAGTGTTGAATTTGGCTATCTTTCCACACATATACTTCAACATAGGCAAGATAACCCTTGTCATGAGGTGTGAAGAAGCTTGTCTTTGGTTCAAACCAAAATATATGTTTGACAAGTGACCCAAATTTGATCAAATTTGAACATTTTTCTCTCTTCCATAACACAACATGGTCATACCTTTTGTGAAAATTGTCGACAAAGGGGAGAGATTAGTGCATGAAAGGTTTTGAAAATTAAAAATTTCACATGTTTTTGAAAAACCTTCATGTGGCTCATGAGTTTAACAAGTGGTTCACACAAGTAGGGGAGCAAGCTCATAGACAATTTGTTGCATTTGTTTGTGCACTAACATATGACTTGCTCATTGCACATGTTTTTAAATTCCATATACATGCTTGTGTGGTGTATGCTAGTTGAATAAGATGCTTTACAAGTGGTTGATAACTAGCATGCATAGGAGCTAACTAGATTTTCTAAATTCGCTCTTAATTCAAGTACCTTGCTTATAATGTGATCTCACGTGGTACTTTGAGCTTTGATGAAAATCTAGTTACCTTGATGCTTGTATGGTGAAAATGGCGCAACTCCGATTGGTATCACGCTTCAAAGGTCCATTTCTTTCACCTAAGCATCATTTTGGTAACATAGCTCACCCTCAATTTCAATATTCATACATGTATGCAATGCTTCGTTCCAAACTCGTGGCATACATGTAGGGGAGCTCATGCTACCAAAACCGAACTATGATGATTGCCCAATCCTATGATTGTAAGCAAAATGCTTGGACAACCATGATATGTTCAAAAACATTAATTATAAAACCTTTATGCGGGTTGTCACCAATTACCAAAAAGGGGGAGATTGAAGATCTCTAGTTTGGTTTTGGATAATTAGTGACACCTAGAACTAATCTCTATGCTTAAGTGTGTATTTAGCTTGAGATGGTTCTAGCCAAGTTGTGAAGCATGGTGGTCATGGTGGATGCACGGTGATGATCCAAAAAGTTGATCAAGTGCTTGGACTTGGAAAAAGGAAAATAAAATGGGCTCAAGGCAAAGGTATATTTGATAGGGCCATTTTATTTTTACACTCAAGACATCTAGCGGATGTGAGTGTTTTTTAGGTTTGATAACCGTACTATAAAGAGGAGAAAATCATAATCGTTTTACTCACCTAGTGCCACTAAATCCGAATTTCAAATTGCATGGGCATTTGGGTTATTGACGTGGTGATTCAATGAGAAACTCCTTTGGAAAAGGTTTGAGAAAATGTCATCTAATTGTGCTCAAGAGTTTTGACATAATTTGGATATGATGACATATTTCCTTTGGAAAAAGAAAATGGAAGAGCGATATATATGCATATATATGACGTGCACATATGTGTGTGTATATATATACATACTCTTGCACATGCTATATATATGTTTATATATGGCAGTAGCTACTTGCTTTGCTCACGTGAAACAGCTAATACGGTGGTCGTTGATTTGCTTTTGCTAATCATGGCATGGGGGCCCACGGCTATTGTTAATAAGAGAGCAAGTGCATGTGCTACACTGCTACTACGATTTGTTGACGAGAAATGGAACTTGCCGAACGCTGCTGCTGGTTGCCGAACGCCGGTGCTGTTGCCGATCGCTGCTGCACGCTGCCGAATAAGCAACGCTGCCGAATGGGACAAGCTGCAGTTGCCGAATGGACATGTTGTTGCTGCGTGCGGTGCAGGCCAGCTGGGCCTGGTTTGGTGCTGCTGCTGCCCTACGAAGGCCAAGGCCCACTTGTTCGTTTTCTCAGCATCAGAAGGAAACCATCGAAGGGTGCTCTGGTCCGGTTCTGCTTCGTAGAAAATAAACAGCGCCGCCGATTGTTTCTACGACAGAGCACTCGAGAGGAGCAGCTGCCGGTCGCCTGCGCATCTGCCCGTTGGGGCTGTGCCCGTGGGGAGTCTTCTAGCCGTTGGACAGCAGCTGCCAGCTGAGTATAAAGGTGTCGGTCTCTCCTCTCTGCTCCCTCTCTTGCAAATTTTGAAATCCTACAGTGAGCTGTTCTTCCCCTCTCTCAACCCTAGAACAGAGAAAAAGAGCTCCTCTCTTCCACTCTCTCGATCTACTGATTTGGGCTGAAATCAAGTGAGAGAGCTTGTGCTTGAGATCGATTTGAGGGCTCCAAGAAGATTGCTTCCCTCTCCTCTCCACTTTATTGGTGGATTCGAGTTCTTGAGAGGATTTGAGGGTAACCCTAGTGTGCATTGCATCTGTGATTCATTTTTCGTGGCACTAGGTGATTATTGCAATTGTGGTCATCTCTTTACTCTTGGTGATTGCCGTCACCTAGGCGGTTGGAGTTGGATTGATTGGTGAGGGATTTGGTGATTGTATCCGCCCCCAATCAAGGTGATATTGTGAGGGGTTCTTGAGCTTCCCGGTGGGACACCCGAATTGCTACTTTAGTGGATTGCTCGTGTCATTGAGTTACCTCTCTCTTGTGAGTGGTGTCTTGGAGAGCCCGAGGGGCCAACTAGCGAGGGCACCGCCTAGTCAAGAACCATCCAAGTGTTGGTCGACACAACGGGGATTAGCTTGCCCGGCAAGCAAGTGAACCTCGGGGATAAATCATTTGTGTCATCTCTTGTCTCCGGTGATCTTGGATTGATTGATATATATATATTGTTGGAATCATATTTTGGTGATTGGCATCTTCATCATATTATTGTTATCCTTATTCCTCGTGGTGATTGGGTCATTGCCTACACGGACGGTATAACAAGCTTTCCTCTCTTGTTCTTACTTTCCTAGTTTTCTTTGAGTAGAGAGCTAGCTTTTGTTTGTGTAGTTGCTCTTGCTAGCATAAGGACCATATTAGGATTTGTTCACTAGATGGAGTAGTGACATAGACCTTGTGTGACTTAGAGATCATAGCATATTTTGTCTTGTCACTAGAAGGCTTGCAAGACCACTAGAGCTAGTGCAAACCGCTTTTCGCCGTGTTTTATACTAATCGGTTTGGTTAGTTGAGCTTGTAGAAAATTTTTATAGGCTATTCACCCCCCTCTAGCCATCTAGGACCTTACACCGCTAGATCTGCCCCTCGACCGGCATTGCAGGTCGATCCGCGTCATCGGAGGCGATACGTGCCCGCATGCACCTCCTCCAGGGCCAATCTACCACCGGGCGGTGGATCGGCCTCAAGCGCCGGGATCCGGCTCGCTACCGCCAAATCCTGCGGGGACGCCGGGATCCGCCATTTTGGGGAAGGTGCTCGCCACCGTTGGTTCCTTGTCGAGGGAGGGGGAGGCGGCCCGCGCCCTTGCATGGATGTTGTGGCATCCACCGACCACCACTGCTGCTTTGTTAGACATGTTCCAATTCACTAGTCTTTGGACGGGCTATAATCCCGGTTCGGAAAAACGACCCCTTTAGTCTTAGTTTTTTAACCGGGATTGCCCATCCAGGACTAAAGGCAATGCAACTTTAGTCCCGATTTTTGTTACCAACCAGGACTGAATGGCCACCCAGGCATTGCCTCGGGACAAACAATGTTAGCCCCGGCTGGAGTGTCCAACCCGTACTAAAGTGTTTTTTTCTTTTCTTTCCTTTTCTTATGGTTTCTTTTAATTCAATTTTTAACTTAGCTATTGGTATAGGAATTCTACTTTTGGGAATTTGGACATATGTGCAAATTGGTTTGGGTAGAACGCCATGAACAAAAAAGTTTATGTTGTTAGAAAAGCAGAGCGCGAGCTAAATTGTTATAGATCAGTGTCACATGCCGGAGATTGGGCTCGGGATGACAGGCCCACGAGGCCCACGCTTTGACAGCCACGCGCCGGGGGAGGCGCATGCGCCCGGCCTCCGCCGCCGTTCGCGACTTCTTCGAGGGAATTAATGCAAGAAATAAAGTAAGAGTTCGGTTAGGATTATCTTTAAGACTTTTGGTGTGCAAGAGATATTCCAACTTTATAAGGAAATCTCTTATTAGGAAATAAATAAGGTTGCTTGTAAAAGGTATTCCAATCTATAAGGAAACCTTTAGAGATTGCTTGGATTACAAGTCCCACTAGAAGGGCTATATAAGTAGGGAGTCTCAGTAATCTCTTGGGGATAAGCAACAAAGAATATTTTCCCTTCTTCCTGCTCCCGGCCGCCGCCACCTCTTCCCCTCCCCCGCGCCGCACACGCGCCGCACGCCACGGGCGCCGCCGGTGTCCTCCTCCGCCCCTCGGCGCGGATCTGTGGCGGCTATCCGTAGGCTAGTACGATCCACCCACCACCATGGACGCCGACGCGAAGAAGATGCTCTCCAATCTGACGAAGCAGTTCTCCACCTTCACCGCTCGCCTCGACACGCTCGCCGATCAAGTCTCCATCCTCTCCAGAAGCAATCCAGCGGAGGAACGCAAGCTACAGCTGTACCGGGAGGTCGAGAAGGAGATGAGGACAGCCATGAAGGACTCTGGGCACGCCTTCATCAAGGAGTACACAAAGAAGGGCAAGTCGTCTCCCGCTCAACCAGAGATGGCAGCCGAGCTGGAGAAGAGGCTGACCACCATCCTCGACCCGACCCCGGCGCCTAGAGCAGCGCCAGGGGTAGGGGCGCATGCGCCGCCCCCTACACCCCCGCCCGACCACTTCCCAGGTCTGACACCCCGTCTGCACAAGCTGTCCTTCCCGACGTACGATGGCAAGGACGATCCCCTCCCTTGGCTCAACTGCTGCGAGCAATTCTTCAGAGGACAAGGTACGCCAGCCACGGAGCAAGTCTGGTATGCATCTTACCATCTCACAGGGGGAGCACAGCAGTGGTACATGCGACTGTCCCAGGAGAAGACGTTGACAGATTGGGCATGCTTCGCCCAGTACGTCAATGAGCGCTTCGATCCAGCAACCCGACGCAATCCGCTGGGGGAACTGGCATCGCTTTGGAAGACCGGCACCGTCGACGAGTACACGGAGCAGTTCCTGGCACACGTAGCTCACGCCGGGCACCTCGACGACCAGCAGCAGGTGAACATCTACACAGCGGGACTAGGAGAACCGCTGAAAACCGACGTCGAGCTGCAGGATCCTAAGGACATGGAGACGGCCATGTCACTCGCCAGGGAGTATGAGCGACGTCTCACCATCCTCTACAACTCTGGGAAGACGACACAACAGCGGGGCAGGGCACCTGTGCCTCTGTCCACTACCACGTCTACGGCACCGACACCGACAGCGTCAGCGACATCGACTCGGCCGTTCAAACGGCTGACTCCAGAGGAGATGACCGAGCGATGCAAGGCGGGACTGTGCTTCAACTGTGACGAGCCGTTCACATGGGGGCACAAGTGCAAGCGCCTCTTCGACATCACCATCTTCAATGCCTACGACGACACCAGGGAGGACATCAGCTTGGAGGGCGCCTCCCCTGACGGCGCCGATCTGAGGGTCCTATTCGGGGACCCCAATTCCCCAGTACATGGTACACACTGTCTCAACCTCGTCGGTGTGATCTCAGGCACAGGAGTCAGCGTCGTCGTCGACTCAGACGCCACCCACAACTACGTCGACCCCTAGGTGGTCACTATAGCAGGACTACGCACCCAGCCAGTGCGGGTCATGATCACAGCAGGCACCGGCGCGACTACAACTTGCCAGGCGGCTACCTTCGAGGTTCCGCTCCGCATCGACGCTGATATCTTCGACATCGATGCCTACGTACTGCACATCGGCAAGGACGTCGACGTCATCCTCGGCATGCCCAGGCTAGCAAGCTTGGGCAGGGTGACATGGGACTTCTCCTCCAACAAGCTACAGTACTACCGTGACGGACAGGCGAGGCCATTCACGCAGGCGCCTCCCTCACGTGGTGACACAGAGGCGCCAAGGCTAGGCCACCTCAGGCATGGCCTCTTTGCCGGCGTTCGGGACTTCGCACCATGACTGGGCAAGCGCCCACGACACGCTAGTGCCCTGGACTTCTATGACACGTCGATCGGCATCTTCGTCTAGCTCCGACAGGCGATTTCGGAGGAGCCGCACCGTGGAGGATCGCCCTCGACATCACCACGAGCGTCGCAGCACCTGCTTGGACGCTGGAGGATGGCTTCCTCTTCTTTGATGGCCATTTCTACCTCCTAGCTTCCTCGCCACTCCTGCCGGACTTACTGGACGCTCTGCTTCAAGGAGGAGTTCGTCGGACGAACTACCTCGCCACGGGCGCCTACTTGGCGCAACCAACGACCACGCCGCCTACAGCGATCCTCCTCGGCGCCCCGTGGCCACGGCGCCACCACATGGGATCTGCTCGCGTTGTCTTCCTCGATGGTATGGATCATCTGTTCCTCACCATCGACAATGTCTACATCGACTATGACACGTAGAAAGGATCCCATCAGCTTTCTCCCTCCATGTTCGACATCGGCTCCTTCATGTACGGTATGATGCTGAACTTGGCTGCAACACCTCCGATCCGCCGAGACGTCACCATATGGCGCCTCATGCCTCTCTTCGTCACCCCTCCGGCCATCGACCGCTTCTTGTTCCTGGAGAGCCCCCCTCGTGACATGGTGCATCAGCACCTCGAGGCTGGAGTCCCACGGGAGCTCTTGCTGGCAGCACACCGGCAAACGACGACACAGCGGGGATGTGCCGTCCACTAGTACATCAACCACGGCTACATCGGCAACCTCCACTACCTCCTGGAGTTCGCGCCACTTCGCGCTCGGGAGAACATCATCCTGAGGAACAAAGTGCACGGATGTTTGGTTCTACAGGTGGAACTAATCGCCCTGTGTACCCCGATCTTCTTCCGGGTGTCATGGAATGGACCTTCATCCAGCCGCGAGGACACGCCGCCGTCGGAGAAGGGGGAGATGTCACATGCCGAGATTGGGCCCGGGATGACAGCCCCACGAGGCCCGCGCTTGACAAGGCCACGCGCCCCGGGGGAGGGGGAGGCGCGCGTGCCCGGCCTCCGCCCCGCCGTTCCGTGACTTCTTCGGGAATTAATGCGAGAAATAAAGTAAGTGTTCGGTTGGGATTATCTTTAGGACTTTTGGTGTGCAAGAGATATTCCAACTCTATAAGGACATCTCTTATTAGGAAATAAATAAGGTTGCTTGTAAAAGGTATTCCAATCTATAAGGAAACCTTTAGAGATTGCTTGGATTACAAATCCCACTAGGAGGGCTATATAAGTAGGGAGTCTCGTAATCTCTTGGGGATAAGCAACAAAGAATATTTTCCCTTCTCCCGGACTCCCGGCCGCTGCCTCCTCTTCCCCCCCCGCGCAAGACGCCCACACGCTACACGCCGCCGCCGCCGCCGCCGCCCGCCGGCCTGCCCCCACCAGCCGCGGCCCCCGGCCGGTGTCCTTTCGCGCCCCTCGCTGCGGATTTGTGACAATCAGCTAAGCGCCACCATGATGAAGTGCTAGGTTTGGGCAATTGGTTAGGCGACCTTGCTTGTCTTCTCCCTTGCACCTTTGTCCTTCCCCAGCCTCTCGGCCCTTACCGCGTCAGCCTTCATCCGTGCATGGAAGGGGCAAGCAAGGCACCAGGCCGAACCACTACCAATTGCCGTCAATAATAAATCGATATGCCTAATACTCGATCATATCCACTAAACTTTCATGTAGGAAGATTAGATATTTTATCGACTATGTGCATATGACCTACAAACCGATACTTGAAAAAAAGCAAAATGAGCTAGTTCCTTTTTGGTGGAACTTGTGAACCTTTGTTCAAGTCCTCAATTTGGCATGGCTGCTCATATTTTTGTGAATTTATTTAAATATTCAACGGAGTTGTGTTCTCGATGGTAGGCGGCGCTCTTGTCAACAGTGAGCTACCTATGGCGACTTTATAAATGTTGAGATGTAAGTGTGTGGTTGTGTTGAGGGTTTGTGTCTCTCCTTGTGTAGTTCACAAAAAAAGTAATATTGAATAATATAATGATTAGTAGGCATGGTATTTTTACTGTTGACTTGTTTTGCAAATGTTGAATCAAACTATTAACATGGGGTATCATGGTTTGTTCATGCTTAGGTTAAATTATCTTGGGTTTGTCATTTGAAATATGGAGAACCTAATATTATCAGCAATCCAACAATAGTGCCTTTTAGCATATATGATTTTTAAAGCTACAAAATGTTGAGTACCTTACAACATTCTTGAACTGAGTTACAACTGCAAACACATGCACATGCATGTTGATTCTCAACCAAGGAGGGTGAGATCTCTGTTGCTTGGCTAAGTTTGTTTAAACAGTGCATTCATACACAATCACACTAATAGAATTTAGCGGGAGGTTAGCCAAAACGCTATTAGCACGCTTATTTGGCGCTATAGCGCTATAGCGTGCTATTTGGCATTGCGATAGGTGCTTCGGCCGCTATTAGCGCGCTATTTCAGCGCTATATAGCGCTATTTTTTTCATGGATTAATATTGAATGATAATGACCAGTAATCATATTGTTTTAAGGTTGAATTATTTTGTGAATGTTGAAATTGAATTATGAACATGGAGTACCATGGTTTTTGTCAGCAACCAAACAATAGTGCCTTTGAACCCTAGATTTGTAAATGTAATGAGCTGAGCTACAACTTATAACACATGCACATGCATCTTTATTCTCAACCAAGGGCCAGCTACATAACTAGTCTTTGTTCGGCCTCTTGTCCACATCAAGATTTAGACAATTCACTGCAATCTCATGGAGATTATTAAGAAGTTTCAAAGCTTCGGGTTTTGCAATTTCCTTATCAAATAATTCGATTGCTTCCTCTTGATTTTTGTGAGCATCGAGAAAGCTTCTTACCAGACTATTGTTGTCACAAGTGGCCTTTTTCCTGCTTATGAGTTCCAAGAGCACGATTCCAAAACTATAGACATCACTTTTATCGGTCAAGAGCCCTTTTTGAAAAAATATCTTTGGATCCACATAAATCATGTCACAAATGACAACATCTGTGAGTTGTTTATTGGTCATAATCAGCCTTGATATACCAAAGGCAGAGATCTTTGGTGTGAAGCAATCATCCAAAAGTATATTAGCTGGTTTCACATCGCCATGTAAAATTATTTCTGTCATCGATGCTTTTGAATGCAGATAAGCTAGACCTTCGCTGATTCTGCAGCAATATTTAAACGACATTCCAAACATATTTGAGTATGGTTCCTTCCATGAAGAATTTCGTCAAGGCTACCTTTGGAGAGAAACTCATACACAAGCATTGGCTTATCAACTTCTAGGCAACATCCTATTAGCTTCACAATGTTCTTGTGGATCACCTGTGATTGGATAATGATTTCATTTGCAAATTGATCATTTGGCAAATCGTTGCCATGAGTTGCCTTTGTTACTACAATTGGCTTCTTGACTGCAACTAATTGATTGTCAACAAAGCCCTTGTAAACTTCACCAAATGCACCTTTGCCAATAAAATTACATTGTTTCAAGATTGGGGTCAACTCTTCCTTTTTGTAAATCTTTATATTTTTTGCCTTCTCTAATGTAGGGCCACCATTTTTCTTGAAAAACTCGGCCATCTTCCTTTTCTCATTGTGCATTAGGATAATGAATATCAGTAGTGTAATTATAAAGAGGCCAGCTACCACACCTATGTAAAGTAGAAGCAAAATTATCCTCCCATAATTTATCAAGTAATTGCCAAAACATTCAGAAAATTGTAAATAAACTAAAACAATAATTTGAATGTAGAGTAATTAATCTAGATATGAAAGTGACAAAATTATTTGATAACGGATTGACTGAGATCGACAAAATAGTAGGGAACAGGGAGATAATGTTAATTTTTTTATAGATAAAGAATCATATTTCAGGCTCAACTCCCATCAAGGATTCAGGAAATGATGATTATGGGCAAATGCAGGACCAAAATATATGATAGGGATTAAACCCATGTCCAGTTCAAGTAGTACTTATACCAAGTAGGCTAGCTTCTATGTTATTAGATCAGCTTTACCTCAAGATATGAGAAATTGGCCTTGCAAAAAGCCTAGACTAATGTCAAGCAAGTCAAGGACATTGTTCATCCTGGGCCATGCAATTTTTGGATCAATCCCTTCACATAACCTTCTATGGTAGACACTAAACTACTACCAAAATTTGTAATTCAAATACATATATAACGAATCAAATGATTTTGAACATTAGTATCTTTTATCTTTGATTACAAATTTGATCAAACTGAAAATGCTAGATTTGACTAAACGCAAATATAGAACGGAGATAGTAGATTTAAATCTTATTTGGTGGCATGAGAGTAGATATTTAAACCTTAAACACAATTATATAATGGAGATAGTATATTTAATGTTATGTATCTTTGTTAATTACCATGTTTTTTAGCAGAGGACACAATGAATCGAAAATGAATTTCTCGAAGAATTTTGCCTTTCCTATGGTTCTGTAATTTTATTAAAGCTTATCTATCATGTATAGCATGTGTATCTTACCTATGGATATCTTGGCAGGCAGAGGAAACAAGTCGTTGCATGGCCCTTCTTTTGCATTTCCTCTCGTTCCTGCTGGACAGCTACATTCGTAATCTCCTAGCATGTTCTTGCAATTTCCGTGGTAGGGATACTTGTCTGGCCGAGCGCATTCATCAATGTCTACCCATAAAAAACAACAAATATTACTCCTTCATCGAGATAAAAGATGTCCGGAACAAATAAAAGTTGTAACCTGCAAGTTATAAGTCATTCTAATGTAATGGACACGTACTCCCTTCACCTTCTACTAAGACATTACAAATTATAATTTATTCTAACTTCCTTGAAGCGTCAAAGTATAAGTTTAATAAAATTATACTAAGATGGTAAAGATCACAATTCTTAATTTTTTTTTTAAAAATAAAATAATTAAATAACGTAAATAAATACTTCCTAGCATTTCATCAGCTAGGAAGAAAGACACTTCAAATTTTATCCGCATGTGATGTCATGTTACATTAACTAAGAAAAAATAAGATTACGCATGTTTATTAGATCTAATAGGAAGATATAGTTTCCTTAATTAAATCTAGACCAATGATCTACACTTATTTGGGTAGCCGCCGGAGCCACTAGTTGGCGAAGTTCACGAGAACAGCAACTAGCTAACGATTTTTAGTACTTTTCTTTTTGGCAAAAAAAATCCGCAACTTCTTCAGAAAAGTTTTCTATTTTTAGTAAAAAAAAAAGTTACAAAACTAGATGGATAACCTTTATACGCATAATTTATACATTTAACTTATACATATGTCTTACTTGATCTTAAACATTACAAAGTTACGCTCATAACGTAATATTTAATTTGTTACACGAAACATATAGCTTACAACATTACAAACTAAGACATGTGTACGTGATGAGATTAACAAAACTAGATGTAGAAGACACTGTCATGTAGAGAGGGAGACAAAATTCAAAACGGATACACGGTTTGGAAGTTATAGCATTTTGAAATAAAATAGCCTTGTCTTTTTTAAAAGTGACATCAGTAGTAGGATAGGGAAGGGAGAGGAGGCCAGCAGACCACCCGCGCTGTCGGATTGTTCGCCCACTCCTGTTCTGAGCGAACCACCCTGGAAATGGAACTGCAGTTACCTACGGTTTGCTTGATGAGGAGGGGCGATGGCGGCGTGCGGGAGAAGAAAAATCGCGCGTGGGAGGACCAACTGTCTCGGGAAACACCACGAATGCCAAGCCACGGACCGCGCGTAAATATGCGGCGGGAGGGGCTCCTTTTGCGGCTTTGCCCTAATTGCCAAGCTGTTAGAGACTATATTTTAAGGTTTTGGCAAAAATAAAAGAATGCCAAGTCCAAATAGGGAACTGTTGGAGCTGCTCTCGGTAGTAGAAAAGAGGAGGGAGAGGATGGCAGACGGTGCCAGCAGGCCACCAGCACTTTCGGATTAATGTTCGCCCACTCCTGTTCTGAGCGAACGACCGCGGAAATGGAACTGCAGTTATCAACGGTTGCTTGATGAGGTCTCACTGATTGTTCCCTCTACTTAGAAGCATTCCTATCATCTGCCATCAAGGCAAATTAACGAGCGGGAGAGAGCTCGACGATCTGATGAAGTTCCTTTTCTTTAGTTCCCAGCCTCTTTCTCTCTCAACGTTCTTTTTTTGCTTCTTATTTTCCGAAGCTTCATCAAACGGATTGGAACGGAAGAGTGGGCTTGATTGGTTGGGCTCCAAAATTTGCCCAACCAAAATTTGGGCACTCCCAAAACGCAGCCAGTCATTTGCGGTTGGCTTCCAAAATCTACCCAACCAAAACTAGGGCAGACTTAATTATACTACATTTCTTGCCTTAGTTTTGGCATGTCCTTATTTTGGCTTGACCTAATTTTGGCACCAATCAGGTCCAGCGTCTGTCGCTAGAATGGTGGAGCAGCTATATCTACCGCCTTTTAGTTTCGGTAATTAACTGAGTGAAACTGTCAAAAACCGAGGCACATGGCATGGCATCCCAAATAAAGCTAGCCAGCAGCATTATGCCACCATCTGGGTCCCTATTCCCTACCGTTTAATCAAACGCTTTATTTGTGCTTTGTCGGAGATCGATTGATGTCCCTGTTAACTTTGAATCAAAATAAATATCTTCCTACTTTATCACATGCACGTTTGCTTTCAAAACTCTGTGCTTCCGTGCAACACATGGTTGAGCAACCACAAATCCACAATGTGTCCATACTTTAGTCCATAGGATTAAAATATTATCCACCAGGGAAACATTGTGGAACCTATTTATAGAGTAGTCCATAACAAAAAAGCACCCATAACCTTATGGACTACCCATTAGAGAATGAAAAAATTTTAATTTCTCTTACTCTTTCCTCTCTCTTTCTTGATCTTACACAGGATTGGAGATAATCAATTTTTTAATTTTAGATGGTTCCTACCTTATAGACTACTTGTTGGTTGAAATAATGTGGCAACAAAGAAAGCTATGGTCCACTTACGCAAATGCTGCCCATATATAGACTTCTGAGTCCATATACATTGTGGTTGCTATGTCTAACAATATATTAAAAGTTTGTTATCGATTACACTGTGCTAATCCTTCCTGCTTTGCATTTGAATCATTTTTTTTGTTTGTGCTCTGCCATTTTGTTTCTGCTCTGCTTTTTCATCCTATAGGGGGATCTGGCGATGGCTCTCGCCTCTAGGATTTGGTGCCTCTGCCATTTTGTTTGATCCTGATTAGAGCAAACTGAGGAGGAGAGGCCATCATAGTGAGGACAAGGGGAACAGAATCTTCCACGGAATCCTCAATGGTTGGCATGGTTTTATCCCCTAGCACATTGCACTGATGTTCATTTTTTTTTTAAAAAAAAGTGTATCATTGTTTCAGCGACCTGATGATTGTATTTAAATCGGGATATATTCCAAAGCATCGATTAGGAATGCATATAGCTAGCTGGCGAAAGCACTTTGCAACGTCCTTTTAATTAATTATTTGGCACGCGGAAGGAACACATTTATATATCTTTCCTTTTAAGAGATCGATCCTCCTTTGATCACATAATCTTCGGCCACTGAGCAAATACCTGAAAAGTTTTCGGTGAGGTATTTCTGCCTGGACTACTCCTATATAACCACAGTTGATTTAATTTGCATATATAGCAAAAGCAGTCAGCAGGTATAAGGGTCAGCATCTCTGATCTGTGGCTTCACAGCCTGTAATAATAATTTGCTCCATAATTTACTGAGGTTTACAGTAGTGAACCATCTGTCATATTGTTGGTGCAACTGAGAAGAAGCTTGTATGCATCTTATATGTTGGCACTATATATCTTTAGAAAGGAAAAAGTTGTCTAGAGATCATTTGAGCAGATGCAAGTTTCTTTGTTGAAATGTACTTATCAACTTTAGGAGGTGCAAATTAACAAATTAATTTGGTGTGATGATGTACATATCACCACTATGCTTTCCCTTCTTTTTAAAAAATTAGTGGTGCTGCCGCTCACATAAACACTCATGACCCATGAACACATGTGTGCACATCCTATCCATATCAACATCTCAAATTAATAGACAAGCCAACAGATGTTGAAATCTGCATAATCATCACAACCATCTCACTATTGACAAACAGGCTACAAAAATGACATTCACTGTCGGTTTCTTGTGAACCGTCTGTGATGACCTTTCACTGAGGGTTCATAACAATGGGTATTATTTATCAGATTTCTTAGTCAGCCGGCACTGATAATATTATTATCACTCACCGTTGGTGTTGAAACTAGTACTATTACCAGGTTTTGAAACGCAAACTGGCAGTGATACTGCTTCTGGACCCAAAAATTAATAAGATGAAGGGGCAATTATCTGTATGGCCTCTGAAAGTTCGCGTGTATCTCTATGACCCTTTTTTTCGAAGTTAGCTCTATGGCCCTGAAAAAATTTGTGTTAGCTCTATGGCCTTCCGTTACCTTTTGGCACTTGACGGTGTTAAGTCTCGTGGGAAAAGACCATTATACCCCTGGGCGAAAAAAAAAAAAAAGGTTTTTGTTTTTTTCTTTTTAAATCTGGACATATATATTGCACTTCTTGGAGTAGGGACTGTAGCATGCCATGGATTAAATAGAACACAAAAAATCAAGAGAGAAATGAGGTAGCATAAGTAAAATGACCACTTTGTCTATTATTTTCACCACCAATCATTCAAGTTGACTGTTGGAGTGCAGTCTCTTTTGGAGGTCACTGCTAGTCCTACCCAGCAAAGTAGCAGATCAATGGTCTCATTTTCAGCAGCTCTGTGCTGAGTGCTGTATAAAGACTCTTCAGTATCAGCTTACATCTTAGTTAATTGATTGAAAACAAATTTCAGCAATCCAATAGCAAACTTAATCATGCAGAGATCTCGTCCTCCAGTCAAAATGTTGGTTCCAGTATGGAAAGCTCTCTGCACGTTGACAAACTCTGAACACCCAAACCCTTCCCAGATTTGTAACCGGGACTCTTCAGAAACATGAGTTAGCTGGGGCTTTGTGTAGATGTATGTATCGTCAGAAGAGGCATCTGCAGTTGGGCTAGACGAGATTATTCAGATAGGAAAACTATTCAGAACCGCCCGCCCAAGCACGCCCGCCGGAGCTGCCTGCTCCCATGGCTGAGCGCCCGCCGGAGACGGTCCTTCCCCTGCTGGAGCGCCCACCGGAGGTGTGTCCCTCCCCTTGCTGCTCGCCCTCCGGAGCCGGCCCCCCCTTCCTGAGCACCCATCGGAGCCACCCCCTCCACTGCTGTCACCATGGTCGCCATGGAGGGCGCCGGAAGGGAGGAGATCAGGAGGAGGTAGATCGAGGGGAGGAGGAGGCGGATCCGGCCCTTAACCCGCGGCGGCGCTGCAAGGCCCGGCGGTCTTTTTCATTCTCGCCAATTTTCTCCTGCGACGGGACTCACAGGAGCGGGACGAGACGAGGACTCGGGACTTGGGAGCGCTCCGTTCAGACAAGGGGCAGGCATGGGTATTTTGGTCATTCCTCCCCTCCAACAGTGGTAACCCTGATAGACTTCCCTATCAAACCTAACGGAAGGCCACAGAGATAACCAAAATATTTCTCAGGGCCATATAGCTAACTTGAAAGAAAAAAAGGCCATAGAGATCAATCGTAACTTTGAGAGGGCCATATAGATAATTCTCTCTAAGATGAAATGTAGCTACCCTTAGAGATCAATCATAACCAAAATATTTCTCAGGGCCATACACCTCAAGAAATAGGCAATCCCTTCTATTCTTCCTGGTCAACCTTCAGGAGAGTTTACCTTTCAAAGCTACCAAGAATCAGAAGCCATACCACAACCCTCAAGCCAAACAACCTAAATATGACAATGAGAATAGACACCTCCCTGTCAGGGGAGATCTGGAGATGGGTAACCAGGACAACCATTTGATGAGGTGTGAGAGTTAGCACAACTAGAAAACCTTTATGACCAACTGTGGGCAAAGAGAAAAAAAAAACAATTGAGGAAATCCAAAGGCTGACCAACATGCTATAAAAAAATCAATTAGTTCACATTGCCTCTCAATAAGGTCCCTAAAATAACCAACTCCCACCACATGATTTACGGACCAAGATCCTAAGGGTTTTCATATAGTTTGTACCATCCGAGATGCAACCGTGCACGAAATGTTCTCAAATTTTTTTCATAGTGTAGACATGTGATATAAGGACAACTCATCAAATTTCATGATTTTTCAACTTCGTTTGATTTTTATAGAATTTAAAAACAAATCACCCGCAAGTGAGTCGACGTGTTTCTTGCACAAGATGTTCGAATTTTGGTGCACGGCCATGGATGAGGCCTCAAGATAGACTCACAAGCATGTTTACCATTTTTTCCAATCATTTAGATCCATTATTCGAATCACTTACAGTTCAAATTTGAGTTTTGAAAAGAAATCAATAATACATAAAAATTCATGAAATATAGTAAAAAGTTTGAAAAAAATTGCAAACTTCAACAGCGAGCTCCTTGTACTGTATCTAAGCTACTGAAAAAAAAAGTTGTCATGGCTAAATAAAAAAATCTTTGCCAAGAGCGGGTTCCTAGGCTCTCGGCAAAGCTAACCTTTTGCCGAGCACCGAGTACTACTCTCTCGGCGACTTCGCGTGTGCTTTCGGCAAAGGTTGGGGGACACATGGCGCCGTTTGGTGGCATGCAAGAAAAAAAATTCACCAACGGCTAGATCGGGAAGTTCTCGACAAAGATATTTTTAAAAAACTAGAAAAAACTTAAAAAATTCAAAAATTGCTAAGCGCGGGATCCCGCAGGTCTCGAAAAAGAAGAACCTTTGCCGACGACCACCCAAATCCCACGCTCGGCAAAGAAGTAAAAAAATTAAAATAAAACCCAACTAAACCCTACACACTGCGCACTCACACACAAACCCTCACACTCGCACCACACACACACCGAAGCGCCGCGGCCGGTCCGCCCGCCCCTGCCCCGCCCGCCGCCCTCCCCGCGCCAGGCCAGCCCCCCACCCCGCCCCCGCCCTGCACCACCCGTCCCGCTGCCACCCGCCACCAGCCGCCGCCGCCACGCGCCACCACCCCGCCCGCCCTTCACCGCCCCGTCGGCCTGCCCCAAGGCCAGCCCCGGCCGCGCCGCCCGCTGTGGCCCATGCCACGACCGCCCCGCGCCACCGCACCTAAAGGAGCCACCCTAGCCTGCGCCACCGCCGCACCACCCCACCGCCCAGGCCGCCGCCGCCCAAAAAGGAGCCACCGCGGCTATAGGGAGAAGAAGAGGGGAAGTAGAGGGAGGAGAAAGGGAGAGGGAGGAAGGGAGGAGAAGGAGGAGAAAGGGAGAGGGAGAAAGGCAGGAGAAGGAGGAGGAAGGGAGAGGGAGAAAGAGAAGAGAAGGGGGAGCTCGTGCTCGTGCCCCGTCGACCCCCCACCGCCCGAGCCCTGATGTCGTCGTCCATCTTCGTCTCGCCCGCCCGTGCTCGTGCTCCATCGTCCTTGCTCGTCCCACCTGTCGTCGCCATTTTTGTGCGAAGTGCCACCCGAGCAAGGTGAGGCTTCAGCCTTGTAGTATACTGATGCAAATTGGGAATGACATGTTGAGTTCGATGTGTATGCATATGTGGTTGTCGGCCTTCGTGTCGTACGTTTAATTGCAGGTTTGGAAACCTGACCATGTAGGAGAGGTTCTGCCAAAATTTTGAACTAAGTCCTATGTTTCTTTTGCAGAGAGGAGCACGTCGGAGTCGAGCCGGAGTACCTGAGCATCCCCGATCTTCTTCCTCTGCGTTGCGGGTCTACCTGCACAGCTTCGCCTCACCACCGCCACCCTAGTATGAATATCTCCTCCTCCAATCGCATGGTCGTAGATCACGTAACCTGGTTAGGTGTCTCCCGTTCAAAAGAGAGATACGGCTAGAGGTATGCATTTCTTTGCATATCTACGACCGTATCTATTTTGGATTGTCCACGTTTTTTGGACAGCCCGCAAATATGTAGATGGGTTAGTTCCCAAGTTCCGCTCTGGTCGGTGGCATAGTTTCGGCATCACCTCCCTGTTGTTCTTCGGGTACATACTCACCCTTCCAGGACATGTATCAGGAGAACAATGGGTAGGTGCTGCCAAAATTCTATCTTGGTCGGATTGGAGCATGGGAACTGACCCATCTAAGCATCCACGGGTGAGATTAGGACCTATCCTCACCTATTAGATAGTAGGAACACCATGGTTGGAATTCGTGGTTGCTAAAGGATGGAGGACCGCGCAGTGGATGTACAACGGTCGGAGATGTAATCGTGATTTTGACACTGAATGGATGAACAAGACTAATGAATTCTTGGAAATGGTATGGGGCAATGCTCGTGCTCGTGGTCATTTGCTACTTTGGTGTCCCTGTGTAAGATGTGACAACAAGAGGAGAGTCAGCCTAGAGGATATGAATCGACATCTTCTGGATTTTGGATTCACCAAGAACTATACCGTGTGGATCTACCATGGTGAAGCACAACGTATGAGAGAAGAGGTGGTGAGACCACGCCTCGAGGAGTGTGATGGTGATGCCGGGGTTGTAGACATGTTAGATGATGTCCACCAAGCACTTTTCAATGAAGCCCGTGATAAGGAGGCGAATGGAAGGAGAAGGAGGTGAAGGCGTTCTATGAAATGATGGACTCGGCCGCCAAACCCCTTCATGAGAACACCACGGTCTCGCGGCTGGACGACATTGATCTCTTAATAGGGGTGATGTCCGAGTTAAACATTAGTCGAGCAGGCTGCGATAGATTGTTGACCGTGGTTGGCACCTTGCTTCCAAAGGGCCACTGCCTGCCAACGGGCATGTATGAGTCACAGAAAATCTTTTGTGCACTCAAGATGTTGTATGAGCAGATACATGCTTGCGAGAATGGGTGTGTCCTATTTAGGAAAGAGCACGCTGATGAAAAGCATTGTCTAATGTGTAAAGCCTCCAGGTATGAAGAGGTACCAACTGGAGATGGTCAGATGAAGCAGCTTGACATCGCCAAGAAAATCATACGGCACCTACCATTTGTACCGAGGATTCAACGGCTATACATGACTGAGGAATCCACTAAACAGATGATGTGGCACAAAAATGGCAAGCGATACACTCCAGACAAGATGATACATCCATCAGAAGGTGAAGAATGACAATACTTTGATGGAAAACATCCTAAGAAAGCAATGGAGGCACGTAATGTGGTGAGTTCCTCTCCTACATCTGGCTCCTGTGGGAGCATACAGGGATGGAGACATTCTCAGAGAGGTTCCACAGGAGGCGGCATCATCAGAGCCAAGGAGATGATGCTTCAGGCCCGTCGTCCTCCCAATGCACAAACCATGTTGAGGCAGAGAATGCTTCTACAGGTTCATCGGCTTCGAAAGGAAAGGAATATGTGAAGGAAGCAGAGGATGATGCGGTTCCATCTACTTCTCAGAGCATATGGGCCCTGTGAAGGAACAGGAAGAGGATAATGCTGCCAGTGCTGCATCATCTTCCAAAGGCATGGCGACAGTAATGCAAGAAGATGATGCTACTACCACTAAATTGGCTTCCCAACGTGACATTGCTTGCGAGATCGAAATTGTTGTTGACTCATCGCCGAAACATCAAGTCCACACTCCAAAAACCGCAACGGAACCGTAACCTTAGCTCGGTTTGCGGTTACAAAAACCGCAACGGTTAATCAAATCTGTAGTAGTGCACACTAGCTAATGGCACCTTGTTTCAGTACACTTGTTAGATGCTTTTCCTCACCACTTTTGTTGTAGTCAGTTTTTAAAGTTATGTGATATCTATTCTGCTTTTTTTTTTTTTACAAGATATCAATTCTGCTTGCATGTTCACATTTTACACACTTGTCCATGCATGTACATGTTCTGATCATTCAGTTGAAGTGTGCCTTCTATTCAAGATTTCAACAGTTAAATGTGTAGTTGCAGGTTTGGAACCCAAAAATTTTCTGTTTTGGGAGCCCAAGAGTTTTGGTTTCTTTACTAGTTTGCAAATATCAATGGATGTGAATTCATCAACAATTAATTTGAGGCAAAAAACACAAGAAGGGGGCATTCCTGGTCGAGGGTCATCTAATTAAAGTTGCAAAGAGAGATAGTAGGGTTGAACTTGCTCGCACGGGTGCGCACAAGAAAGACGACGGTGGAGTAGAAAGACTGACTCGATCGTCCATGGAAATGAAAGCTCCCGCCTGCAAGACTGACTTGGTTGTCGTTAATTAGCAGCCAGTGCGGCTTGCAAGGACTGTTGCGGACGATGCAGATGCAGCGATCGATAGTAGAGAGAAATCATTAAGCCTGACTAGAGAGAATCCCTCAGATCCGTGTTATCAGTGTTTATTGCCAAACTGTTATTGTCAACAGTTTACGTGTTGCATGTCATATGTAATGGTGATATGCATCGCCTAACGTGTCACAGTGATTCAAGAATTTGCACTACATGCAAAAGTATGCAAGTAGAACTGAAATGACTGCAAATAAAATAACTGAGAACATGTAGGCACAAATGCACTCTTTATGTCTGCTTATTCTTCCTGTCATACTGAATAAATATATAGGCTTTTATTTTTCGACTGTAACCTAGTATGGTCATATCTAATAAACTGTTCTATAGGAAGATTAGTTATTTTATCAGCTGTGTGGATATGGTTCATAAATCAATATTGAACAAATATTAAATCGAACTAATAACGTGGACCATGGTAATTTGTTCATGCTTGGGTGAAAATTATCTTGGGTTTGTCATTCGAAATACTGAGAACCTAATATTATCAGCAGTCAAACAATATTTCCTTTTTTAGCATAAATTATCTGTAAAGCTGCAGAGTGCTGATGACTTGAAGATGATGAATACAATTGTACTATAAATTCATATAGTGAGGTACAACTTACAGCACATACACATTCATGTTTATTCTCAACCAAGGGTGAGATCTCTAGAGCTTAGCTAATTTGTTTACGCCATGCACACAAAATCACACTAATAGTTCCTTACCTTATTCCACAAACACAACACTACATCATAATATATATTAATCAACTGACGTACTCAATTACTTGTTGCCATATTCCACCAACACAATCACACGCTATAACATATATCAATCAAATGGAACATGAGTTGTCAATGTATTGCTCCAAGATCTCTTCAACATCAAAAGATTCTCTGCTACGTCAGTCATGTTTGGCCTTTTATCCACATCAAGATTAAGACAATTCACTGCAATCTCATAAAGACTATTAAGAAGTTTCAAACCTTCTGGTTTTGCAATTTCCTTATCAAATAACTCAGTTGCTTCCTTTTGACTTTTGTGAGCATCTAGAAAGTTCCTTACCAAACTGTTATTGTCAACATAAGTGGCCTTCTTCTTGCTTATGAGCTCCAAGAGCACAACTCCAAAACTGTAGACATCACTTTTATCAGTTAGTAGCCCGTCTCGTAGATATCTTTGGATCCATATACGCCCTATCGCCAATGACAAAAAATCTGTGTGCTCTTTATCTATCACAATCAACCTTGATATACCAAAGTCTGATATTTTTTTGGTGTGAAGCTATCATCCAAAAGTATGTTAGCCGGTTTCACATTGCCATGTAAAATTATGTTTGTCGTTTTTGAATGTAGATAAGCTAGACCTTCGGCTGATTCTGCAGCAATATTTAAACGGCATTCCAAAGTAATTGAAGTACGGTTGCTTCCATGGAGAATATCATCCAGGCTACCTTTGGGGAGAAACTCATACACAAGCATTGGCTTATCAACTTCTAGGCAACAACCTATTAGCCTCACAATGTTTTTGTGGATCACTTGTGATTGGATAATGACTTCATTGGCAAATTGATCATTTTGCACATTATCATTGCCATCAGTTGGCTTATTTACTTCAATTGGCTTCTTTATTGCAACTAACTGGTTGTCAAGAAAGCCCTTGTAAACTTCACCAAATGCACCTCTTCCAATAAAATTACTTCGTTTCAAGATTGGGTTTAGCTCCTCCTTTCGTAAATCTTTATAGTTTTTGCCTTCTCTAATGTAGGGCCACCATTTTTCTTGAAAAGTTCGGTCATCTTCTTTTTTCTCATTGCGAATTAGGATAATGAATACCAGTAGTGCTATGATAAAAGGCCACCTACCACACCTATGTAAAGTAAAAGAAGAATTATTCTTCCATAATTTATCAATAATTCACAAAATAGTCAAAGAATTGTAAATAAACTGAACCATAATTTGAATATAGATTAATCCAAATATGAATACAAATTGTTTGATAACGGATTGACTGAGATCAACAAAACTGTCGGGAACAGGTAGATTAACGTCTTCTATTAATAGATAGATAATACTTGAAACATATATCGGCCTCCACCAATCAAGGATTCGACATGACTATGGTAAAATCTAGGAATCAATGTTAGGGGGTGGAGCCCACGTCCAGTTCAAGTAGTCGTACATTATATACCAAGTCGGCTCTCTGTATTCTTAATTCAGCTTAGCTCAAGATTCAAAAAATGACTCTTTTGATGTGGACAGAATAGTACTCCCCTTGTCCGAGATTGATTCAGATCTAGGTCATAGTCAGTCAACCTATCGCAATTTTGACTAAATTTATACAAAATAGCACCAAAATTTATAAGTTGGATATCTATATAGTATGGAAATATATTTCCTAATGGATGAATCTAATGAGTTTGAACATTTGTATTTTTTTATACAAATTTGATCAAACTTAAAAATCTAGATCTGAATCATCACAATTCACAACACCATTTTTTTAGCTTAGGACGTTGAGGTCCTGTTTCGTTCCCAACGAATTGAAAATAGATTTTTTCCAATAATTAATTTTCCCTTTCCTCTAGTTAAACTAAATTAAAGTTATTGTGTCACATATATAATATGTATGTTATATTTACCTATGGATATCTTGGCAGGCAGAGGAAACAAGTCACTGCACGGGGCTTGTTTTGCATTTCCTCTCGTTCCGGGTGGACAGCTACATTCATAATCTCCTGCCGTGTTCTTGCATTTGCCGTGGCAGGGATACAGGCCTGGCTGAGCGCACTCATCAATGTCTGTCGAAGATTAAGAAAAAACAATAGGCCTCCTTCAGTAAAAAAAAAAACAAGGAGAAACTGAAAGTGTAGTCACTTTGCCGGGACGTGAAACAGTCCAATTAGCTTATGGACACTATAATTCATGTCAAATTATACCATGACTAGGGATATTTATTTCAGCTTAAGAGGTGACAGAATATTTACAAAATGTTGCATGGCAGCTAGAAATGGAAATTTTAATACGTAACTTTGACAAATCAATGTGTTCATCAACCAATTAGCTAGTTACTGTATTTTTTATGCCCCGGAGCAAAGAGGCTTTTGACTTTCCCCTGTCCGTGATTCCACGGGTGAGAATTGATTCTGGAGTGAGGTGGGGAAATTGAATAGGAGAAATATTTTTTTGAGCTGCAGCTCCTTGTATGAATATAAAAGTGATAGTAATAAGTTTATTACGCCTAGCACGCTGAGAGCAAACCAAAATTAGATACCCTATTCTAGGGTTTTCTTTTCCTCCGGCGGCGACGTCTGGAGTCCACCAAAAAACTTGATCGATCTACGTACTTCCTCCACCCAATCTCTTGGGAAGCGACCGGTTTCCCTCCGGGTGGAATCGGAGAGTCTTTTCCAGGGCTTCATGGCGAAGGCCGCGAAGGAGAGGGGGAAGGAGAAGGAGATGGCGGGTGAAGACAAGGGAGAACCGACCCTGGAGGCAAGACTGGAGGGGTTGAATCTTCAGGGAGAAGAGGATGACGTTCTTGATTTCTCGGGTGAGTTTGATGAGCTGGTGAAGGATTTGCGCTGGCTGGCTCTGTTTAGGGTTCATACCCAAAAACCCTTCAGCCATGCGGCGTTATTCAACGGCATGCGCAATGCTTGGGCAGCAGCGAAGGAGGGGACTTTCAAAGTCCGGAAGCCGAATCTGTTTCTAGTCCAATTTCATTGCCTCGGTGACTGGACAAAGGTGATGGAGAGGGGCATCCATGGCTCTTCCGTGGAGCTGCTGTTGTGATGGAAGAGTATGATGGCTTTACTAATGTCTCTGAGTACAAACTGGATCGGATTCCAGTGTGGGCTCGGATCCAAGAGGTTCCTGAAGTGTTGATGAAAAAAAGAGAATTAGCGGAGAAGGTGGCGAAAAAGATGGGAGGGATCATCACGGTGGTAGTAAATGATGGGAAGATAAATTCAACTCCATACTTGCATGCAAGGGTGTGGATTGAACTGGATAAACCCTTAGTCCGGGTGGTGCCAATTACACTTAAGGAGAAGAAGATGTACTTAGTCCAGTATGAGAAGATCCCGGTATTTTGTTTCTTCTGTGGTGTGGTGGGCCATGAGGTATCTGAATGTGGTGATGGGGTGCATAGTAAAGCGAGTTGCCAATGGGGAGATTGGTTGAGAGTCCCTTTTAATACTATGGGGCTGAACCGGGATGATTTCAGTAGTGGTCGTGGTAGAGGCCGTGGGAGAGGTAGAGGTAGAGGTGGAGGTAGATGGGGTGCATGGATGGATGAAGATGATGCTGATCTAGATGGTTCATTGGGAATGGAGAATGAAATAGGCAAGGATGAGGCCAAGGAGCAAGAGGGCTCAGCTCAAAATACTGAGGATATGCAAATTGTGCTGAGTAGTGGAATTATTAGCCCTTTGAAGGAGCAGGAGAAGAAGAGGCCAAGAATGGAGGTTGGGGAGAAGGAAATTTGAAAACACAACTGTAGCATCGGGCTCTCCTTCGAGGAGAGTGGCGGGGAGCAATGAAAATCCGCAAGTTCCCGAGCAGTTCGTTGCGCTTTTGGAGGTCCAAAAGCGTGATAAGCCGAGATGTGTTTTTTTCTGTGCGAGACTCATTTGGGTAAAGCAAAGGCAGAAAACTTGAGAAGGCGTTTGGAGTGTGATAATTTCATCATTCACGAAAGTGACGGAAAGAGTGGGGGTTATTACTTTTTTGGAAGAAAGATGTAGTTGTTAAGCAACTAAATGTGTCCCAGTACTACATTGATGTTGCTGTGGGAGAGGGGGAGCAATGGAGATTTTCAGGAATTTATGGTGAACCGAATTGGTTACAGAAAGACCGAACTTGGGAGGCTTTACGTCATCTCAACTGCTGCAGTTCATTACCTTGGCTTGCAGCGGGAGATTTCAATGAGATTCTTTTCCATTATGAGAAGGAAGGAGGCAAGGCTCGGTCACAAGACCAGATGCAAGCTTTTCATGACGCTTTGCAGGACTGTAATCTGGTGGACATGGGATTTATGGGGGATATTTTTACATGGCAGCGGGGCAAGATCCGAGAACGCCTTGACCGGGGTGTCTCAAATCCCCAATGGTCAAGTCTGTTTCCAAATGCGAGCTTGTTGAACGGGGAGCCAATAAAGTCGGATCACCGGCCGTTGATTATTAATACTGATGGAGCTGGTGAGGCAAGCGCACCTGCTGGTAGGAGCCTGAAGCGCTTTGAAGCCAGGTGGCTTAAAGAGGATACGGTCAATGAAATAGTTCAGGCTGCATGGGCACGTGCGGCACAGGAGCGGGGATCTGCTCTTATGACGAAGGTTAATAGGGTGCACTCTGAACTTCATGATTGGGACAGAGATGCTGAAGAAGCCTGTCCATAGAATCAAAAAACTTAGACGGGAGTTGGAGATGCTGAGACGCGGAGAAATGACTGACCAATCGATAGCAGCTCAAAAGGAGGTTCTTCTCCAGCTAGAGCTGTTATTAGAGCAGGAGGAGATCTATTGGGTCCAAAGGGCTCGAGCTAATTGGTTGAAACACGGGGATAGAAACACTAGTTTCTTTCATCATCAAGCTTCCAATCGGAGGAGGAAAAATTTAATTAAGTGTTTGGTGGATGATGAAGGGGTGAGATATGAAGATAATGTAGCGATGGGAGCTCTAATAAAAGATTATTTTTCCAATTTATATACAAGTGAAGTCCAAGAGGTTGATGACGCAGTTTTGAATGATGTTAACAGGAGGGTGTCAGCTGAGATGAATAATGAGCTGTTAAACCCATTTACAAAGGAAGAAGTAAAGAAGGCTCTTTACAGTATTGGAGATCTAAAGGCCCCGGGGCCTGACGGTCTTCACGCGATTTTTTTCAAGAGGTTTTGGGGTATGTTAGAGGATGATCTGGTGGAGGAGGTATTGGGAGCGATTCGGAATGTCTCCATTCCATCGGGTTGGAATGACACGACGATTGTTCTGATTACAAAGGTGGATAATCCAGATAAGGTATCAGGCAGATTTCACAGTCCCATATCTCTCTGTAATGTGGTGTACAATTTCTAAAATGCTAGCACAAAGACTAAAGCCTTTTTTACCGGAGATTATTGATGATCATCAGAGTGCTTTTGTCCCGGGAAGATTAATTACAGATAATATTCTTCTAGCTTATGAATGCATCCATGCTATGAAAAAGAAGAAAGGAAAGAAAGGGCTTTTGTGCTGTAAAGCTAGACATGCAAAAAGTGTATGATAGAGTGGAATGGGTGTTCTTGGAGAAAATGATGGCCAAGCTGGGCTTTGATCAGAGATGGATTAATTTAGTAATGGCATGTGTCCGATCTGTATAATGTTCTGTTTAATTCAGAGGAAACTGAAACTTTCTCTCCGACTAGAGGTTTAAGGCAAGGTGACCCTCTATCACCTTATCTTTTCCTAATGATAGCTGAAAGTTTGTCATGTATGATCAGTAAAGCTTGAAGTATGTCAGATGCTCTCAATATTATGACGGAATCTCTGAATGACAAGTATCTAGGCTTGCCGTGCGCTGGTTGGACTGGATCGCGGAGTGATAGTTTCCATCACTTAATTGATAGAGTCATCAAACGGATAAATGGATGGAAGGAGAAGACGTTGAGTATGGGAGGGAAGGAAGTTCTCATTAAGTCCATTGCTCAAGCTGTCCCAGTATATGCAATGATGGTGTTTCAAATTCCGAAATCAATTTGCAAAGGAATCACAAATGCCATCTCGCAATACTGGTGGGGCGATGACAATGAACACAATAGAATGCATTGGCAAGAATGGTGGAAAATGTGTCTTCCTAAGTGCAAGGGAGGAATGGGTTTCAGAGATTTGCAATCTTTTAATTTGGCAATGTTAGCCAAACAAGTTTGGAGGCTGTTGTATGAACCGGAGTCTCTCTGTGCCAGGGTGCTGAGAACATGGTATTATCCTGATGGGAAACTGCTACAAGCAACAAATAAGAATGGGAGTTCTTATACATGGCAAAGTATCATCGCTGGCCTAAAATGCTTCAAACTGGGTTATATATGGAGAGTTGGGGATGGTACTCAAATTGATATTTGGAATGACAATTGGATCCCAGGTAGTCACAATCTGAAAATCCAAACGATCAGAGGCAACAACTTGGTAAATAAAGTGGACAAGTTGATCAATCCAGTGACTATGCAATGGGATGTAGACTTGCTGAAGGGTATATTCTGACCGACTGATGTCTATCGTATTAGACAAATCCCGATCACCTTAGCTAGGGATGATGTGGTGGCTTGGCATCACAATAGAAGTGGTTACTTCTCTGTTCGGTCTGCTTATCATTGTCAGTGGAAGGAAAAATATGGGCAAAGAAGTCATCAAGTTCAAGCAAGTATAGCATCAGGGAATCTCTTATGGAAAAAAGCTATGGAAATTGAATATGTGCCGGGGAAAATTAAAATCTTTGGCTGGCGGGCTCTGAAAGGACTTATTCCTGGTCGAGCTATTCTGGCCAATAGACATGTGGGAACATAGGGGGGTTGCCCGGTCTGTTTCAATGGGGCTGAGGACATAAAACACTTGATGTTTACTTGTGACCGAGCAAAGGTAGTGTGGCAATCACTTGGTGTTTGGGAGAGATTACAAGGCTATCTAACTCTTGATAGGCCGGGCTCAGTGGTGATCGATGAAATAATAAGACGAGAAGAGATGGTGGCCTCTCTGGATGTGGGATTTCCAGAACTTGTACTCACGACAGGCTGGTATGTTTGGTGGGAAAGAAGACAGCTAGTGCATGGTGAGTCAATCCAAGCCCCGGCAAAATCAGCTATGTCTATCGCCGCTTTGACGAAGAATTACCAGAACGCAATGAAGAAGACTTCAGAGTTGAGGCAGGGGTGGAAGAAACCTACTAATGGGAGAGTGATGATCAATGTTGATGCAGCGTTTGATGCAGAAGGAGGTACTGGAGGTGTGGGATCAGTTATCAGAGATGGCAATGGTGGATTCTTAGCTGCTGCTCACAGTTTTGTGCCACACTTTATTGATGCGCCTATGGCGGAAGCTTATGCACTGAAGGAGGGGCTTATGCTAGCGCAGCAAATAGGGTGCAATCGAGTAATTGTTCAGTCTGATTGCATGGAAGTGGTCCAAATAATGAAGGACGGTGGAGTTACGGCAAACTCAGCCACGCCGATATATGATGAGTGCAATTTGGTGTGGAATGGCTTTCAAGAGATAAGCATTGAGCACTGTCATCGGGAGGCAAATCAAGTCGCTCATTTACTTGCTAGAAGTGCAAAGGAAACAAAACATATTTGTATCTGGGACGATGAGCCCCTAGTTTCATTTTTGAAAGTCTTGTAAATGATGTCTCTATTTTGAGCTAATAAAGTTTGCCGTATTGCTTTCAAAAAAAATATAAAAGTGATTTTTTTTCCTTATCAGTGATTTTAATGAAGAGTCACTATAAGTGTCACAAGGGGCGTACCTTGGCATCCTCCATGGATGTATGGATTCCCTTTGTAACCAAACGAGCATCTGCAGTAGCGCGCCATGCGAATGGGCTCGAGAGACTATCTGCTTGGATCCGCCCGGTTCACGCGCACTCGCTGTTGTCACTTATGCAGGGGAAGTCCATGGGGGGTCGGCTTGCCGGCCTCAGGACACATACCCATGTCGATGGTGAACTCCACCACGAAGGGGATGACCCCGCTCCCACACCGTTCCTCCGCAGGAACGCAGCGTCGTTGTCGAGGTCCGCTGGACGTGAAGTTGTACCACGTCTTCTCCACGATCATGGCGTAGGAGCAGAGGGGCGTCGTGGCCGATGTAGATTTTGGAAAAGGTGTGCTTCTGGATGTCCACCCCGGTGCCGGGAGGACATGGGGCAGGCTGGTTTGGCAGCAGCCCTGCCCGGAGCATGACCCGCTGACGACGCCTTCGCCGGACATGAAGATGTAGGACTGGCAGGGCGGGCCGTAGGTCTGCTTTCGGGCGGTGACGCCACTGCCGATGCCCATGAGCACGTTTGTCGGCGTCCGGCAGGAGGAAACCGCGAGTCGCCGGAGTTCAAGTTGATCCACTGCCGCCGCGACCGGTGAGTCGCGTCGTGTTCAGATTGCACTCGTAGCAGAAGGTGCCCAGCAGCCGCATTTTTCCGTCCGAGAGACACGCCGGCGAGCTCCTCGACGGGCCACACGGAGATCTTGGGTTCCGTCTCCTCCGTTGTGCCACTGCCGTTCTTGGAGGTCTGGTAGTACAGGTCCTCGGCGATGATCTGCGTCTTCGTGGCGCCCTCGTAGTCTTTGTCCAGCGCAAAGCTGGAGTTGATGAAGGACGGGGCGGATCGAAGGTGTGGTTGCAGAGCGGCGAAGAAGCCTGGGCGGAAGCATCCTTCCTTGGTGCCGAAAGGGTAGGGGATGCTGACGTCTCCGCACTTGTCGGGGCAGCCTGCAAAGCGTGATAGGCGGCGACGCCGGAGCTGTTGGCTGCTCCTGCTCATGGTTGGCGGCAGCTGCCACTGCTAGCAGCAAGCACAACAATGGCAGCAGCGGACGCTCGCGAGGAGGATAAGGCGGCCATCGCGGTCTGGGTGATCATTGCTGTGTATCGAGCTTCAGGAAAACTTTATATCGATATGTATATATAGGGGAGGCCGGCCGGGGCCTGTAAGCATTTGAAAGGATCGGAGGGTCATCTGCCTATCAGATGCCAATACTTTTTGTTTTTCTTTCCATACCGACAGGTCATATATATGGCTCTCTAAATTACGGAGTTCAATCGGAGAGGCAATCGCTATTAAGGTTCTTCTGGTGGATAGCCGTGGATTGACGACACATGTCTATATGCTTATTAGGGTTCTTCTGGTGGATAGCCGTGGATTGACGACACATGTCTATATGCATGTATCCAACAAATAAGATTATTCTTTAAAAACATATAAGAAATTAAGTGCTAGTTTTTCTTTCAAACGTTTTCTACTAAATTTAAGCAACAGTCCTGCTAGATTTTCGCATGGACAAGTATATCATGGCTGTTTACCACGGTTGCTTTATGGGGAGGACGTCTCATTGATTTGTTTTCCACCTACTTAGAAGCCTTCCTATCATTTCCAGCCAACCCTAGCAATGATTTTAGATCCTAGCTTACAAACCAACTCTAAAAAATCGATTTCCAGCTGGACGGTTGATGTTACTCACTGCCGGCCTTTAGATTACCTCTGTGTATTCAAGGGTGATTTGTAACACAACCAGCTTTTCAAGATTCGATCAACTCGTTGCAATCTGTTATTTCCTCGTAGCACCTACCTTTCGAGGCTTTGGTAAGGTCTAGGTTAGTCTTTTTATGTTTTTTGTTAGCATCCAGCTAATTAACTCATCAGTTATTTCCTGTTTTGTTTCAATATATTGCTGGGGAGCAGGCTCCCAGTTTTGCTTGAAAAAAAAAAAGAGTAAAATCCACCCCAGGTCCCTAAACTTGTCCTCAAATCTCATCCAGGTCCATGTACTTAGGAAACTAGGAATCCGGATCCACGAACTTGTTTCAAGTGTTTATTTTTTATAATTTTTTTGTGATTTACTATGATTTTTCAAAGATTCAGCCAAATAAATAAAAAAAGAGATAAAAGCTTCATAGCAAAAATTTGTACTAAAGCATATCATATTATATGTTCACTTATAGATATACTAATGTGGAGTAAAAAAAAAAGTTGGATTTTTCATTTTATGATTTTTGTATAATTTACTATGATTTTCAAAGATTCAACCTAAAAAAAAAAAAAAAAAAAGAACAAAAACTGTTTTTACTGTACCAACCCGCTGTTACTGTAGCGAATCCGCCCGACAAACCCGGTTTTGGACCTAGATGACACACTTAAACAAGTTCAGGGGACCCGGATTCCTAGTTTCCTAAGTAAATGGACCCGGATGAGACTTGAGTACAAGTTCATGGACCCGGGGTGGATTTTACTCAAAAAAAAATACCCTAGAAATATCATCCTAGCTACGGACCGTTGGTTTTACTGACCGTACGTCCCTTAAAAATCGAGCCATTTCTACGATGATTGGATTGACCTTTTGACATCAACCACTATACAAAACAACGAAATCAATGTTTGTGTTTCGAAGTAGCTACGCAAAACATTATAAATGGTGGAGATAGAAGCATGCTCAGCATGTACATGTTGCAATACCTTTTTGAGCTTTTTGGCTGGGGTGAGCAAGCAGACTCGTGAATGCAGAGACCAAGCTAGATTCATGCGAGCAACAAATAAACCCTAAATGAAACGAGCGAGCTGATAGAGCTAGACGAAGCTCCTTTTCTTTAGTTTCCCGGCCGGCCTCTCTCAAGAGTCAAGTCCACATTTTTTTGGCTTATTTTTTCGAAGCTTATCATCAATAACGTATCAGACGGATTAGACGGGAAGAGCGTTTGTCGCCAGAATCGTGAAGCAGCTATGGCATGGCATGGCATCCCAAATAAAGCTAGCCAGCAGCATTATGCCACCGTCCCGGCCGGTCCCTAATCTCTACCGTTTTCAGACGCATTATTGGTGCATTGTCGGAGAATCAATTGCTGTGTCCCTGTTAACTTTGAATCAAAATAAATATCTTCCTACTTTATCACATGCACGATTACACTGCTAATCCTTCCAATCTAACCTGCTTTGCATTTTGAATCTTTTCTTTAGCGAAAGTAGGCAGGTGTGCTCTGCCATCTCGTTCCATATATATAGTTGGTAGCAAAATATGCACATATACAAAAGCAAGACTCACACAGAAATGTAAACGAGGAAACTAAAATCCATGGTACCAGAAAAGTAAAAACTAATTAAAGCAATGCCCAGTCAACTACCATTACTTTGCTGCTTTATAGTTGTTACCCTCAGCATTTTTGTGCCAATGCTGCAGCTACTGTAAGTCCTGTATAGTAATCTGTAGGAGTTGCTATGGAGATTGTGCCCTACCATCAGAACCCTAGCGCCATCCCTCTCCTTTCCATGCATCAAAAGCTTATATCGCCAGCCGTCCGGGCCCCTAGTCCCTACTACTACTACTATATATATATACCTACCATTCCAACGCTTTGTGATTAGTGGGAGAATCGATTTATGTCCCTGTTAACTTTAAATCAAAATAAATATCTTCCTACTTTAGCACATCCACGTTGCTTTCAAAACTTTGTGCTTACAGTGCAACACATGGTTGGATTTCGTCTTTGAGATCAATTCTTTCGATAAAGGATATATAAGTGCTACCAACCATTTGTACCATCCCATGTATTTGGCCACGGTTTTGTTGTTTATTACATCCATCCATATATATTAATTAATAGATTTATGCCCTTACGTCGCACCGTACTGGGAGCCGAATAATTTTGAAAGCAATAAAAGAAGAACGAGAACATGTGGTTCAGAGTCACAGTGGGGATATATATAGATGCATCAAATTTATATACAGATGTTATAGAAAATGATTTTGTAGAAAACTACACTCCAATATTCATGTATTTCTCGCCCAGGTATGAAGCATGTAAGGTTCGTGGCTCACGTACGTGGGTCTGGATTAGAAGTGTGGTGCCGCGCGATGAGCTCGAGGCGAAGGGGCGGCAGGGGCCATGGGCGTTGGCCACTGAACCGACGCGGCCACGGTCACCGCTCACTGCCACTTGTGGGGTCGGAGCGAGGAGCGGTGCCCTCATGCAGCCTCTGCCTCTGGAACTCGTAGCAGCTCTAGAGAGAGCGAGATGCATGACGAGGAAATAAGCGAGGATGGGTGGGTGTGACTTCTTTGCGAATGGCGCTGACCATCTCATCCGTTCAGGGGCGGCGGCCGGGCGCGGTCGTTGGCGGCAACGCAAGCCGCGAGGCCTCCCCTGGTGGCTGAGGCAAGCCGCTGGCCCTCTCCTGCCACCGCTTCGCCGGGAGCCAAGCAAATCGCGGCCACGGGAATGAGAGGGAAGAAAAGGTCTGCTTTTTATTACAAAAAAATAAGTGTAAGGGGTTAAAGGCAAAATACATTCCATGCTAGCATGGCACGTTAGCGCAAAATTGTTGTTGACTCACCACCGAAAGATGAGGTCCACACTCCACACTAGCTAATGGCACCTTGTTGTAGTAGTCACTAGTCAGTTCTCAAAGTTATGTGATATCTATTTTGCTTTAAATTCACATTGTACACACTTATCCATTCTGTTAAAGATTTCAATAGTTAAATGTTCAGTGTCAGGTTTGGAACCCCAAACTTTTCTGTTTTGGGAGCCCAAGAGTTTTGGTTTCGTTACTAGCTGTAAATATCAATGAATGTGAATTCATCAGCAATTTGAGAGGGACGAGAAGTGGGCATTTGAGGTCAAGTGTCATCTAAAGTTGCAAAAGATAGATAGTAGGGTCAAAGTTGGAAGGCTAGGGCTGGCCAAGGTGATGGATGCACATACCCATTCCAGCGCAGGATCTGCTCAGGGAACATGCCAAAGACTCCTTGATCCTAGCTTGTGGCAACTGCAGTCAAATGGCGTCCACATCTTGTTGAGAGAATCCCCTATGTGACACTAGAAGATGAGTAATTCTATCTATAGCCTCGAAAGATAAATCATATTGTCTTATTATGCATCAACTTTAACATTTATTATGTTTAAAAAAAGATTTGGCCTATATATATGGCATTACTATTAGTTTGGTGGTGAAGTGGCATATTTTCCCCTTTTGTCAAACTTGGCTCCCCTTTGGTAGACAGGATGCAGTACAAGCAGAGTTTGTTTCAGATCATTGGAAGAATGGAAAGGCATGCAGAAAAAGCACATGACTTTCACCAATTTCATCATAAATACAAACACTGAAAGAGTAATCATCTTCTATAATCTACAGTGACAGGATTTTCCAAGAAATTGCTCTAAGAAATTCTACTACTTCAGAGATTATATGCAGATAAGGCACAAAACAATAATCTCAGCATACCATAAGGATACTAACACAGAAGCCGACGTTGAATTGAAATGCTGGATGTCTTTCAGTTGTGTTGTGCCGCAGGAGTGTGTGTGTGTGTGTGTGTGATCTGCTGTATTATATTACCATACTATTGGTGGCTTGGTGTGTCTCAATGTGACATAGATGTTGACGAGCTACTGTATTTTTCAGGATATATAGATTCAAAGCATTTCTGTACTTACCGCAGCAAGGCTGAAGCCTGAAGGTATAGGCGGTGTTCCCTCAGCAGCCAGGCCCCAGCCCCAGCGTTTCATACCCACGCGCGACGATGCATCGCACCGGCCATGGTGACGGGAACTAGCTAAGCCCACCGCCGCCAGCGGCCGCCGCCGCCACGGAGCCTACACCCCCGTGCCTGCAGCCAATCCCCCGCCCGCCCGCCTCTGCGAAGACGTGATCAACAGCACAGCCAACCACCGTGCTCCCGATTCACCGAGGCTGGTTCTCCCCCGCGCGCAAAGCCGTTGCCCCCGCCGCCGGCCGGCGCTGCCGTCGCCCGTGTTCGCCAGCAGACTCCTGGATGAGCTGTTCGGCCCTGTTTAGGTCCCACACAAGAGAAAAGAGTATTTTCGTCCTTTAATGAAAGCTAATCTATTGTCACGTTATATGCTCCCTGGTTTCTAAATAAATTATTATTTTCTACAGTTGTCTTAAGTTTTGAAATATTTATAAGGTAAAATTAATATTATCAGAAATACCTTAAAAAAATACTTTTAAATTAATTGTCCTTATTTATAGTTGATACTCATTTTTTGAATTTAATTAATATTTTTAAAATTGAATTTGTTAATACAACTATAGAAGTTAATTTATTTAGGAAAATCTCCTTACATGGGACTGAAAATTACACCCATATCTCATATGCCATAAAACTTAAACTTCCTCTGATGTTACTAATTTCAAATTTTAGTTCTTTCCATGCCATTTTTATGGGGTTACCGTGAGAATGTTACTAAGTGATGGTGAAAATGACAATTTTGCTCTTGTTTGTTAAATGTACTTTTAGCTAGTTTCCTTAACTACATTGCACTGAGATACCTAGCATGTGTTTGGATTAGCTCAGAAAAAAAAGTTTCTCATGTCAAAAAGCAGAACGCCTAGTGAAAATACATTTAATCAGGTTCTCATGCATTGGATCTAAATCAAATGACTTTGGAGCTTCCTATTCCTTTGTTTGTTTGCTTCGGTTGTTAGGCGGCTTTGGTTCTACGTTTTGAGGCGACTACGCTCTAAGCATGAATACTATAGTATATTGATGTGTCTTTTAGCATAAATGATTTGTAAATCTATAAAATGATGTGGACCTGAAGGCGATGAATACCGTTGCACTCTAAAAAATCGTAAGTGTATTGATTATTTGAGTTTCAACTTACAACACATGCACATGCATGTTTATTCTCAACCAACGGAGGGAGTGAGTTACGACTAACAACACATGCACATGCATGTTTATTCTCAACCAACGGTGATTTGTATTGTAGCAAAATTTGTTAAGCAAAGCACATGCATACACAGTCACACTAAATAGTTGGTTAATTACATTATTCCACAAACACAACATTACACTATAATATATTAATCAACTGATAAACTAAATAGTACTTACTTGTTACCATATTGCACAAACAAAATCACACACACACACACACACATCAATTGGCACATGACTTGCCATTGTATTGCTCCAAGATCTCTTCAACATCAGAAGACTCTCTGCTACTTCTATCATGTTTGACCTTTGATCCACATCAAGATTTAGACAATTCACTGCAATCTCATAGACACTATTAAGAAGTTGTAAAACCCACATGACTTGCCAATGTATTGCTCCAAGATCTCTTCAACATCAGAAGACTCTCACGCTACTTACGTCATGTTTGGCCTTTGATCCACATCAAGATTTAGACAATCCAACCGCAATCTCATAGATACTATTAAGAAGTTTCAAAACTTCTGGTTTTGCAACTTCCTTATCAAATAACTCAGTTGGTGCCTTTTTACTTTTGTGTGCATCGAGAAAGTTCCTTACCAAACTATTATTATCAGAATAAGTGGCCTTCTTCCTGCTTATGAGCTCCAAGAGCACAACTCCAAAACTATAGACATCACTTTTTATCGGTCCAGTAGCCCGTCATTACATACACTTTGGATCCATATATGTCCTATCGCCAATGACAAAATCTGTGTGCTCTTTATCCATCACAATCAGTCTTGATATACCAAAGTCGAGATTTTTGGTGTGAAGTTATCATTCAAAAGTATATTAGCTGGTTTCACATCGCCATGTAAAATTATGCTGGTAGTTTTTGAATGTAGATAAGCTAGACCTTCTACAGATTCTGCTGCAGCAATATTTAAGCGACATTCCAAAGTTAGTGGATCACAACCGCTGCCACGAAGAATATCATCAAGGCTACCTTTGGAGAGAAACTCATACACAAGCATTGGCTTATCAACCGAGGCAACAACCTATTAGCCTCACAATGTTTTTGTGGATCACTTGTGATTGGATAATGACTTCATTGGCAAATTGATCATTTTGTGCCACATCTGCATTGCCACCAATTGGCTTCTTTACTGCAACTATCGACCCTCAAGAAAACCCTTATAAACTTCACCAAAGGCACCTCTTCCAATAAAATTACTTGGTTTCAAGATTGGGTTTAGCTCCCCCCTTCTTGTAAATCTTTATAATTTTGCCTTCTCTGATGTAGGACCTCCATTTCTTTTGAAAAAATCTTTCATCTTCCTTTTTCTCATTGTGAATTAGGATAGTGAACACTAGTAGTGCTATTATAAGAAGGCCACCAACCATTCCTATATATGCAAAGTAGAAGCAAACTTATTGTCCCATAATTAATTTGTTAATGTAATTCAGAAAACATTAAAACATTGTACATAAACAATTAAATCATTTAAATGTAAAGTATAAAGGCCAATATGAAAGGAAAATTATTTGGTAATGGATTGCCTAAACTCAACAAAAGCCTATGAAAAATTAATGATGTGTCAAGCAGCTGAACAATACTTTTCACCCGTGGCCCTTGCAATTTTGGCCCCACCCCCGCAAATAACCTTTTGTGGTAGACACCAAATTAATAGAGTCATCTTGATTCACAACTCACAACTCTACCACAACTCTTGTTGCCCCTGGTCCAACTTGACAGTGAGTACTTTAAAAGTGAATGAACCTTATGCATCCTTGTTGGCATTTTGTTTTAGCTGAGGAGTACTTGAAGGCCTATTTCGTTCCCTAGCTAGCTACCCATGGAAAATGAACTTCTCGAATATTTTTGCCTTCCCTCTAGTTGTGTAACTTAACTAAAGTTCATATATCACCTATAGTAAGTATGTTACCTACGGATATCTTGGCAGGCAGAGAAAACAAGTCGGTGCAAGGCCCTTCTAATGCATTTCCTCTCGTTCCAGCTGGACAACTACATTTGTAATGTCCTGGCATGTTCTTGCATTTCCCATGGCAGGGATACATGTCTGGCCGAGCGCATTCATCAATGTCTACCGAAACAACAACAACAACAACAACAACAATAACAAGAAATATTACTCCATCAATAAAATATGTAAAGAACAATAGAATTACCTACAAGTAAACAAGTGTGTGCATGGTTAATATACATTTGGCCTTGTTTGAATGTTCAATCCACGTATAATGAGGTGGACTGGAGTGGAACCCATTTTATATTATAATGTGATAACATGGGCTTTGCTATGGCCTGTGGCATTCTCATTACCTTATACTAAGACTTACTTCCTCCTTTCCAAATTATAAGTCACTCCTAAGCATCTCAAATTTGACCAAATCATACTATATGCTAAAGATCATAGCCCTTCATTTTTAAAAAAAAAGAAATAATCTAAATAAATATATCTTTTGTTTGGTCCACATGATGAATATATCTTTTCAACATCTCTCGGGCAATAATGAATATATCTTTTCTCCCCTGATTTCCTTGTTTACACCGTCACACTAATAATAAGATGCTAAAGATGAGTCTTTTGTTTGGTCCACATGATGAACTTGCATGTTTGTTTTCAATGTTGTCATGTGTCACAAAAGTTTTTGTTTCACGTACACAACAATCTTTTGTATCACGTTAAAAAAATTTGTGCGTCACATTAGTTTTTCTATAACAACTGTGACACTTTTTTTTTATTATTTTTTTGCAAAAAATAATATATATGCTAGGAGCAAGACGCTTCAAATTTTATCCGCATGTCATCACGTTACAATAGATCGGAATTTTAGATTATGCATGCTTATAGGAAGATGTAGTTTCCTTATTTCTTCTACTACCACCTGTGATAATTAAAATCTACTAGATCGATGATATAAGTACTCCTCTCTGTTCTAGGATATAAGGCGTAACTACCTCGGGGTTTAAAGACCAATAACAAATTTAATTCTCTCTCTCAACACTAGTACTATTGTATCGATATATATCTCTCTAGAGAGAGCACGCCTTATTATTATATCATGGCCATTAATATAAATTTGTTACGTCTTATATTATGGGACGAGAGGGAGTATACTATGTAACATAGAATTAAAAGTTAAGGGGGTCCAGATCCACTACTCTAAACTTTAGAGTTCAAGCTAATTAACTAAAGTTTAGAGGAGGCCCCTTTGTCCTCCCTCTCCCTGTTCCCACCACAAAAAAAACTAGGGTTTCAAAAGCAAGTGCACCGGTCGCCGCCGGGGGTGGCGGTGGTCTTCCTCGCCTCTGATGGCCCTTTGGGTTGCTCGAGGTGGCCAAGACCGTTGCCTCTCCCCGGTTGGTGGTGGTAGTCCTAGTAGGTTTAGGTTTTGGTGTCCGACGGGGCGTCGAGGCGGCGGTGGCGGCTTCTTCATGGAATAAGGTCCTCTGGTGCTTCTCCCCGCCTCGGGCGTACTGCGCTCAAAGATCGTCGACGAAAGCACGTGGAGGTGGAGTTCGACTTAAATCCGCTCGTCTATAAGAGTCGGTCGGGCGCTTTTTGTCTCGCGGGTGAGAAGGGGTCGCCGGCTTGTTGTTTAGAGGGTGCGCAGGATGTTGCGGGCATTGTGGAAGACGGGAGGATGGATCATGCTCGCGGCGCCAGCGGTGGTCGTCAACGGCAAGCTTGCATCCAAGGTCGGCGAAGGTCATGGCGTGAACGACCTATTGGCGTTCAAGAACAACTTTTGCTCGTTTGAGCGTTTGGCGTCACGGGGTCCACATCAAAGCCGCTATGCGATGGAGCTTCTTTTTCGCCATGGGTTTCACACGCAGCATTCGGAGTCGGTGTTCTTCGGCGCCGAGTTTCTAGTTTTGCATGTTGGTTTTAGACGGTTGTCCTCCGTATCTTTTACGGTGTTCCTGTATTTCTACGATTCTATCTTTCTTAATTAATATATAGGTACATTTTATAAAAAAAAAAAAACTACAGTTTAGAGGAGCGGATCCAAACATGCATGCAACTAACTATAGTTCACAACCGACCCGTATATATATATAGAGTTATAGAGAGTACCTTGGCATCCACCATGGATGTATGGATTCCCTTCGCACCCAACCGAGCAATTGCAAAGTGGTACACGCTATCAACGGGGGAGTATCCGGTCCACGCACACGCTGTTGTCGCTTATGCATGTGAAGTCATTGGGCGCCGGCTCGCCGCCTTGGGACATCCACGTAAATAATCGATGATGAAGTCTGCGATGGCGGGACGACCTCTCGGGCGTTCCTTCTTAGGAACGCTGCGCCTGGGAGAGGTCCACCGTCGAGAAGTTGTACCACGTCTTCTCCACGATCATGGCGTAGGAGCGGGGGCGACTCCGCCAAGGTAGTACTTGGTGGTGCCGTTCTTGATCCTCACATAGCCGGGCGCTGACGTCGGGTGCACGACCCGTTGACAGGAATCTCGATGTCGATTGATGGGTTCTTTGCACGATTCTCGGGACACCCCGCGCACGTCTCCTCGGCGATCGCACTCTTGCCGATGCCGATGAGCATGTTGTCGTGGGCCGACGGCCAGAACGCCGAGGTCCCGAATCTGCCGGGGCCAAGCTATTCGGGCCGACCGGCGGTGCGCCTCGTTCAGCCCTCGATGTCGTAGGCCGAAGGCGCCAAAGACCGAAGCGCTTTCCCTTCGGGAGAGACATCGCCGGGCGGCTCGATCGGCCACACCGACACTCGGGTTCCGCCTCTCACGGTCGGGCGTGCGCGGTCCTCGGAGGTCGTAGTAGAGATCCTGGACAGCGATATCGAGGAGGGGCCGTGAGGAAGCTGGAGGTAATGAAGGGGCGAGGTGGATCGAAGGTGTGGTTGCAGGCGATGTAGAAGCCTCGGGCGGAAGCATCCTTCCTTGGTGCCAAAAGGGAAGGGATGCCGACGTTGCCGCACTTGTCGGGCAGCTGGCAAGTGTGATGGGCGGCGACGACACCGAGTAGACTGCTCCTGCGGCTCATGATTGGCGGCTGCCCAGTAGCAAGCACAAGAATTGAAGCAGTAGACAACGCTTAGCGAGGAGGATATGGTCGTCATCTCGGTCTGGCTGATTCTTCCTCTATCATCGCAGGTATATGTATTGGGTTGTTTGGGTTGCGTCTGTAAGCTTTTTTGAAAAGAGGGTCCAGTCACCAATACCTTTTTTTTTTCGCCCAAGACTAAGTGTAATAGCAGTAAGCCAGCTAAATAATGTGGTAGAGTAGAGAAAGAAGGAGAAGCGGGCTATACGTTTACAGCTAGCTTAGGCGCAAGAATCTATAAACTCTATGAGACTGATAAGTGAGCCTTGTATTAATTGTGAAGAGCTTACTACTATATGGTTGGGCTAAGAGAAAGCTAAGGATCTTTATAGCCAGCAAGTAGGGCTTTATTATTATCCAGGGGCGGTTTAATCTAAAACCGCCCCTAAACTAGATTTGGCGCCAAAAAAAAATTCAAAACTGAAATATATATACCCGCCTTTATAAACATCTATAATTCACAATTCTCACAATATATGTACATATTATATTTAATAAGCATCTATAATTCACAATTCTCACAATATATACATATTATATTCAATAAACATCTATAATTCACATAACTCACAAAGTATCATCTCCATTACTCAATCTTACAATAAACATTCATTATTCACATAAGTTACAAGTTCAATCTCATCTCTTAGTTCACCTCCCTATTGCTAGCCTTTCCCACTCACAAAAATGTTGAAGTTGTGGATTCTTACGCAACTTCGGAAAAAGTACGATCAAGGTAGCAACCTTTTGGATGTATAGCATGATCTAATATGAAGTCACAAAGGGCTAGCCACGAGTTCCAAGAGGTCATCATCTCGGTAAGGGTCCCCTTTTGTCCCTACGGCGTCTCGCCTACACAATTAGGAGATAATAAAAAGTTAGCCTATATATAGAAACACATAGTGAGCATATACATAGAGAGAAAGGAATGAGCATATATACCAAGTCCGGTGTCTCTCAGTACGAAAGGCTTTACTCATCACCATGCATACGTAATATTCACAAGTGAACACTTCGGGCTTTTGCTTGGCACTTTGTGTATATAAAATTGTTAGCAAATGCATTTGAGATTATGCGAAGATTGAGGTAGGTCATACTTACACAAGTATCTGTTTTTGACGACGTACTCACCCTTCATTACGGCAAGATGTCTCCCATTCAACTTTTTAACATACCAACGGTATGCCCCTGTTGAAATTGATATTCACAAATACAACATGTTAGTATGTGACAAAAAAAAGTTAGGAGGTTATATTGAATCATATAAGAGGATTGTCGTTATTTATACGATTTGAGAATCGCTATGAAGTCGGAATAATAATGCGGGCGGAGTGTGCGGTGAATCCAAAACCCACGCGACGCCGAGCCCAAGATCGACGCATATAGCGATCCAATTGGTTCTTGCATGAATTCAATCAGAGGAAAATGATAAGCACATTTGCGTATAATATGTATTAACCAACCATTATATACAGATTGAACTTACCCGAAGTGGTATGGTAGCCATATAGTATGATTGTGTTCGAAATTTTTTGAAAGACAAGGCTAAGTATGCCGCCATGTTAATGGCGCGTCCTTCATTGCCTTACGCCGGATTTTCTCTTTCTCCTCCACGGTCGATCCACCCGCTAAGTATTTGCTATCCGGTTTCCATTGCCTAGGAAATGCAAAGCGTGTTTGTGCTATTTGTCGAGGATCCATGTATGCATTTTTAGACTTGGAACCTGTTTTGCAAGGTGCGCTTGCATACTAAAAGAGATCGATTAGGTTAGTTACAACGTTATCAAAATATCGAAATCATACCATATTAAGAGAGAAAAGGACTTACATGCGTAGATGTGAACTAGATTAATGTCCATTTCACCGAGGTGATACAATGTATGCATGTCGCCGAAAGTGAAGGCAATCTCACCACCAAGGTCCACCGAGAAGGTTATCGGGGTAGTGGAGTGTTATCTCGGTTATGTCGTCCTCTCGGATACCAACAAGTACCAATCATGAAACTTTTTTTCATTCCACGCGGCATCTTACGCATGACATCGTTTGGAAGGAATATCTTGCCTCTTTCATATTTTTTGGGCGGTTCCTTGACCATCCGATTCTTCCAACATCGGGATACTTTTGGCCGGAAAGTGATTGGTGATCGAAGGGTCGAAGTCTATCCCGCTACTTCTTTGACTTGGTTACGGGTTTGAACCGATCATGGGCGAACCACACGGACACCAACGAGACGTCCTTCATGGCCACAAAGACGGGCCTGCAATGGATTGGATACTTTTTCCTAAGCTCCGACTCCTCCCAAAAATCCCTCGATGCCATAACTTGTTGATCACGAAAGGCCCCTGGCGGAAGTTTGCATGTCGGAATTTCTTCGCTTCTCTTTACCCCGAGGTTCTTTCGGAGGCACCTCTGTTTTCTTTCGAAGGCACCTCCGTTTCAAATGGAGTTTCTTTTGAAGGCACGCTCTGTAGGGACGTGGAGAGGAGTGTGGCATCTCGGGCATTTGTCGGTCACGAGGAGGGGGAGTGTGGCATCTCGGGCATTTCTTCGTCACGTGTTGGTGAAAGTATCTCCCCTCCTCGATAACTCCTTCTAGCCGTGGAATATTGGGTGGGGAGGCGAAGAACCGGTTATACGATGTCTCGTTTGTGCGGAGAATGAAGCGCCGAATGCATTGCCCGAGTTTGGACACTCCCTCGGGAGTCGGGTGGTCAAGGTCATAATCCATGTAATGGGGCTCCACGCTATGCACCTCGACCCTAGTGTAGTCTACCGGGATAGGCCTACCATGCCACCTACCCCCAGGGGGATGTGCCACACCCGTTGCGGCAACCTTGACAACTTGAGCCCTTCCGACGAGAACCACACATTGGCAACTAGTTGGTTCCCGTATGCGGTCGACGGCGGTTGTGCTCGCGGTGGAACCTTGGGCGCTAGGAACTTAGGAGGGCTCCCGACAACTGCAAGTTGGGCCGGCGGGTTCGCAGCCAGGCCTCTTTCCTCGAGCGCCTTCGCTACCATGGCCATGACTGTGCTTTCAAGTTCCGACGCTCGGTCTCTACCATGCTTCTTGTATGTGTCTTTGGTCCTCTTCAAAGCCATGTCTCGGGTTGTTCTTTTCCCTATGCCCCTGGTGCACCTAGGGTGCTCGGCGTTTCCCAAGGCAAGTGTCAGCTCGTCCTTCTCTCTGGAAGGTTTGAATGAGCCCTTCTCCTTTCCTTGACCGTATTCCAATATCTTTGATACTACCTCTTGAGTCTCCGATTTGTCAAACTTAAGGGAAGAACCGGACGATGCGGTGCTCCCTGGCATGTATCCAATTCCTTGACCGTATCCCCAAATTCGCACACAGAATCCCATTTGCTTCCGCCTCTTCGTCCCTCTTCCGGAAAGTCTTTTTTCGCTGCAAAGTATCCACCGGAACCTAAATGGGTAGGGTGTATGTTCTTCTTCGCTAGCTCGGGCCGTTCACGCACCTTGGCGCCAATGCTTCCGCCCCGTAGTCTTTTGAGCCACTAGGTCATCCCATTGACTCTGAGTTATGTTCCCATACTTGTGAAACGGCGTCGTGCCTTGTTGGATATATTTGGTGTTGAGCTCACACCTCCAACGTCGGAATATCTCCCCCATTGTCCTAAAGGCTTGACGTTTCACGGCCGCCTCGGTACCAGATGGAAACTTGAAATTGACTAACAGCTTGTTCCATAGGCCTCTCTTTGTCTCGTCCGGTATTTCGGCCATGATGGGATAGCCGGGTTCAACCGATCTCTAACAAGGGCGCCCATCAAATTACGGAATCTTGCCCTCATCTTCTCAAACTTACGGATGTCCCCTCCCGGACCGACCTCCGTTATCACATAGACCACCTCCTTGTCAGGATACTGGTTTGGTTTTCTTATCCCTCCTCGTTTCCTCTTTGGCGCCAAGGTTGCGGTCGTGTCCTGGGGTTCGGGAGCAGAGTTGGTATTGTTCACTTCTGTGGCACGTGCCTCTTCTCTTTCTTTGCTCTCCGGTGCCTTCAACTAAACGTCGCGGACGCCGGCGTCGTCGTTTTGGAGGAGATTCATCATGGACCTATGTACACGGGAGGCCAAAGTGTTAATGGTAGTGACATGATAAAAGCATTAGCAAAAATTGATTACTAAGGCTTTGTGTCTCTACCTCGTTCTCCTCGTTCCGCGGGTCAAAGTCTTTGTACAGGTCGTCCTCAGTGGGCCTATGCCTGGGTTCACGTGGGAAAGGATCCTCGGGACTTACATATCCCTCCTCAGAACCCTCGCCGTCATCAGAGGTGTCATCATCTTCTCCTTCTCTTCCCTCTTCTTGATCCGCGAACGGATCAATATCTTTCATCCCAGCTATACTCTTGTCTACCTCGGCGTGGAACTCGTCAAAAGTCATGCCATGAGGCTCTCCCTCTTCAATGGGTTTACCGTGCTCAAGGCTACGGGGTGCACCATCTCTTGTCGGGGACATTTTCTGATGTAGTCTAGTACAAAAAAAAGATTTGGCGTTAAATATGCTAGTAGGGTCCTAGTTTCATGAAGGAATAAAATGATAGTAGTGGTTTGCTCTCAAATTAGCGGGTTCACTATCATGTAGTCTCGTTTAACCCTTTTGTATCATCGAGCAAAAAACTAGTAGAAACATTAGAGGCCTCGGATAGATGTCAATCATCATTTGATCATGTACTTGGAGCATAAGGGCATCGTAACGTAAAAGGTAATGAAGGTAATGTAGGGGCGGCTAGCAATGATGGCCAGTTCCTCACAAGTTCATGATCATCAGGTTATATTTTTTATGGAATGTGACAATTTCATCATCGGCCAAAGGAGGAGAGGAGGACAAACACAAAAAGGGTTCTCATATAAAAACAAAGTGAGCACATAGAAGGACGGTGAGCATATAAAACCCAAATTATGCCTTGGTGCGAACCAACCCAAATTACGCCATCGGTGCCGAAATTTTCACCACGCCGCCGCCGTCGGCTTAGCTGCTGCCATCATGATGGCAAAGATAGAGAGGAGGCCAAGAGAGAAGGTGAGAGAAGAGTGGGAGGGAAGAGTAGCTAGAGGAGGGCCATAGAGGGGAGAGAGAGAGAGCTTCGCTTAGCAGCCAGAAGCAAAGATAGCCGCCGCCATGATGATGGAAGCATAGATCGAGGAGCCCAACAGAGAAGGTAGGAGAAGAGTGGAGGGAAGAGAAGGTAGAGGAGGCTAGAGGGAGAGAGAGAGAGATAGTTTAGCTGCCGCCATCATGATGGCAAAGCATAGAGAGGAGGCCAAGAGAGAAGGTGAGAGAAGAGTGGGAGGGAAGAGAAGCTAGAGGAGGCCATAGAGGGAGGGGGAGAGAGAGAGAGAGAGAGAGAGCTTATGCTTAGTGTTGCTTTGTAGCAAAGATAGCCGCCGCCATGATGATGGCAGCGTAGAGGAGGCCAAGAGAGAAGGTGGGAGAAGAGTGGGAGGGAAGAGAAGCATAGGTAGTGGTTGTAGCAAAGCATAGGTGCGGCCATGGCACCATACATGAGCACAATATAATGACATTGAGCATATAAAAACATGAGCACAATATAATGCCAAATAGAGTAGTTATGAAGACAATTAGAGTAGTTGTCTACAAAGTTGACTCAGATTTGCCCCTTTGTCATTTCATCAATTCTAAACTGGTTGCTTCTAGAAGCCATCCAAGTTTAGAATGTTACAATTATATAGGGCGTTACAATCATCATAGTCGCCGCCTCTCTTAAAAGGGATCGCATCATTGCCTATGCCTTTGCCTCAAAGACTTAGTTTTACAAGTATATAAAAAGATCATCATTGCATATGCCAGGGGCCAAATATGAATTCAAAACAAAGAAGAAGACAAAGAAAAGAAGAGAGAGAATTATGCTGACATTTAAAGAAAATATATAAGTGATGCTCCAAATAGATTCACACAAAGAAGAGAGAGAGAACTATGCTTGACAAAGAAGGCGACTGGGCCAAATATGAATTCAAATTAGGACAAGATGGACAAGTAGTAAGATGGATTAAAATGCCACTAATTAATTGACCCCATCAACGGGAAGAAAAACAGCTCCAAATACATGTTAAAAACAGCCCCAAATACCAAGTGTTAAATAGTAGCATGTTAAAAAAAACAGGATGAACATAGGACAATATTAGCAATAGGAATGTTAATCAAACTCATGTTTTAGTATGAGATAGCTAATAACAGGATTAACATAGGCATCATTTGTCAAAGAGAGATAGATTCACACAGCCAGCTCAATTCAAATTAGGACAAGATGGACAAGTAGTAAGATGGATTAAAATGCCACTAATTAATTGACCCCATCAACAGGAAGAAAAATAGTTCCAAATACATGTTAAAAACAGCCCCAAATACCAAGTGTTAAATAGTAGCATGTTAAAAAAAAAAACAGAATGAACATAGGACAATATTAGCAATAGGAATGTTAATCAAACTAATGTTTTAGTATGAGATAGCTAATAACAGGATTAACATAGGCATCATTTGTCAAAGAGAGATAGATTCACACGACCCCGACTAAATTCAAATTAGGACAAGATGGACAAGTAGTAAGATGGATTAAAATGCCACTAATTAATTGACCCCATCAACGGGGAAGAAAAAAACAGCTCCAAATACATGTTAAAAACAGCCCCAAATACCAAGTGTTAAATAGTAGCATGTTAAAAAAAAACAGGATGAACATAGGACAATATTAGCAATAGGAATTCAATTTGTTTTCAGAGGTAGCAGCAATTCAAAGCATAGCAAACAAATGAATTCAATTTGTTTTCATTTCAAAATACAAATGAAGTTAATGGTTGACACAAACATGCCACTTAATGAACTGAACTGAATTCAGATAAATTAAACTAAAAAGAAAACCACAACACAAAATTGAAGCCCTTGGTTACAATCGAAGCTCGAGAGAGCCAATCTGAAGCTCACAAAATTCAATGAAATTACAGCAACCATGACAGCTAGCTCAATTCAAATTAGGACAAGATGGACAAGCTAATAAGTGGCAATAGCTCAAAATCGATCCAAAATCCAAAATAATAGGCAGTGGCATGCTCAGTTATTAAAAATGCATCATAGGCAGCAGCAGTTATCCAAATGCAAAATAACATCACAGGTAGTGGCAATAGCTCACAGTTATCCAACAATGATGAAAGATAACATCACAGGCGGCAATAGTAAACTTGGCAACACGGTTATCCCACATTCCTTAAAAATAGCATCTCAAGGTTGAAACTAATAGCATCTTAGGCGTGGGCAAGAGCTAGAGAAATTTGGAGCATCACAGCAAAGCATCACGGTAGTAAAAATAGCATCATAGGTTGAAAAAAAAGCATCATCATAGGCCCAACTCACGGGGGTAGGTACCGGGGATGAAGAACCTTCTCACCGAGAGGAGAAGAATGAAGCCTAAGTTGCCCGGGCTCACGAGGGGGCGTGGTACAGGTGCTCGCCGGCATGGAAGAAGAAAGCGGACGGCGACGGGTACCAAGCTAGTGCACGGTGGTACCGGGTGGACCGGCGAGGAAGAAGAGGCCGGCGAGGTGGACCGGCGAGGAAGAGGCCGGCGAGGCGGACCGGCGAGGAAGAGGCCGGCCGGCGAGGTCGAAGACGGCGAGGCGGACCAGCAGCTGCTCGATCCGGCGGCGGCGGCCCTCCACGGCGGTGGGGAACGGCGGCGGCCCCTCCAAAGCGGGGGAAGACGGGGATCCGGCGGCGGCCCTCCAAGAGGAGACGGAGGCGACCGGGGATGGGGAGGCGGCTCGGGCGGCCGCGGGCGAGGCCACGGGGAAGGTGGCGTGCTCGGCACCCGGCGGCGGTGGCGGCTAGGGTTACGTGCGACAGCGGCGGCGCGCGCCTAGGGTTAGGAGCGATGGCAACGGCGGCGCAGAGGATTGGGGGAGGAGGAGGGGGGGGAGGAGGATTGGGGATGAGGATTGGGGGCGGCGACGGGGGAGGAGGATTTGGCGGCGGCGGCGGGAAAAATTTTGGCGGCCTCACTGGCGTCGATAGAGAGAATGGCGCCCAAGACTTAGAAAAATTTGGAGCCCGAAATCGCCTCGGGTATATATATCGAGGGCACCTCGGTAAGGGCGGCTCCCGATGGAACCGCCCTATAGTGAGCTTCATTAGGGCGCCGGATCGGGGAGCCGCCCCTATAGTCCATGTTACAATTTTAAAAAATACATTATAAGGCATATTATTTGACAAATATAGTTATAAATAACTAAATCTTAAATATAAAATTTCTTATTTTACAAAAACCATGGATTCGACAAATTTTGACCTATATGGAATTGAATTTCAAATTAAATATAAAATTTCTTATCGGGAGAATTCGCGCGGTAATTGAAATAATTAAAGAAAAGTACCAAACAATTACAGAAAATTCTCAAACTTGGCGGTGCCTTCACACATGCCATGTAGACGCCTCGAGAAAAAGTTTGAGGCCGATAGCACGCCGCAAAGCGCACCGCACACAACCATGTGAAACCTAAGTGTTAGGGAGAGGCTTCGTGAGAGGTTGAGTATACCTTTGTGAAGCACGCCTCGCTCCGCCTAACTCGAAACTTCCTCAAATTTTTTTGTGGTCACTTACACCCAAAATATGGCCCCATGCAAAATCCTAGGTTTTTTTTTTTAGCCATTTTTTGATTTTATTGTATTTTTCTACGTGATGCGTGCGACCAAATATAGTGATTTACACTTTGAAAACAAAATAATCCCACACCGTCCTCCACAGGTTGTGCCTCCTAGGGCACAAGGGACCTATCAGCAAAGTTTGGCACCGTTTCGGGTCTTTTCGGGGGTGGTCGTAGTTCAACATACATTTACCGGGAGAATTCGCGCGGTAATTGAAATAATTAGAGAAAAGTACCAAACAATTACAGAAAATTCTCAAACTTGGCGGTGCCTTCACACATGCCATGTAGACGCCTCAGAAAAAGTTTGAGGCCGATAGCACGCTGCAAAGCGCACCGGGCACACAACCATGTGAAACCTAAGTGTTACGAGAGGCTTCGTGAGAGGTTGAGTATACCACTGTGAAGCACGTCTGCTCCGCCTAACTTGAAACTTCCTCAAATTTTTTTTGTGGTCACTTACACCCAAAATATGGCCCCATGCAAAATCCTAGGTTTTTTTAGCCATTTTTTGATTTACTGTATTTTTCTACGTGACGCGTGCGACCAAATATGGTGATTTACACTTTGAAAACAAAATAATCCCGCACCGTCCTCCACAGGTTGTTGCCTCCTAGGGCACAAGGGACCTATCGGCAAAGTTTGGCACCATTTTGGGTCTTTTAGGGGGTGGTCGTAGTTCAACATAGGGGAGAATTGAAATAATTAGAGAAAGTACCAAACAATTACAGAAAATTCTCAAACTTGGCGGTGCCTTCACACATGCCATGTAGACACCTCAAAAAAAGTTTGAGGCCGATAGCACGCTGCAAAGCGCACCGGTCACGCAACCAAGAGAAACCAAAGTGTTAGGATAGGCTTCGTGAGAGGTTGAGTATACCACTGTGAAGCACGTCTGCTCCGCCTAACTCAAAACTTTCTCAAATTTTTTTTGTGGACACTTACACCCAAAATATGGCCCCACGTAAAATTCTAGGTTTTTTTAGCCATTTTTGATTTCTTGTATTTTTCTACGCCAAATATGGTGATTTACACTTTGAAAACAAAATAATCCCGCACCGTCCTCCACAAGTTGTGCCTCCTAGGGCACAAAGGGACCTATCGGCAAAGTTTGGCACCGTTTCGGGTCTTTTCGGGGGTGGTCGTAGTTCAACATATGGGAGAATTCGCGGTAATTGAAATAATTAGAGAAAAGTACCAAACAATTACAGAAAATTCTCAAACTTTGCGGTGCGTTCACACACGCCATGTAGACACCTCAGAAAAAGTTTGAGGCCGATATGAATAAAGGTAGTCTCACACATACATAAAGATAGTCTCACACATACATAATAAATGTAGTCTCACTCATACATCGATACATTTTTGAAACACACACATATAACAACTAGCTAACTCCCCCGTGACCTCTTTCCCCTTGACTCCTTTTTCGCTCCCATGGCAATATGTCTTTGGGTAACTTCTTCTCAACGACTTGGATCTTGTTTGGAAAGTCCGTGAATAAGCGTATTTCAAAGCATAACCATTGTGCTCGTCAACGTCAACATCCTCGATGCCATCAACTCCGATAATGCGTTGTTTCCCGGGGACAACGACATGCTTGATTTTCGTCCTCTTTGGCTTGTCAGGATCGATCGGGTAGGGTAAATAGAAAACTTGTGCTACATCAGGCGGCGACCCATGGGTCTGTTGGTGGCCTAAATCACCGAGGTCAACGACTTTCAACCCGATCTCGTTCGGTTGGTGTTGTTTCATCCGGCGACATTTGAACACGGGCACTGCACTTCCATTCCATAGTCAATTTCCCATATTTCTTCAATGATGCCAAAGTATGTGATCGTTCGGTTTTTGTCGTTGATAGCTTGTACTTTCGAACCCCATTTGTTTTGGTTCACACATTTACTATCCTTCACATGGGTATAGAATGTGTACCCATTAATGTCGTATGCTTGCCACGTGGTGACTTGTCTCGATGGCCCTAATGCTAACCTGTGCTTGGTAATATCATCCCTGCTTTTCCCAGACGGTATGTTTTGGTCCTTCAACCATGAAGTTAATTGTTCCCCTGTCTTTGTTTCGTGACCCGATCATCCGAGCGGCCATTCCTCCGCTCCCTCCCTGAATGAGAGCCAAGTGGTAATCAACGTCTTCGTCGCGATAAGCGCCGAACTCTTTAACACACCGTAATGCGCCCGACTCACTTGTTTGTATTCTTGGTCAACGAATACTTTCCTCCCGCCGATGCCTTTCCCGGCTATCCTACCCGTATGGCGTGAATCGCGTTTACCAATCCCTCTCTGTACTTTTAGCCACTCTTGACAAAGACTCGGCGACTTCTTGATATTGTAACCCTCAATCATGGAGCCCTCTGGATATGCTCGATTATGCATGAATCGAGTTAGAATCGACATGCATCGCTCAATGCACCACATTTCATGCAAGTAGCAAGGGCCCGGTGCCTCTATCGATGAACCATGTGAAGCATGAGATGTGGCATTATATCGAAATAAGCGGGGAGGCATACATATCTCTAGCTGGTTTTGGGTCTCCACCGCGAAATCATGTAGTTTAGCAAGCTCTTTCCGTTAATCGACTTCGGGACTGAAAAAAGAAGTAGCACATGCGAAAGTGATGGCCATTTTCAAGAATTTCGGCTTTATAACCCCGATCACAATAGGTAGGAACATTGTCGGCATTACATGACAATCATGAGCCTTGCGGTGTGTTATTGACAGTCCTTCATGGACACTAGCTTCTTGATGTTATTTGAAAACCCGGTCGGAACTTTGATCGCCTTTAGGTAAGCGCATATAGCCCTTTTCTCTTCTAGGGTCAAGTTGAAGCTAGCCGCGGGCGGTGTATTTTCCATTCTTCGAAGTACAGGGGTGAAGCTCGGGCTTCACATTTAGCCGCACCATGTCTTTTTCGTGAATTTAGACCATCCTTCGAATTATTCGGTCCATCAACGGACCCATGGTGCTTTGAAAGACATTCTTCTTCACGTGCATAGAATCAATTGCATGGGGAACCTCGAACTCGGCCAATATTCGAGATACCGAAAGAAGATGGATTGTTTCTTGAAAGGTACGCCGCCGATAGGAGGTGTACTTCGATCTCGATCGTCCCATCTAGATTCTTCTTTCCGTAGACAATGTGCAAGTTTTTGACCATTACGTACACATGTTGTCCATACCGACGTCTCTCCGAAGGGTCTTGATCTCTACGATGTTGTTGAACTAGTGTTTGTATTTCACGCCGGTACTTGTGATTTGTCTTTAAGTGGCGTCGATTGCCCAAGTAAACCACCTTTTTGGATGCATTTAGATACACCCATATAGTACCATCCAAGCGACCACGCATCCAGTCTTCCCTTTGATCGTCGGACAAAGCAAACATCGTGGGATAGTCGTTGATAGAAACAATGATTATGGCTCGACATAAGAACTCCTCCTTTCGAACGCATCATACATCGGCACCCCTTCCTTGTATAGTTTATAGAATTCTTGCAACACGAGGCTCAATAAACAGGTCAATGTCAATGCCCGGGTTGTTTCGGACTGAGATGAGAACAATAAGGAAAAGGTACTTTTGTAGGCGGCACAACCACATTGGGATGTTGTACATTGTCAAGATCATCGCCAAGTGCTATGGTCGGTCATCCTCTCATTGAAGGGATTCACTCCATCGATTGCTTAACCCAAACCGCACGTTCCTCGGGTCTTGAGCGAAGTCTTTGTGATTATTATCAAAGTTTTGCCACCGAGTACCATCGGTAGGGTGTGCAATCTTATCATCATCTATCTTGCGCCGTCTTGCCACCACGTCATCAATGCGGCTTCTTTGGGGTTTAGGAAGATTCGCCTCAAGCGGTTGGTCTTTGGCGGTACCACATTACCAAGGCGGGAACTCTTCTCTCGCCGGATCAATTCCTACTTGAGTGTCCTTTTCGAGATTAGAATCTGACCGGCTTTTTCCCACCCTTCTTCCTCTTGTTTCCAATGGAGGTCTCGCCCCCGTTGTATAGATCGTTGTTCTTGTACCGACTAGCGCCGCACCTAGGACATTTATCCAGCCCTTGAAGCGTGTCACCACGAAAAAGGATACAATGGTTCGGGCATGCATGGATCTTTTCAACACTCATTGTCAATGGACTTATAACTTTTTTGCTTGGTAGGTATTCACGGTACTCGAGTTTGGTTGTGGCGGCAACCATGACAAGAGTCGCAAGCAGATCATTGAAACTACAATCCGACCAACCGTACTTAGCCTTCAAGATCAACGGCTCAAGCACAAAACGTAGTAGCGTCGGTGTGTCGGACAACCTTTTTCAACACCATACACGGTTTCCTTCGATCTTCTGCTCTCACTCTCTCTAGGTTCTCTATACCTTTTTCATATTTGTTCGCAATATTTCGGTCCAATGGCATTAAGCATGTCGTCCAAATAATCACCGTCATCTTCATCCCCTTCACGTGCTACGACATCATCGGCAACATCACCTTTGCCCGTACCATCAACGACATTTGTGTCCATACCATGCCAACCATCATCATCGCGTAGTTGACTATCATGCTCGGGGTTCCTTTTATTTTGAAGCTTATCTACACACACGAGAGAAGCGCTCTAGGGTTTCGGGGTCATCTCCTAGATTTTTCGAAGTCGGCGTCTTCACCAACATAATTTTCATCGTGATGAATCCAGACTATGTAATCTGCAACAAATCCTCGTGTAATCAAATGTTGTCGATGATCTTCACATCTCTATATGCTATCTCGTTCTTGCAATCACGGCACGGACATAGTATGATTTCCTCTTTCAATGTCTTCGCATGATTCTCGGCGGCTTCAATAAATTTATCCACCTCGTCACGAAAACCATCCTTCCACCTGAACGTGCCATACATCCACTCATTCCCGTACTCCATCCTTTAATACAACAAAGAAGAAAAAAACATCAAATGTGTAGTTAGTCATATATATGAGTACATATGCATGGCAAACCCTAAATGGTTAAAATTAATAAATGCATTAATATCAAAGTTGTAGCACACACTAAAAGCTTATCATTTTAGAAAATTTTAGAAAAAAAAATTACCGCATTTGCACATCATATGAGAGAGAAAAACTTGTTACAAATTTAAACTAAGAATTAAAAAAAAAACACATGTTCATCAACCATGAACACATGAAACCCTACCTATTTTATTACTCCACTAAAATCACATGTAGGAGCCACTAAAAATGGGTCTAATTCAATACTCTTACTAATCTCCACTACCACTTCCAATCCTAAGCTCTACTTTGCTCCATATAAAGCTCAAGCACCTTAGAAAGTGAGAGGAAAGCTAAATTTAAATTACTCCACAACTAACCATTAAAAATCAAATTAAGTGGTAGGATTAGCATTTTCTTACCTTTTTGAGCCTCCCCACCAAAGGATTTGAGTTGAAAACCTCCCCCTTAGTAGAGCAATTTTTGGGAGGAGCCCAAGGCCTCCCAACCTTTTT